>JAGFMF010011443.1:2619573-2862011 GCA_019455555.1 Galemys pyrenaicus
AACAGGAGGCAGTCTTCCTGCCCCCCTTAAGTGGGGTGAGAGGGTACCATGGGGGTGGGGGAGTAAGGGATTAACCAACCTAGACCAGCCTTGGCCTTGCCGTTCTCACCCAGTGGACCCCATCAGGTCTGAGAAACTCAACTACTTTGTCCACGATTAGGAGGCCGGCCTCCTCTCGCTCAGCACCCTGATCTCTTGGTGCCTGGGCCTTCTCTCGCCTTTGACCCGGGTGGCACTTACAAATAAAATAAGGCCACCCCCTCCCCTCAAGCTATGAGATGTGGCCTCAGTATCCGGCAGGCTGCAGACTCCAGACCCTGGGGCTCCGGCTCTGGACGAACTGGGTCCGCCTAGAGAGCCAGCCCTCCCTGAAACGCCCTTCCCCCAGCCCCCAGGGGTCAAGAGTTGCTGCTCCGCCAGGGCAGCTGCGGGTGAAGCCGGGGAGAAGCCGCCCCCAGGGCGCGAAGGAGAAAAGTTAGAGGGCTGAACAGGTACAAGCCGAGCTTGTACGAGCGTGAGCTCCGCAGCGCAAGGGCGCGGAGTTCGGCCGCCTCATCTCCCGCCATCTGCGCGCTGGGGGACGCGTCCTCCGCTAGAGCCGGGTAGCCCGACTGCCAGCCACGGCCTGGTCCCGCCTCTGTGCCAGGCGGCTCTGGTCGGAAACGGCTGTCCCCTGGCAACCCCCAGTGCTGGCTCCCTCCAGGTTCAGGTGCGCAGCGCCCCAGTAACAGGTCTGGGCATGCCGGACACCTGGACCCACCCCTAGCAACGCCCTCTCTCCGGGGAGAGGGACACGCCCCCCCAACCGAAGACGTCCCCTCGTCTGGTTGACCAGCCCTGGAAGCGGGGACTCTAGCAATTGGGGGCGCACGGGCACTGTTCGCGGTGGCCAAGGCGGCGCAGCGAAGCCGGGGCGAGTGCCTCGGGCAGGGGGGTGAGGTATGGCCGGGGCAAGGCAGCCTCGGGGTTTGCAGAACAAACTTGCTCTCCGAGGGGCCCCCAGCTTTCCCCAGCAGCAGCCAGCCCCCGCGCAGACAAGCGCCATGCGGTGCGGTGCAGGGGGTCCGGGGAGGCGGAGGGGCGCACGGCGGCAGAGGACGGGTAAGCCGCGGAGTCTGAGGCCCGAAGGAGCGAGGACCCCCAGGTGAACAGTCACGGTCTGAGGACACCTCCACTCGGAAGGCACCCCGGGGTCCCGGGGTCCCCAAACCGCTGGAAGCGGGCACGGGGCTGGGGGAAGGAGCCGGGGCAGAACTGCGGCCCGTCAAGGAGCAAGGAGCGGGAGGCGAGGGGAGACGAGCGGCTCAGTCGCCACCACCTCTCGGGCGCCTCCAGCCGCTGGCGGGTGCCTGGCCGAGCGGTTGGGGCGCACTCTCACCTGGCCCTTCTCGGGCGCTCGCCCCGCCTCTCTGCGCCCCACCCGCGTCGCGCATCCGGGTCGGTCCCGGCACCTGGCGCCCGGGGCACCCCGCCTCGCCGCACGCCGCGCACCCGGCCCCGCCGCCCCGCCACCCTGCCCCCTCGAGGGTCTCACCTTTGTGTAAAGAGTCCAGGAGAAGGAGGAAAGTTACCAGCCACATGCCATAAAGAGGCCCTATTCTCCGGGGAGGTGGTCCTGTGGCCGGCCGTGCGGCAGCGCCTCTCGCCCGCTCAGCGCGCTCCCAGCCGCCCGCACTCCGCGCCCCGCTCTCTCTGCTCCTCAGCCCAGCGCGCGGCGGCGGCTCCTCCCTCCTCGGCTCCCGGGCTCCTGTCATCCGCGGGGCTGGGCTAGGCGGCCGCTCTCCCCGCCCCCCCGCGGCACCCGGGGCGGTGAACGCTGCTCCAGTCCCAAGCCCAGGGGGCCCGCAGCTCCACAAGCTTGCGGACAGGGGCGAGGGCCTGGACCCTACGACCTGACCGTCTCAGAGGGGGCCCGGGTCCCCACCGGCTCCCAGTCCCTGGTCTCACACCGACATGGGCCACACGTGTGCTGGGAACCCACCCTGCTCGGAGCAAGGACGCCCTGTCACCTGGGGCCAAAGCTTCCTGCCTCTTTCAGACTCGGTTTACCCCCTTGGATAAGAGGAACCCCTCTCTGAATGAAATCCTTGGGTGCCCGTCCCCCGGCTCCTCTCCACTGCTACAAGCCCTGTGCCTTTCCAACCCCTACTTACTTTTGCAAGCCTGCCTCCTGGGGAACCCCACCTCAGTCCAGCCTCCCCCAGCACTTGACACAAGCCGGTTGTTTAAACAACTATTGTTTAAACAATAATCTAGGGCCCACCCTACCTGGAGTATCTCCCTCCATATTCTCCTACTACCCCACCCCCACCCAGGCGTCTTCACCAAGCAGAAATGAGTTTGGCACGTTGAGTCTGCATGGCTGTGAATGTGGCTCCATGGAGCAAGGGCACCTTCTCATTTATAAAATGCATGTTGAGACCTGCGTGTCCCAGGCCCTGGGTTAGGCACCGGGGCCACCAGCACCACTGAGTCAGGTCCAATGTAAACTCCACGTGGATGGAAACCCCTCATGTTGTGATTCCAAAAGAAAGGACCACACAGGACCCAGAGAAGGGTCCACAGTCCCCTGAGACTGGGGTAAGTCAGGACTGGGGCTCTTCTCCTGAAGGGTAAAGACAGCCACCTCCACATGCTCTGGGGGCCCGGCTGGCAAGCTTTTGATCTGGTTCTGTAGGTGTCTTGGGAGAGAGGGGCATGAAGAGAGAAAGGGGTTGCTGTTTAGCTCCAGTGGACAGTGGAAGATTTACTTTCCCCCAAATGTCTCACCTACATTCAGACTGGGACTCCCCACTCCCAGTTGTTGCCAATATATCCCTAGAGATTTTAACTAAAATTTCAAAAGTTTGCATTTACTTTTCTAAATGTTAAAATGCACCATTTTAACAGGTTTCAAGTGTACTGTTTAGAGACATTAAGTACATTCACAATGTTGTGCCACCATCACCGCTATCCATTTCCAGAAACTTTTCATCATCCAAACAGAAAGCATGTCCATTTAACAATAACTCCCTATTCTCCCACCTCCGGGCTCCTGGTAACCACTGCTGTACTTTTATCTATGAATTTGCCTGTTCAAGGACCTCATAGAAGTGGAATCATACAATGTATTCTATTTTCTGTCTGGTTTATTTCAGTTAGCAGTTAGTGTGGTATCTTCAAGGTTCACACATGTAGCATGTATCAGAATTCCATTCATTTTCATGGCTGAATAATATTCCATTGTATTTATGTAGACCATGTTTGGTTTATCCATTCATTTGTCAATGGACACTTGAGTTGTTTCCACCTTCTGGCTAATGCTGCTATGGACACGGATACACAAATATCTCTTAAAGGCCTTATTTTTTTATGCCAAGTGTTTAATTTTTTATTTAAAATCAGAATGCTTTCTGTCATATTCTGGTATTTCAAACTAACTTTGATAGATATGACATACTTTAAAAAATGATTTCAGTGGTACTAATACTTACAATTCTTTAAAAGACCCTGGTTTCAACTCTTTTGGGTATATACCTAGATGGGGACTTATTGGAACAAACAATTCTATTTTTAACTTTCTGAGAAACGGTCAGTCTCACTGACTCTTTGTATAGTGCTGCAAGAGTTTAAAGGGCTTGCACCCGTAATTGCTCGTGTAATACTCACAATATCCTTTGAGGCTTTATTCCCCACTTTTAAAACAGGTGAGAAAACTGAAGCTTAGCTTGTCAAGGTCATCCAGTTTATATCACAAGCAAACTAGAAGCTCGGTCTCCTGACTTCCAGGGGTGCCAAGTCACCACTCAGAAGCAGCTGCCTTTGCACTACGTCTGTCCTCTGTAGGTGCAGGCAAGGACAGAGGAGTGGGGTCAACTGCATCGAGTATGGAGATACCACAGGCCAACCTTGGCTTTATAGATAAGGAAACTGAGGCACAGAGCAGGTAAGTGAGGCGCTTGCCTGAGGCCATGCAGGCCTCAACTGAACCCAGCTATCTCCAGCCCTCTGGATCAGCCCTCTCCACGCCCCCTCCCCACCCCACCAGCCTGCTGGGCTCCTTCTTCTATGATGTCTCTTCCCTTCTAGGGGGAGGGTTGCTGAGAGGAATCCAGTTATTTAAAACTAAGCCTATTGACCCAGAGCACCTGGTCAGGCTGTGCCTAAAATAAACTGCTAAGTCAGACAGGATGAAAGGGGCTGCTGTCAGCTGGGAGGGGTATCAGCACAGCTGCTGAAGCCCACATACTGGAAGGAGAGAGGGGGACCCTCCTTCCTCTCCTTCCTCCATTTACCTGAAGTGCCTCCTAGAACTGGACGTCCCTTTTATGCCGGTTCTACTTGGGGTCCTTCAGGAGCCAGTGGTGCTATGTGCAGAGGGCCAAGTGGTACCTGAAGGAAGAGGGTGTCCCCTAAGGTGTCCCCTAAGGACGAGGCATACATGGGGGAACAGGGGATGGACAGTGGGAGGGCAGACCCTTCAGCATGGTCTTTATACTGTCATGGTCAAGAGCATGACTTTGGCATCAGAGCTGAGCTCCCAGCCCACTTCTGCCACTTACAAGCTGTGCACCCTTGGGGAGTTCCGTGTGCCAGCCGTGGTTTCCTCCCCTGTAAAGAGGTACAACCCGAGGCACCTTGGAGAGCTGCTGTGAGGATGAACCAAGACAAGCCCAGTGGCCAGCACTCGGTTAGCACAGGTTATTGACATTGGCTAGCACAGGATAGCACATTGACTGACACTGCTGGCTTGACCTGGGCAGCGGGAGCAGCTCTGTTGAGGGGCTGTCAAGGACACCTGTGCTGTGCTGCCCTGAGGCCCGGGGCCATGGACGAGGCAGTCCAGGCAAGAGACCGCAGAATCGCAGAAGGAAGGCATATTTGAGGCTGGAAGAGCAGGGGTGATGGCCAGCAGCAGACCGCCCCACACACACCCACACAGCATATATACACCACACTGACACGCCGTACACTCGCAACCACCAACTACGTCATCCAACACAGCATTCTGATGCCACACAAAATATTGCAGCTGATCAGCTTTTGAAAATGGGCAGTGTGTGGTGTGGCTCTGTCTCAGGAAGGACCTGAGGACACAGCGTGCAGGCTTTTTGTATTTTCCATTTCCTAAGTTTTGTTCCTCCATAATATTTAGGAGACAGCCTGGAAAATGACAGCCTGGTTCAGGTGTGTTCCGAAATTCCCGCTTAGCCAAGCTGTACTAGCTAGATCCTAGGAAGGAATCACCTGGAAAAGTGAGCCTGGGGGTGTGGGACGGAGAGGAAAGAGGTGACCACCCCCAGCCACCCCAGACCCTGATGCCCTCCTCCCGCAGCTAACCTTTGGGAGGGCCTGTTTTTATTTTGATAAAAGGGACGATTCCTTCACAGTCCTAGACCAGATGGAAGCCCTCACTCCCCCGGCCCCAGATACATACACGCCAACGTGAGAACAGTTGCCGCAGTACGGAACATAAGCCTGACTTTTCTTGAAGACTCAAATTTGTGAGACTCATCTCCAGACACCTTTCAA
The DNA here is from genome assembly GCA_019455555.1 of Galemys pyrenaicus. Taxonomy (NCBI): domain Eukaryota; kingdom Metazoa; phylum Chordata; class Mammalia; order Eulipotyphla; family Talpidae; genus Galemys; species Galemys pyrenaicus. Next base: position 2,625,085 of record JAGFMF010011443.1, read on the forward strand.
AAGGTGATCTGTTTCACTACTTTGTGTGGCATCAGAACGCCATGTGACGGAGAGGTAGTTGGTGTGTGTGCCATGTGTATGTGGTGTGTATATGTTGTGTGCGGTGAATCTGTCGTGGGGGGTTGTGTGTGTGATATGTGGAATATATGTTGTGGTGTCTGTGTGTGGTGTGCATATTGTGTGTGCTCTATATCTTGTGTATCTGTGTGGTGTGTTTGGTTTTATGGGGTGTGTGTGAGTTACCAAAGCCACTTACAGCAGCCTGGGGTGGCCCTGGGAGGTGAGCCCCTTCAATTCAGAGCAGTCATGGGAACTTGAGGGTGTTACTTTTGCCATGGTACATTAGGACTACAGCCATCATGAGGAACAGCAGATATTTTTATTGTTTTAGTCAAACAGCAGCTTCTGTATCTCAAAAAAAAAAGGCGTAGCGTTTTAGCAAGGTCTTCCTCTGTGTCCTAAAATTCTTTGACAACTTCCGTATAAACATGGTTGTTATAAAAGGAATCCAAACTGAAACAGGTCAGTGTTAAAAACATTTGGGGTGATGAAGCTCATCTGGCATTGACCCCTTAGTACTCATTCACTGACTGGAGGAGAAAAAAAATAAACAGATTGCCCTACCTCCTTTATTTCCTTCACTTTGTAGCTGATGTGAATGTTCTAGAAAGAGTCCTGAACTGCAAATCAGAAACCCCAGCTTCTTGTTCATCTTTGACACCTTAGATCACTTGTGGAGAGTCACTTGACCACCTGGGCCTCAGTTTCCTTACCAGAAGAGTTAGACAGTCAAGCCAGAATGATCGGCAAAGTCCCTTCCTAGCGGGGGAGAGGAGGTGAGTGCAGCCAGGTATGCTCCATCCTGCCAGGCCACCTGGAGAAGGGCATATCCACAAGGTGCTCCTGAAAGCGTGTTCTCAAGTGCAGGCAAAGGAACTGAACCCCAACATTTCGTGCATGATACTCAGAAACAAACATACACAATTCCCACAAGATAAACAACTTTTTGTTTCAAATGCATGTGCATGTATCCAAAATACTTCCACCTTCTTGAGATGTGAGGAATCACTGCAGAGACCATGCAGCCTCTGGGAAAGGCAGGGTGTCGACAAATGACCCGGGCACTTCTTAAACCAAAATTCTCTATGCTAAGCCTGGAAACGTCTAGGAAAGTCCATCACATATTTTGTCCCATCACAATCTCAACATTGTGAATTTTGATGTTATGGTTCCGAACTCATCATGAAGAACAAAGAGCCCAGAGCACTGAGGCTCCTCCCCTACAGATGGGGTCTCTGGGGCCCTGCTGCCCTGCGTGTCTTCAGGCCACTGTCTCAGGAGGTGGCCAAGGCGTGGGAAGCCCCGAGCAAAGCTGGAGTCCCCTGAATGACCAGTCTCTCTCCTGTTCTCTCTCAGCTCACAACTCTGAAAGCCACTGAGAAGCCAACCCAGAGGGGTCCCGTGAAGCCTGAATTCTGTGGAGCTGAACTTCATAGTTGCATTGCTCCAGAGCAGGGAGAGGGAAAGAGTCCAAATGAAGAGAGAAAAAAGGAAGCAAGCTGGAGCTAACTTGGCCAGCATCCCGAGTTACCCTGCATTCCTTCTGACCCATGGGACCCACACGGAGGCAGCCACTGAATTGTGTGGCAAGATCTTCTGTCCCGGAGAACCTCCATGCTGGTCTTGGCTCCCTTCTCAAGGCCCCCTCTCCTGCCTCATGCAGGAAGCCTGATCAGGCACCCCCTGCTCTCTGGACCAGCCCCCCTCTTGGCTCTGCCGCCCCGTGGCCTGTGGCTACTCACACACACGGCTGCCTTGTCTCCTCTTTGGCCATGAGGCTCAGGGCATGCTGATGTCAACGCTGGATGACTTTACCCTTACAGGTGTGCAAACACCTGACTCCGCTTCAGCCCCATCTCCAGAGGCATGTTCTTTACCTGGCATCAAAGCCTTAAGCCTTGCAGTTCTCTCCTGGGGTTTCTGGTCGGGCAGGGTGAGCACCGGAGCCCCCAGGAGCTGACCCCAGAGTCTCGGCACAGACCTCCTCAGCGGACATCACATCTTCATCGTCGCCATCACACAGGGTGGTGATCGGGATCCAAAACCTTTGCATTGTCTCTCACTCTGCTCTTCACCAAAAATAGACCAGGCCAGAGTTGTTTTGCTCAATATGTAGATGAGCTGAAATTCCAGGGAGGTTGTGCAGAGCCCAGAGGCAGCGCTACCCTGGAGCTAAGACTGCTCAAACGTCAGGGTTCTTGGGCCCGGGGAACATGTTCACGTGGCCAGACCCACGGCTGATTTGGTGCGATTCTACAGCACAGCTGCTGTCGGTTCTGACGCCTTCCCAGGGGGGCTGCTGTGCACTGGGGGATCTGACCCGGGGTCCCACAACTTGAGCAAAGGACGGATTTGTCTGACTTGGGAGCGGAGCTAGAGGTATGGCCACAGGCAAGGCTGTGCAGCCTCCCGGGGTGGGGCTGCAGGACACTCCACCGCCAGGGGGCACCTCACCGGATTCTCACGTGAAGTTGTAGTGTCAAGTCAGGACTGAGCCTCGAGTGCCTGGCAGGAGAGACGTGTGTAGCCCAGAGAACCGAGGCTGGAAATGCACAGAGCCAGCAGCTAGTCTGCGTAAAACTGTTAGAAGTAAGGATTTAAAACTACCAGAAGCATTGTATCGGGCACTGCATTAACACAAATATTTGCCCAGATTTTGTGATGTTTGTGGTATTTGCTTTTTGAGATTTGTAATATGTTGCAATTTCTTTTTATCACTCTAAATAAGCAATTACTTCTGTAGCCATCGTTTTGTATTGTTTTCCTTAAACAGGCCACTCCTGAGGTCTCACTTCAGGTCCTACAAACCCTGAATCCATCCCAGGAACTTGCCTCAGTGGGGTTTTCAGGACTCTGGTTTTCTGGATTCTGGCCCATTCTGTGGCAGTCTGTGGCCTTGAGTTGTGTGATAAAGTCCTCCTTCTAGGAGCCAGTCTACAAGCCAGACCTCCGTGTGAGAGATAGCTTGGGGCTACCCCCAGCACCCCTACATCTTCTCTGTGGGATAATGACCCTCCTGCCACGGCAACAGGGACCACCAGCCTGGAGATGTCCCTCAAAGCCATGAGCCATAAGGAGACCATAAGCGCCTTTGGCCACTGTGAGGAGGGCGGTGTGTCCACTAAAGGCCCAAGGCACACAGGCCTGGCAGAGAGGTGGACAGTGCAGGAGTTGCTGCTCGGGAGAAAGGAGGGAGAGGAAGTCCTGTGTGCAGGTTGGGGAGGAGCTGGCAGCCACAGATCCACTAAACAGGTGCTGCACCTGCTCTGGTTAAATAAACACTCCTCATGACCAAGGGCTCCCTGCCCACACAGAAGGCCACCAATTTCACTCTCTGGGATCACACGTGCCCACGCCTCTTTATTGGACGGGTCTGCCAAGCCCGGAGGCTCCCAGGATGCGCCAGCCCTGCCAGATGACAGCTTTTCAAATATTTGAGAACAGCTACCATGGTCCACACACCCAGACTTCCTTGTCCAGGTTTAATATCCCAGTTCTGTCAACCTCTTCTACATAATTTCCAGACCCTTCACTCTCCTGGCTTCCCTTTGTGCACATACTAAACTTTAGCAAGATCTCTCTTAAAGCCAGAATTGACTCAATACCCAAGATGTGGTCTGAGCACCCCCAAATGCAGGAACCACCCCCCCACCCGGACAGCCCTCGAGCTTCAGGATGCTATGGGCTCCATGGGCTGAACGCCCATCGATCTGGGCTGCTTGACCTTGAGCCACTGCTGACATCTCAGCCCCATGATCCGTAGCTGGGCTGCTTGGGCAGGAGTGGGGTGGGGGGTGCTGGGGGCAGTGAGGGGCACAGCATTAGAATCAGAGATGAGCTTCAGCTTGGGTCAAAGGTGTGACTTTACCACCGGCCAAGACTCTGGCTGACCTCTGAAGCCCTAGCCCAGCCCAGGGGAGCTGAGACTGATTGATGAGGAGCGACAGGTGTCCATCTCAAGCCACAATGGCATTGAAAGCATAGTATCTTTACCAAACTTGACCCCATTTTGAACAGACCCGGCCGAAAAGGTGTAAAGATCTCGTTTCACATTTCCCAGCTATGGTATGAAACAGGATACACAAAAAGTAAAAGACGGTTAAATCTTATGGAAAAAGAGTAGAATAATCTAAGACAAAGAGGTCCCTTTTAGTGCAGCACTTCCTAGTTCCTTTAAAAGGCTAATGGACATCTCAAACCTCCCAGGGGTAGAGACAGTGTGAAATGTTTGGGTTCCACGTCCCACTTCTCTTGGCCTAAAAATGGTTCTTCCAGGGGCCTCCCTGGTGGCGCAGTAGGTTAAGCAACGCACTATGAAGCAAACCGCAGCCACTGCAGCACGAGTTCAATCCCTGCTGCCGGCCAGGGAGGGAACCCACATGGCGCAGCAGACCTCTCCTGCCTCGCCTGCTGCTCCCCGCAGCAGTGTGTTTCAGTCAGTCTGCCTGTTCTGCTCTCCACTCTGTCTCTGGTGGATCCTCTCAGCCCCCACATCTCTGGCCTGCACCCCAGCTCTTGCATGCATAAGTAAATAACTCTTTTAAAAAAAAAAAGGTCCTTCCACTGGCCACCGCTCAAGCTCGACTGTCAGAACAAGCACACCTCGCCAGGTCGTATCCGCAAGCTCGTGCCCAGCCCCTGCGCAGGGAGCCCCCGGCGCTCCTGAGCCTCCAACATGCAGTCCCTGCCCAGGGCAGCCCAGATGCCAGTGGGCAAGAGAGCAACACGGGGAGGCCCAGAGGCCGAGTCCACGGTGACTCACCAGGTGACAGCACCAAGTACCTCAGCGCCAGACACGCTGGCCGCACAGATGAAGGACAGCCCAGAAGGGCGGGGTCCACGCCCTGGCCACGGTGTCTGGCCTGGCCCAGATCACAGTGTCCCATCTCTTGTCTGCTGGCGGAGTCTTCTCTGCTGATGCATCATCCCCAGCGGTCAGGGTGGTGCCAGGTCCAAGGCAGACCTTCTAGAACCTGTCGAATGAAGTTAAACTACAATGGAGGAGTAGGACACTCTGAAGCTTTCCTCTGGGCCCGAGATTCCATGCGTGTGTGAAGGAGCTAATCACACTCAGAAGGGTGTGATCAGAGAAAGCCAGGAGGTTGTGAGTGGGCTTGCATGACCGGGAGAGCCTGGGTAGGCAGAGGAAGAGAGAAAAGGACCTACTGGGTGTCGGAAGACGGGCTTCCCTTTGGGGGATCAGGTGCCTGGCCCTGTCGTAAGTGTCTACCCATCTGAGACACCCACACACCCAGGCACCAGGAGGCTCATCCATCAGAACCTTGGCACTGAACTGAACTGGTCGATTGTTTGCCTGAATCAGTTCCTTCTTTTAGCAAATCATACCCAGAATGGTGGACTCCTAATATTCATGCTCGTTATAACTGAGCCCTTGCTACGGGCCCAGACTGTGCTAAGCACTTTAGATGCATAAACTCAATTAACCCTCAAAACCACCCTGTGACCCGGGATCACTATCATCATCCCCATTTCAGAGATTATGAAATTGAGGCACAGAAAAAGCAAGTAATTTGCCCAACTCACACAGCTAATAAACTTTGAGCTGGGCAGTATGACTTCATTTAGGCTTTGTCCTTTCTATTGTCACTGCTGGTGGTGTTTCTGCTGTCACATTTTGTTTTGGCTTAGTATGGAAAATTTCAGACGTATCAAAAGTAGAATGACTAGCATAGTGGGGTGCTGTGCACCCTTCTTCTGGCTGCAACAATTAGTGATGGAAGGCCAGTCTTATGTATCTGTCTTCTCATACGCTCCATATTTCCCATCACCAGGAATTTTTTTTAAGCAAATCTCACACATAATGTAATTTCATCTGCAGATCTTTTAGTGTGGCTCTCTAAAGAATAAGACAAAATCCTCACTCTCCATCACTCTGCTCTGTGCCCGCCTGAAAGGAACTGAGGTCGGGAACACTCCCACACACTGGACTTCAGCTGAGTGCTGTGTGAAAAAGCGGAGCCCATGGAATAGGCCACAGGTGCGGTCAGCTCTTGGGGCCCGGCCCCAAGCCCGCACCCCACAGCCCAGACAATGGCCTGAGTCCCGTGGAGGGCCTTGCCGCACCGCAGCCCACAGTCAGCCCAGTCCCAACAGAGATGAAGAACACCAGGACGGGGTGGGCTTCTGCCTGGGGGTCGTTGCCAGCAGGACAAACCTTTCCTGATCACCCTAGACCTGGAGGCCAACCTCGGCCAGGTGTCTAATCCCTTTCTGCCTGGAGGGAACGACTCCCTCTAAGAGGTATGATGAGGTGGAGTTGAAGCACCTGGACTCAGAGATTCACTATGCCTCTCCTGAAATAGACGGAACATGTCTCACTTTCCTCATCTCTAAATGGGGCCATAATTCCCACCCTACTGTGCAGCTAGCTGTGAATGTCCGAGGAGATGGGGCAGGTTTTTCCTGAACTTGTCCAGCTAAAGGAGAGTGCAGTACCGCTTATGGCCAGCAGGTGTCACCCAAAGGCAGGCATTGGAAGCCATGGGGTGGGGTGGGGTGGGATGGGGTGGAGGTCACTCCACGGAAAGGATCACCTTTCCATGTTAGATCCAGCTGGACTTGAGGAAAGGACATTCAGTCTGTGGGATTTGTTCTTAGAAAAGTCAGTCTAAGTCTGCCTTTGCCCAGAATTAAAAGGTGGAGCTGTGCAGCCTTCAAAGTGTGCTCACATGAAATCCACAGGGAGACAGGCTTTGACACCCCTAGGTCATAGGTGAGGACACGGAGGCTTCAGGAAGCAAGAGACTTGCTAACGGTTATGCATCCTCTAAATAATGGCACTGGGGGCCTCCCTGATGGCAGAGAGGTTAAGCACCACACTGTGAAGTATCTGCAGCCACTGCAACATGAGTTCGATCCCCGGGCAGGGAGGGGACCCACATGGCACAGCAGACCTCTCTTGCCTCGCCCACTGCCCCCCTCAGCAGTGTATTTCAGTCAGTCTGCCTGTTCTGCTCCCCACTCTGTCTCTGGTGAATACTCTCACCCCTTGCACCTCTGGTCTATACCCCAGATCTTGCATGCATAAATAAATAAATCTTAAAAAAATAAATGATGGATCTGGGGCCCCACCTCAAATCTTTTGAATTTATAGCCGGGCACTCTGCTCAGGCATGTGCTCAGAAATCAGGACTTTGAGGGGAGACCTGAGACTGTGGCTGTCCCGCCGCTCTGGGGAAGGGTCACAGGTCGCTGCTTCCGAAGCCCCGGGCACAAGACATGCTGCCCCGAGAGGTGGCCCCTCTCTGGGATTCAGGCTCTACTCACTGTTCTCTGAGGACCTGAACTACATCAATGGCCCAAACTCAACAGCATGCACGTGAGGAAGAGGGGTCCCGGCAACAGAACCAAAGATCTGTATCTCACATTCCCCAGGCATGTGGATATAAGACACTAAATGCAGGTCTTGGCACTGACATTTGGAAAACATGGACCTGGAAAGTCTTTTACAGCGTCTGTGGTTTTATAAACAATATCCACTTAAGTTTGTCCAAACACCTAACGCACGGCCTGGCATGTACTTGCTATTGAGTTTTCGATAGAAACTCTGTGGAATGAGTGGCTGAAAAGCACCGTCACCCAGCCCAGTGAAATGCTGGTGAACGTGGCCTCCTCCCTCGATGAAAGCCCACCTTGCGTTCCACAGCACTTCATGGCTCACACAGCTTGCTCACATGAGCTCACTATCTAGTGATCTGGATGGTCTCATGCCCATTTTACAGAGGGGGAAAGTGAGGTTCAGACACACCCAGAATCTTGCCCAGTGTCACCCAAAAGCCAAGTGAAGCCCACCTCAAACCCAAGTCTGTTTGGCCCACTTGTGCCCCTCCCTCTGCCATGTTTGAGATGACAGAAGTGTCAGCCTTCCAGACTGTCAGGACTGCCTCAGATTCTGGGAGAGGTGGCATCAGGAGTTTGTTCTGAGAGCCAGGATCAGGAGAAATCCTGCCTCATTTGGGGAAGGGCTGGGTGTGGAGCTCTTGAGCTCTGAGGCTGGTGGGGAGGGGGACAGGTCCCCCTGGAGCCCGGGACCTCAGCCATCCCATCTCACTTCTCCCCACTCGGAGGTGGGGCTCTACTTTCGGGGCAGAAGGGAGAGGGGAGTTCCTGCTGCCTTCCCACTGCTGGGCAGTCTGTACTGTGGCCAGTGTGGCCAGCAGAAGCCTCTTCCCAGAGCAGGAATCTGGTTATCTGTCTCCCCCTAGTGCACAAAATATGCAACAAGGCCCAGATTCCCCACCACAGGGCACTACCCTAGGGGCCGAGCCCCACGCTTACTGCCTGACTTGGGGAGTCCATGAGAATTACTGGAAGCAACTCACACCCTCCAATCCAGGTCCTCATTCTTCCTAAGGAGGCTGAGGTGAGGGGTGGTGGGCTGCAGGGAGGTCACTCAGGTTCCTGGATGCCAGGCTACCCTCCTGCACCCTCTGCTCCACCCCTCCCTGCTCGACTCCCCAGTCCAACACTTCTACAAGAAACAGACACACATGCACACACACTCAGACATGCACACACGCACACACCCAAACATGCCCACCTGCGCTTATACCCATACACACACTCACAAAGGGGAGCCTGAGTCAAACTTTTCACAAGCCCTCGATAGTCCCAGCACAGAAGTCATGGGCCATCCCCCTCCCTGGCCTCTAGGGAACAGGGAGCTGGTGGCTGAGCTGGCAGGGGGCCCAGGGGTGGAACCTCCCCCAGGACAAGACAGGCTAAGTCTACCTGGTGGCTCAAATGGCATTTAGCGGGTTGGGCTGGGGTCTGGGGCTGCACCCGCTTCTTCCTGGGACCCGGCCTGTTTTAGGATGGACTCGGGCCTTGGGGCCTTTTGGCCCTCCCTGGATGTTGCCCTGAGAAGAGCACATAAGACAGGCATTTCCCAAACATTCGAGCACTCGGGGAGGGCAGGGCGGTCAAAATCCAGGGGGATGCAGAGTCCCCTGCAAGTCCCCAGGCCTCTGGGGAGGGCAGGTGAAGGCGGCCCTGGCACAGCTCTGGGTGGGCATGGAGGGCTCACTTCCAGGTGGTGCTATTAGCTGTGTCTCGAGCATACGGTCATGGACTCCAGGCCTGGAATATGACTGACTTTGGAGCAGGGGACCCGTGCTCCCCAGCTGGGTTTGGCGTGACTCTGCGGCTGATGGATAGGCCTTTCAGGAAACAAAGACCACGAGAGAATGCGACATGCTCTTGGCTCTGGGCCAAGCCAGCCTCATCTCCTCGCTTTGTCAAGTGTCTTTCTGTCCGCTGTCATCACGTGCCAGCGCCTCGGTTTTAACCACTAGACGAAAGCAAATGTGTATTCTTGGGGGAGGGGGTACACCCAGATTTCTCTGAGCACAGCTCTTCTGGGGCCAGGAAGAATGAGCCCCCCACTTATCCTCCTGGGCCCTTTGATTCTGAGGCCAATGCCTACATGAGTGTCTGGTTTGCTTTTCCAGAGCCACGTCCAGACAAATAGGGCCCTGCTGCCCCAGCCTGAACCACCCCCCTATTCCCTTCCTGGCCATGCTAGCCTAGGGGATCCTCTCAGAGACAACAAGGCAGCCCTTGGCAGTGACAATTCCTTGAAAAGGAAACCAATTTTAGAAGTTGAAACAAACAGTAGCCAGGAGCACCTGAGGGCCCAGCGGGTGCCCAAGCTATGGGAGGTCACCCAAGGTCATGGCACCGGCAGGCCAACAAGCCAGAAAATAGGCTTGGGGGGAGCTGCCACCCCAATGCAGCTCACTCCAGAGCCTTCCAGATTGTCCATCTGTGGGAGTAACTCTTCACCCTAGTCTCCTTTGCTACTTCCCTCACCTCCTCGGTCTTGGACTGAATCCCTGGGGCACAGGAGTTCAAGGTTGTAAATAAGGTTCCCTCCCAAGCCTCCAACAGCCTAAGAACAACGTCAAGAGGTCCCAGTCTGGGTTGCACAGGGCAGGAGTCCAAACCTGGGGTCTTTTCCAAGGCTGGTCACTCCACCTCTGTCCCAGCCCTAGCCCCAGCTCAGCATCATCCTCCCAAGGTCCTTGACAGGGGGCTGCTATGGCCCCGGGTGGCTCCCAGGCCCATCCATCTTTCCAGTCGGGGACTCCCCACATGATACGACAGGGCCCTGCGACCACAGCATTTGCCTCGATCTCTGGCCAGCCCCAGCCGTGTGTCAGACCACGATGAAGCCTGGACGCCTGGCAGGAGCAGGTCCCGCTGCCCCCAGAGGCCCCTGTTGAATTGCAGTTCAGAGCTCAGCTGCCTGAGGTCGAGGGTCAACAGGGAGGCAATTAATCTCTCCAGCAGTAGCCGGCTGCCAGCCCAGGAGCCAGAGGGAGAGGAGGAGAGACCGGGAAAACCCAACACACCCGCTGTCCCAGCCCCCTGCGGTCCAGCTCTCCCTCCCACCTGCCCACCAAGCCTGCTCTCCTTGACAGAGGCTGGACCAGGATACGCAAAAGCTCTGGGGCGCCCCCTCGTGGCTCAGCCTGGGAGAGTCTGAGGTTGCTGAGACTTCCCACAAGGTCCCAAAGTTTAGGAAACTTGCGCCAGGGGCACCCTCACTCTGGAAAGGTCGAAGCTTATAGGACACCCTCCAGTCCAAGCCTCCAGTTCCTCTATGGGGATATCAAGTCCTGGAAAACCCTGCCCCCACCACCTGCCCGGGACTGCCAGCCAGAACCCCGAAGAGGCCTCTGTGAGACCCCCAACGCCATCTTGGACACTTTCTCTGCCCTCACCGTCCAGCACATGTGAGCTCTCCATCCCTGGAGGTTCTCAGAGGCCGGGTGAGACCGGGTGAGACCGGGAGGTGGACACCCAGGTGGGACAGGGGCGAGACCAGCTACTGGGCTCTCCAGCATTCGCTCCTGCCCCTCCCACCCCGTGCCCCGCGCCTCTGGTCCACGGGTGACGTGAGCAACACCAGTAGAGGACCCCGCGGCCCCAGCATGAAGGCCAGTACATACCTTGGCGCCAGGAAAGCACTCCCTCTCGAGAAAGCTGGAGTGAGGCCGCTGAGTGAGGGGCTACCGCCCCTCTCCACACCCTTCTTGCCACTCTCCTCCCTCCATCCACCTACTAGGCCAGGGACGTGCAACTCTGGGAGGCTGAGTGTACATTAAATTCGCCTGAGGCGGCTAGAAGGCAAGTACCACGTGCCCGTAATCTAGTCAGGTTGTGGGCAGCTGGGCGTAAGAAGCACCTCAGGCAACCAACCTCTTCCACTCGCCCCACACCGTGTCCCTGCTCAGTGTTTCCGCCCCTCTCAGTCCCCGCTCAGGACTCTGTTGAACTCCCTCCGTGAGGTCAGTGGCTACTCCGGGCACTGAGGAAGACGCCGGACACACGGTCTCCGCCTCCCAGAAAGAGCCAAGATTTACCCCCTGAGCTCGGCCAGTGCGACCTCCGGGGTCCGTGCACCCAGAATGAGAAGCGCTCAGGGCTCTCCCAGAAACCAGGGCACCTGGGTTCAGGAGGCCCCACCTCCTGGCCAAGGGCCCCAGCCCTTGAAAAGAGAGACTTGAAAAGGCCAAGTTTGGAGGGATTTGGACTAAGACTCGCACTCCCTCTGGTGGTATCAATAGGAATCGCATCCCCTGCGCACGGGTTATTTTTGTTGCTGCTGTGTGATGATGAAGTCATCCAATTCCAGCCCTGGCTGTTCTTTGTGACTCAACTTGCGTATGAATTCTGGAAAATTCCAAAATTAAGTAAAGTTCAATAGCTTCCAGTACATGTGACCTTCATGACGGAGAAAGGGAAAGTGTTCTCAAGGGCAGGGACCAAAAGCTGGTCACAGACCTCAGAATGTCACCTGCATCCTGGGTTCTCCACTCTTCTCCAGAGTCCCTGGGAACTTATTAAGCATCAGCTCGCATGGCCCGCCCCGGAGCCGTGTTCGGGGTCTTGGGGTGTATCTGGGACTTTTCATGCCACACTAGGTTGTCTGATGAAACTTGGGTTTCACAACCCAAGGAGGGCTTGCAGTTGGGCAGAGAGGGGAAATGAAGTCCCCTCTGAGTCAGCACACCCAGGGGCCTGTGAACAGAACATTCTAGAATATGACTTCTCTCCTCTTGCTTCTTCCCAGCTGAGCCACAGGCTGGAATGCTCCCTTCCCATTTGGCTTGTGTTACATCCAAGAGCTTCCAGAGCCCACCTCATTCCTAAAGCCCCTTTGGCATGACCTGCCCTGTCCATTTCTCCCACCATCATGGACACTGAGACGTGTGTCTCTTCTCGCTGTATCAAAAATGCTGTCATCAGTGAGCCCGCATTGGGAACAGGCTGTGACAAAGGCCTTGGTCCTGAATTGTAAGCAGCCAGGTGTCCCCCTCTGTTCTCCCTGGACCATCTCCTCCCAACCCCAGGCCACCTCACCTTCTGCTCTCCCTCCAAGTCCATGGGTGATCAGAGGGGCTCTACCCTCCCCCACCCAACCCCTGCCCTGTCCCTGTGGGGAGAGGACATGGAATGGGAGCCCGGGCTCTCCTGTAGTCTGGTTGCATCACCCGGACAAGTCACTGACTCCTTGGGGCTTCAGTTTCTCCGAATCATGAGACTCACCTGTTTTGCTAAGGCCATTCTGTACTCAAGCTTCGGGGATTCTGTGAAAGGTGGTGATTTTCAGGAATTGGGGACAATGCATTAAGATAAGGAATTCTCAAGCTGGCGGGGGGGGGGGGGTCTCCGGCAGTCCCCAGGTGGCCTACTCTGCTGGAGGACTGGAAGAAACGAAAAGCTCAATACTCCNAAGGAATTCTCAGGCGGGCGGGGGGGGGGGGGTCTCCGGCAGTCCCCAGGTGGCCTACTCTGCTGGAGGACTGGAAGAAACGAAAAGCTCAATACTCCTGTTTGTTTTAAAATCCACTAACTTGCTGCTGTCTGGGTTCTTCTGGTGGCGCCAGAGGAGGAACGCGGACGCTAGGTGGCGCCATCACGCCGTCCAGTGAATTGAAGGACTGGAGGGAGGAGAGCTCGGTCCAGAAGGGCGCCTGCTTTGCTGCCAGGGGGCCGCAGGCACTGGGCGCTGGGGGAGAGCAGCCTGATGCTATCTTGGCTGAGGTTGCCTTGGGTGGGCGGCAGGGACAGGGGACAGCCAGGGATGGGACTGGAAGCAACAGCAAGCAGGGCCTCACCCTTACGTTCTACTCCCCAGCCTGGATTAGCCAAGCCTGCAGCCAAACAGGTGGATGAGAGTAGGTTCAGCTGAGGGCCCCTGCCCCCAAGAGTGGGAAGTGGGAGTCAGGAGGTTAGGGAGAGAGTGTGTGCTGAGGCCCACACCAGGCGCCCCCAGCCTGCAGGTACACCTGGGGAAAAGGCAGAGCACAAAATGTGGCCAGGAACAGCTGCCACTTAGGCAGCCCAGGACACCCCCGAAGCCCGGCCCAGCGGGGAGCTGCATCAGCCCCAACAGACCCGGCAGCTGGGGCCCTGTGACCTTTGTACTCTGGCTTTTCTCTGCTCCCTGTGGAAAGCAGGCAGAGTCCTCTGTCCCCAGGCCCTTTGCACTGCAGGGGGTCAGGAGAGAGCTACGGTAAAGGTCCTGACCCTTGTGTGTTACAGGCTCGGGCAATTCGTCAGGACACAGCGGCCAGGCCGCACCCGACTCCAGCTGGGGGAGCAGGTCTTAGGGGCCGCAGGAGAGAAGAAGGCAGCAGGCTAGGAAGGAGCCCGGCCGAGAGGCTTTATTATTTGCATGGGTGGAGGGGCCGTGCCCACCCAGGGCTCACACTGACCCTGGTCTGTCTTCAGCGAGGGTGGGGAAGTGCTGGGGCAAAGCCTCAGCCCCAGAAGGCCTCCGCCCGAGGGCAGCTGTGGGGACTGCGGACTCTGAAAGACAAAGGCAGGGTTGGGGCTGTGAGGGGGCAGAGAGGGGGTTCTGCTTTCATTCTTTATTCTCTTTCCCTTTTTCTGGGGCTCCTCCGCAGCCTCCCCACTCCCTCCCCTGCCACATATGCTGAGCTGGGCACTGGGCCAGCATTTAAAAACCGCGTGACCCACCATCTGCCTGTCGGTGGAGACCCTACCCTGTCCCCAGCCCAGCCCCTCTGTATCTGGCATGTGCCCCTCGCCTGCCCTCCAGAAGTACCTGTTCTCACAGCTCGTCCTCATTGACTTGCCTGGGTGGGGAAGGAAAAAGCGAGAGGCTACTGGGGGAGGCGGCAAGCTGAGGGGTCCCCCAAAATCCTCAGCTTGCCTCTCCCGCTCCAATCCCTCTCCCCCACCCAACCAGTCGGGACTTACTGGCGCTTCTTGCCCCCGCAGCGGAGACTTTTGCCTTGAAGAGAGAAAGGAGGTTAGTTTTATCGACCTGCTGCTTCCAAGGACATCCCTTCTCCCTGGGGGACTCAGTTCTCTAGTCTCTCCTCTGGCCCTCCTGCCCCTGCCACCCTCGCCTGGCCCCATTCACACCAAGGCTCCCTGAGCAGGAGGGACCAGCTCTCCGGTCTCAGTGCTGCCTCCATGTCCACTAGAGGGCGCACTCGGGGCAGCAGGCAGCTCTCAGTGTGACCCAAGGACCAAACAGGCAGCTCTGCATCTGAGGAGAGCAGAAAGTCTCACGCTCCCTTCCAGGGTCTGTCTCCGAAGAGAATGAAGGGCTCACCCCCACCTGAGAAACCAGAATGCTCAGCGAAGCATTTTTGAGAAGAAACATGCACCCTCACTTCCAACACCAGGGGGACCCCACTTACTGAGGATGATGAGAAGCCCCAGGATGAAGGCCAGGCCAGCGAAGATCAGACCCCCCTTGCGGACAGTCTCATAGTCTGAGGAAGGAGAAGGAAGGAGGTGGGACTGGGTTGCACATAACCCAGGGCAGGAGAGGCTGGGAACCAGAAGTTGGTAGGCAGTGGGGGTGGGGAGCAGTGGGCAGCAGGAAGGCGGGGAGGAGGGACCCCCAGGCTTACCATAGTGGAATGGATCCACATCTCCCTTGGAGCTGCCACCTGGGGAGAGAAGCAGAAGCAGGTGTAGGGAAGCCACAAATGGGGGGCCACGGGGGAACTTTATCACTTCCCTCCCCCAGCACCCCCAAGGATGCAAGTGGAAGAGGCAGCTGGTGAGGAGAGATTCCTGGAAGAGGCTGGTGCCTCTGCAGTGGGGCACCTGTCCAGGCTGCTTCAGACACAGTCAACTGGACCAAACATTTGGCATCCAAAGCAGAGACTCAGACTGCCTGGGGACTCCAGCCCTGAGGGCGGGGGAGGAGTGCGCCTTTCCTGCTCCTTGCTTCCTACCACAGGACAAAGGCCAAGAGAGTCGTTTCCCCTCAGACTCCTTACAGCCTCTCTCCATATGACAAATCAACACGGTGTTGAGCAAACAGTGAACGGAACCTAAATTTCACTGAATAGGAGGAAACCGAGACCCAACTGGAGACTTCTCCAAAGTCCCAATGAAAGTTGAAGTGAGAACTTGAAACTGGGTTTCTAGATTCTTCTCTCCTATGTTGCTCTCCTCCAGGGGAAACAAATTAATTTAAGAAACACTAATCTATATTGCTTTCCATGTGCCAGGCTAAGACTGACCAGGCATTCGTTTATTGAACCACTATCACAACCCATGAGGCATTCCTATTATTCTAATAGAATCCCTGTGAAGACAGAGCCTCAGAGAAGTTAAGTAACTCACTGATAACTGCACAGCTAGTAAAGGGTAGAGTTGGGATTTGAACCCAGGTAACAGAATGCTAAGAGTCCAGGCGCTTGGCCACTTTGCTTCGCTGCCTCTCAGCCGTTCCTTTCTAGGGGAAGCCACCTGCTCTGGTTCCCCCACCCTAACTGCCAGCGGCAGCAAATGCACAGCTCTGCCCTCCAGCCCTGGTCACTGAGCACATCTGCCCGTGGCCACCGCAGGGCAGCCTGGCCAGAGTGTTTCTGCCACAGCTGAGGGCCACCCCTCTTTGCTGTCCTGCCTGAGCCCCTGCTTGGCACCAGGAGGCAATGCTGAGGCTGAAGGAATATGAAGATAGGCACCTCCAGGTTGTGCTGAGCTGTGCCCCGGGTGTGGGGGCCCCATGGACCTGGCTGCCGCACGCTACAAACTGCCCAGGCCAGAGGGGCGGATGAGGGGCTGAGGGGCGGATGCACGGGTTGCTCAGGGAGGCCAAAGGCAGAGGGAGGCTGTGGGGGCCTAGGTGTCTGTCCCCAGGCAGATGGCTCCGAGGTTGTCGTCCAGATTCAGTTCAGGTCTTGTGAAGGTGACCTGGGGAGTCAGTGTCAGAGCCGTAACTAGTCCACGGGCCCCTCACCCCTCACGCCAGGAAACCACGTCATCTTGAGTGATTTAATGAGTCTTTCCCTTACCCTCAACTCCATCTTTCTCCATCTGGCTCAAAACCCACCACAGTCAACAGAGACCCCTGTTGGCCTTCAGGCCTGGCCCCTCTCTGGCCCCCCATCACAGGATGCCTCCTGGGGGCTCTGACGCAAACCAGCCTGAGAAATCTGACCAAGGGACTTGGTTCCCTTCCCAGCCTGACCTCTGACCACCTCCCGCTCTGAGCTCAGATAGTCCAGAAAGATCCACTGAACCGAGACAGGTCTGTGTCAGCGAAGCTACAGGACAGCTCAGCCCCCACCTGGCTCCTCCTTGGCACCTGAGGCCCCGCTGGCCTGGCTATATTTCTTTGGCTTATGACAAGATCCTCTTCTGAAAGCAGAATTTCTAGAGAGGAGGCTGGCACAGGGTTGGGCACAGAGCGGGCTGGAAGGCAGGGGTGGCAGGTGAGAGAAGAGTGGGTCCACCTTTCCTCGCCCCTCCAGAGGGGGTCTAAGTCCACACTACACACTCACACTCACCTTCACTCTTGAACAGCCCTGCCATCTCCCCAGGGGGCTTGTCTCTGCTGTCCTCTTCCCGCTGCCTCTGCTTCAGGGAGAGCGTCTGGCCTTAGGGAGGCCAGGGACGAGGTGGGGCATTAAACATTAACAGTGCCAGGTAATGTTTACCCTGGTCACAAGAAAAGCGCTGGTGTGGATGGAGGGGCTCCTGCTGAGGCGTGAGTGGGTACAGGATGGGCAGGGGGTCCTGGGGGCTGTCCAAAGCCTCCCCAGGAAATTTCCAGAGACTGGGAAATTTCGGAGATATGTTGGTCTTCTACCAGTTGGACAACCCAAGGCTGGAGCTGTGGCAACGGGGAAGGGGAGTTTCAAGATACATTCCTCGGCGAATATACTCCACCAAGGCCCCCATCCTGCAGCTGCTCACCTGAGGTGGTCCCCAGGTGCCTGGTCTACCTCCCCTCCTACCTCATGGCCCTCCTGCCCCCAACAGCCATGTGCGCACCCCCTGCCTTTGCTGTCTGGCTCCTCTCCTCCCTTCCCTTCTTCATGCATCCAGATGGCATCTGGCAGCTCACACGTCTGGCCAGAGACTCCAGTCATCCCTAACTAATCCCTCTCCCTGCCGCCCCAGGCACTTTCTTCCTGTGGGTGAGTGCTGGGCCCTGCTCTATGCCCAGCCATGTCCTGCACTGCCTGCCCCATGGGCTAGTTCAGGGCCTGAGCCTTTCTGTTGTGATCTAGAAGGCACCTTCCTTCTAGTTCCTTGTGCTTTAGTTCCCAGTGTCCCAGATGATGTGTCTGAGGCAAAGAAAGGGCAGGGTCCTGGCCCAAGGTCACATAGCTGGTGGGGGCGAGGAGGAGACTGACCTCTGGGCCCCCCTCTTTAGGAGCCCCCAGGCCTCTAAGGCCACTTCCACTCCACGGGGGCTTTCATTTTAGGGACCTGTGCTGGGCACTCACGGAGGCCCAAGTTCCTGGAGCAGGAAGTTCTAGTGTATTAAATGGGCCTGCAGATAAGGCTCTAGCCGAAGCCAAGGGACCGAGACCAGTGGTCAGTGCCCGCTGGGTGGCTACTCTTTCTAAAAGAAATGACTGCGGCTGAGGCCTCCATCCGGCAGGGCATAACCTCTGGGGTCTCGGCTGGCCCCTCCACTCGCTGGTCACGTGGCCTCGGTCAGGTCACTTCCCTTCTCTGTGCCTCAGCCTCCTCATGGATGACCAGGGCGTGGCCTCCCTCGTGGTGGACGTTAGGAGGAGGTGAGAGCATGCCTGCGAGGACTGGCACAGTGTCATGGCTCCTGGAGACGTGGCTGGCACTGACCCTCATCTTGAACCTTAGCTGTGGGACACAGACAGCCAGTCACCCTGCAGGGACAGTGAGCGTGCAGCGGATGGACAGAGGTCCAGCCCTGCAGGCAGGGGCCGCGACCCCCACTCTCCTCCTTCCTGCTTTCAGAGCCAAGTGATGGATGGGTCTTCATGACAGTACCCAGCAGAGCTGACGTGCGGGGGAGACCACAGAACAGCCTCTCCACAGGCACGCCCCCGGGCACCACACGGGCTCCGTTTTATAGCAAAGAGACTGCACAGATTGAGTGCCCTGGCTCTGACCCCTGCAAGCGGCCAGGGCAGTGCCATGACCCCCAGGGGCAGACCTGGAAGATGGGGGGCAGACACCCAGCTAGTGACAAGACTGGAGAGCCAGGTCCCCAGGACACTGCCCCCGAACTACTGCCATCCTCCATAAGAGACTTGTGGCCCCACATACATCCTGTTGGTGCCTCAGGGTATTTTATCTAGCTCATCAGTGACCATGGATTCTTCCTGGAATAATAAGGGATATAAAAATGAGGAGAAACTTGATAGAAAGGTAGGTAGGTAGGTAATAGACAGATGACAAAAACAGAAATAGGAGGTATGAACCTATAGTCCTAAATCATAGGAGCTGTAACAGGCATTACCTTGATAAAATAAAAATACAATTTAAAAAGAAAGATTGCCATAAAAAAAACAACCCAGTAGGATAAGCAAGTTGATAGCTACATTTCTGAACTCCGTGCACAAGGTGCTGTTCTAAGCACGTCACAAAAACGTGCTCAATCATCGTCACCCCTGACGAGGCAAGAAGATGTTATTATCACACCCATTTTATAAATGGAGAAAATGAGGCCCAGGGAAGCTGAAGAACTTGCCAGAAGGCAGGTGACTAGAAGCGGGAAAACCGAGCTCGAACGGAGGCCTGGCGCCAGAGTGGGAGGTGGCCAGGGCAGGAGGCTGGGAGCAGGTGTCCTCGCCCACCAGCTCGGAGCCCTGGAGCAGAGGCCCCCAATCCTGCCTCCCCTCTTTCCTGCGTTTCCAGCACTCCTGGGGAGCAGGTGGGAGCCCTGAGAGTCATCAGGTGCCGCTGTGTGGTCTGAGAAGGCAGGAGGGACTGGGCGCAGGGACTCACCTGGGTACCACCTGTCCATGGCGGGAGGGAGCGGCGCTGGCAGTGGAAGGGGCGAGTGCAGTGCCTCTGCAGCGGTGGAGTGGTTCTCCCTCCCTCCACACCTCAGGCCCACAGGCAGGAAGAGGCACAGCCAGGGAGAGGAGGAGGGGCTGGCAAGGGCGCCCTCACCTCGTGCCTGCCCAAGGGGAGGGCTGGGCCTGCTCCACGTGAGCTGGGGAGATGCTCAGCCTCCAGAGCACCTGAGGACGGGCAAGCAGGGAGACAAGGCAGACCAAACCGCAGGCTCCAGCCAGCCCTTCCTGAGGGAGAGGTCAAGCCAGCGCCCTCTGGCCAGCCCAGGCCCCACCACGCAGCCAGCAGAACCCAAGCCCCTGCTCCCCACCAGGTCCCTGGGCTGAGGGAGACACTCAGGGCATTTGTGGGTCCCCGAGCCTGTAGTCAGCTGGCCTTCCATCTCCCAGCCCGTCTGGGCCTCCTCAGCCCCAGAAACCCAGCTCCCGGGACGTGCCCTACAGCTAGGACAGGGCAGGGGGCAGCAGCCCTTGGAGGCCCCTTGGTGGGAGGGCCGTTTCTCAGGGCCTGGCGGGGGGCGGGGTGGGGGGGCTGAGGCGGACTGCGCCTCCCTTGTGGTTCCAGTAGCCAGTGGAGATGGGGAGCAGCAGGGTTTGGAGGGGAGCTGCTCCCATGATGGCCTGTCCTTCCTCAGCTGGGGCCCCCTCCGCTAGCCCCCAGCGACTTACCACGGGCTGTGATGTCAGACCTGCCCTCTGACATGGCCCCGCCGGCGACAGCAGCCACCTAATGAGGCCTCCAAGGACCGCTGCTGGGGGCCCAGGGGAATGGCCGGAAGACAGCACTTAGGTGTGGGGAGCTGCAGGGGACAGGAGGGGCAGCCCCCCACACTGGCCCCCAGAGCAAGGTGGGACAGCGCTCTCTGTGGCTTGGAACGCGGGCTCCCTTGGGCTCTGGCCCGGTCACCCCAGCACAGACACAGACAAGCTGAGTCCGGGAGCGGCGGCTCCTGGCTCCCTGCCCGCAACCTCTGACCACAGTGACAGCTCACTGCTCTCTTCCTCCTTAGCAACACATCCTGCCCTGGGGGTGACTAAGGACGCCCCTGGGACTGAAGCTCTGGAAGCGGAGCCAGCAGGCCTGGAGAGGTGTCATCCAGCTGATCTGGGGTCTGTCCTGCCTCCTGACCCCCAACCCCTCATAGCAGCGCTGCTTCCAGGCCCTTGTTCCTCCCCCCGCAGCCTGTTAGGCAGGGGCTGGCCTGCGTGTGGCCAGCTGCTCAGATGAAGCCATGTGACAGTCCCCAAGAGGAAACCATAAGCTCAGCCCAGGGCAGCTGACAGGAATTTCTACAAGCTGGGCCCTTCAAGTGCGTCGGAGGTCTCAGGACTAGATGGGACTTTAGGGGTTACTTGGCCCCAAATTATCAGGGGGCCGGAACAGTGGAGATATATATAGGCATCTCAAGCCCAGATAGACCCCAGTGTCATGCGCTAACTGGGAAGACCTCCCAGGTCACCCCACAAGCTCCTCTCTTTTCAAAGGGTCCACTCTCTGAGGGCTCAGAGAATAAGCCGGGTCCTCTCCTATCCTGAGGCCCTTCCTCATCTGGCCCTGCTGGTCTCTCTGACCTTGTCTCCGGTCTCCAGTTGGGTGGTCTCCTAGAAGGTCCTTTAGACTGCAGGCACACTCCTGCCTCAGGGCCTTTGCACAGGCAGCTCTTGGGCTGGAGTGTTCTTCCTCCAGAGAGCTTCCTGGCTGACTTGGCTCAGGCCTTTCTTCATAGACTGATTCAGAAGACCCTTCCTGGAACCCGTGTCTACTGTTTTCCGCACTCTGCAATTTTTCAGAGTCCTTAGCCTCGTTTTTCCTCTGAAGAGTTTATATATTTTCCTTATCTTCTCATCTCTCCACCAACTAAAATTCAAGCTCCAAGACAGCAAGGATTTCTGTCTGCTGCGTTCATTCCTGGACTCTCCAGATGGCACACCAGACCCCTCCTCTCGTGACTCGAACAAGTCCCAGGGGTGCAATAATTTTGCCAGCGGCATGGCAGAAGCAAGAACAGGCCTCATGCAGACTCTCCCCATGCAATCACCTGCCTGTAGCAGGAAGCAAGACCCAGTCAGCCCTGCAGAGAGGCAGTGAGTGGTTTAGCACCTCACCTGCCAACAGGTCCCCAGGTCCTTGCTGAGGGCCCCCGCAGCCCTGCCGCCCCTACCTCCCTGCCCAACGCTTCATCCAGAGCCCTGCGACAATTTCATGCAAGTGTCTGTTTGTCCTCTCAGGGGATACCCAGGCATCCTGTCCCCTCACCTCACTCACACTTGGTCCTAGTCACCCCGCCCCCGTTCCAGCTGATTGAGGTCACCAGGTCCTGCCTGACGCTGGGGACAAGGAGTGCTCTCTCAGAGACACCCTACTGCCTCAAGGGAGGCCTGACTTCTTCAGCTCATTGCACACCAGCCCCTGGGGGAAACCCAGAGTCCCCCAAGTCTCTGCACCTACACCGGCCTACGCTTGAATGGCTTTGCCCCTGGCGCTGCCTAAGGGATGTGTGACACGGGAGATGGTCACCCTCTGGCTCTCCTTCTCCGGTCTAAAGTGGGGGTTTGAGGCGGCTGGCAGCACCTACCTTGCAGGGTTGTTGCAGGAACAGAGACGATACAGGGGAGCACCTCTGCAAAAAGCACCCTAATAAGGCCCACTTCGTTGTCTTCAGTGAAGGACAGGAGACACCCAGTCATCCAGGGGACGGGACACTCACTGTCCTTGTCTGCCCGTCAGGGCCCTCCCTAAACCAGGCCCCCAGAGCACGGCCCCTCCCTGGCCCCCGACATGTTTCTGCCCGCCCACCACCCACTCAGTACCCGCAATCTCCCTTCCTTCCCAGGCAGTGAAACAGCCGGCTATTCCCTGCTGGAGCCAGGCCCTCAGTCGTTCTGAGCGGGGGGTCTCGGGGCTGAGAGAGCTGCTTTGACACCCCGAAGGCTACAGAGCAGAGACCCTCGCACCTTCCCTTTGTCTGACTGTTCCAGACTCAGGCCGCAGCAGGGCCGTGTCTGCTGTTGCCCAGAGACCCAGAAATCAAGGGGGCTTCGAAAGATGTGTGGAGAGGTAGCCCCATTTCCTGGAGCCCCCACCCAGCACCATCACACCCAACAGGACATGCCCAGTTCCTCGGCTGCCATGCCTCAGTCTCCTGTCTTCTCCAAGCTGGCCTTCGTTTGGCCCCTGGCTTAAGTCCCAGGGCATCCATCTGGTGGTCACTGTTGGCTGGTGGTAGGGAGGAAGCAGGCGGCCATCAGCTGAGCTCTGTGGGCCTGCTTCTCGACAGCCAGCAATGCTGCGAAGACCCTCGCCACCAGCTTCCAGAGAGGGAATCCTCCAGCTCCACCAGCCCGGGAGTGAGGGCCGGTGTCAGAGCCCCTCTTGATCCAGGTCCTGGCCAGTCTTCCTGGTGCTGACTCACAGCTAGAAAGAAGCCAGAAGCCCCTAGAAAGCCTTGACTCCCAGCTCAGGTCGGTCCTCAGCTGCCCATTGTGCGTGGCCACTTGGCAGGGAAGGGAGCCCGGCCCCGTCTGTGCTGTCTAGAGATCCCGAGCCCCTGGGAGCACTGTCTCCTGCTGTGGCCGCGGATACCAGGGTCACTGGGGTCTTATAGGGCAGGGCTGGGAGGAGGTGGACCCAGGAGGGTCCACTCCTTAAGTGTTGACTTCAAGATGGCCTGAGTCCTGGGGCACGCAGGTCCTGGGAGCCTGCCAAGGGCAATGTACTCCACCAAGGTCACAGAGGGGGACGTCCTCTTCTGCTTCTACGGCTGGTGACAAGGACAAACTGCTGTGACCCACCCCTCCCCTGCCAGTGAATAGCCTGGAGAGAATTACATTCTTGACTTTTCTAGGAACTCAGGTCTGGGCTTGAAGTAGGACACAGGCATCTACCCACAGTAATCACATTCCTGCTTATCACCCAAAAGCAGCTTAAATTTCACCACCTCCAGGAAGGTCTCCGGGAAGCCCACCCGTGTCTGCTTCTTCCTTGCCTCTGAGACCTTCTGGATTCCACTGCCATGGCCCAAGTAACCCTGGCTTTGTAACCCTCTTGACTGTTTGCTTCACAGATTGCTAAGTATCCTGGCCTCTGTGAGGACCGGGGTCATGAAGTCTGTGCCCCGTGCTCCGGGCCTGGTCTCCTCTTCTGCGAGCCATTCCATCCATTTGCTGGTTCTCAGAGATCCAAAGAGCAGTGCCTCTTTGATGGGCTTTATTTTCCCCAAAACTCAGCCAAACAGAGGAGGAATCTGCAGGCAAACCAGAACTTGAACCTGGGTCTAAGTAGGGGACCCTGCTCTCAAAGAAAGGCAGAAGGAAAAGGTCATACAGACTTCAGTAACATCATACCTTCTTGCCCATTGTATCATCTGACCCTGAGAAGTAACAGAAAAGGTATGGACGGACTCACTGTACAGTCGAGGAAACTGAGGCTTCTGTGGCTTTCCTCAGGCTCTGTGGGGGCCCAGTTTACTCCAGGATTAGGAAGGCCTTCATTTTGCACAACAGAAGACCGGGGTCTGCCCAGGCTCTCCCAGCCTGAGGGAACAGGGGACCTGGGGAACCTCCTAAGCCTCCTTCTCCACCAGGCCACCTCCAAGCCTGCTCAGAGGCAGGACCCCAAACTCTGGATGGTGCAGGCCCCCTCCAACAGCCCCTTTCCCCCCAAGTCCCTCAAGACCTCCAATCACAGCATCAGCCGCTTGTGCCCCACTATTGTGCAACCAGGCACGGGGCCAGAGCTGGCTCCATAAAACCAACAGCCAGTGAGCTTGAGCTGGCTGATTCTGGCCCTCTGGAGCTCCGAGGTGACAGCAGTGAATCACTAATGGGGAGAGAGGCCTTTCTTCCTCTCCGTGGCCTGGAGACAGGTATTTCGATAGCTACTCCCCTGGGTCAGGCAAACACAGCTGGCCTCTCTTATTCAACCCCCCCTCTCTGGGTCCAGGCTGAGGCAGAGCAGCCAGGGGCCAGGTGGGGTGAACCAGACAGAGCTGGACAGCTCTCCCACCTGGCTCTGCCCAGCCACCCATCAACCTGTGACCCCAGGGAAGGCAGAGGGCCCCTCCCCGAGGACGGGGAGAAGGAGCCCAGTGACCTTGGGGTGTGCTTCAGCCTGCTCTCCCTCTCCCACCCTCCCAGCTGCCTGCATGTTGCCTCTGACTCTCTTCCAAGAACAACTTGGCAAGTTCTAATCCACAACCTGCAAAAAAATACCAGAGTGGTGGGGAGAGCCACAGCCTGGGGGCCCAGAAGGCAGCCCGACCTATTTTTATGTGGTGTTAAGTAACACAAACACCTCCATGCAAACAGACCTGGAAATCTCTGGAGTGGAATTTAGGGTGGGGGGAGGAGGCTGGAGAACTGGGGGGTAAAATGTGCAGGACACCTGAGGTCACCTGACCTGAAACCAGGTGACCCTGCACCCCCTTCTGGGAAATGGTGCAGCAACTTTCCTTCAACCTTCAAACAAGTAGCAGATATGAGTCATGGGCTGGAGGCTGACTGGACGCAGACGCAGCCCTGCTGTCTGGAAGGAAGACGTGTACTGAGCAGCAACCATGCTGGACTCTGGAATCTTCTTCTCTGACCCTGCAGTGCCAGACCAGAGAGGGAGAAATGGGCTGGTCCACCAGTAGGCAGGTTGGGGAAGCCTCAGTTTGGGTCTGTACCCTTAGGTCTTCCTGGAGTCTCAGAGTCCAGCTGTCCAGAGGACCCCACTCCAGCTGAGGTCATGTCCCTCGGTTTGCACACCTCCAGTGATGGGGCGCTCACTCCTGCTTGGGAACCCTCATGCTGTGGACCTAAGGACTCCCTTCCGGGAAGCTGAGTTTTGCCTCCCTCTCACGTACACCTCATGGGCCCAAGTCCTGTTCCCTGCAGCACTCGCTGAGATTAGCCTGGAGCTGGATGGGGCTGGGCCGGGCCTTGGCTTTGCCACCAGTGGCACAACCTCAGGCAAGTCCCAACAGGCACGGGTTTCCTCATCTGTAAAAGAGGGGGTGCCACGAAAGGGGGGTGTCAGAGTTGTGACGTGAAGTGGGGCCCAGCGTCTGGACACAAGTGGTCCATGTGTTAGCGGCCTCTGCTCATTATTATGCCCCTCACTGCTCCGATGATTCCCGTCATGGTTTTCGATCCTCTGACTCCTCTTTCTGTGTCGAGTTTCCAGACCACCACCTCCCACAAGTCCTTCCTCAGAGCAGTCTGGTTGGTTTCAGACCTGAAGGGACGGCCAGATGTGATCTCCCTGGCTGCAAAGATGCTCCCCTTCGCCGGGACACCAGCCTGCCCCTGGAGAAAGAAGCCAGGCACGTACTGTGCGGTAAGGAGCTGGACAAACAGCCACGGCTCAGTCCCTGTCCACCTCCCGGCTGCGAGGCCCAGAGCAGCCCCAGCTGGCCAGAGAGAGTCTGTGAAATGTGACTATCCCACCTGCCTCGGAGGTAGCCCTGGGTGACCAGGAGGAAAAAGAAGGGGGTCTCACAAAGAGGGGGCAGCTGTCTTACCCACATGCCGGAAAAGAGAACCCCCATTCTCTAGTGTGGACACAAGTACTAGGAGAAAAGTCAGAATTCTTCTGACTTCCTTACATTTATTTTTTTGTTTTAGGTTTTGCTTTTAGTAGCGAAGGTGGGGGCTACTCACAATCTCTCGCGTGCTGGGAGCCGCTACGGAACTTCATCTGACCGTGCTCCGGAGTCGCCGCAGGCCTGTGAGCCCCTGGCTGGAGGAGCGGGCACAGGCGGCCTCGCTGGCTTACAGCACACAAGTGCGCCAGGGAGGTTTAACCACCAGGTTGGCAGGGTTGAGCTTGGTCTACACTGTAAGCCTCAGGTTTTGCAAAGACCTGGGGGACCGAGGGAGAAGCCAGGCAGAGGTAGGGCAGGCACCCCGTGTGTCCACTGGAAAGAGGGGGGCAGAGTTGCGATTCTATAGCTCTGAACGACTTGCAGACACTGAAGACTTTCTGAGACCCTAAGATGTTCCCGGCATCCTTATGCTAGAACGAGGCGGAATTCTTGCCCTCTAGAAGGGTCCATGACAGAGAAACGCCAAACACGCAGAGGTGCGGCCCCACGAGGGCGGCTCGGAGGGACCCGACCCGCAGCTGTGTTTGTTTGGACAACAGTGCTTTTAAAAATGGAGTCGGAAGCCCCCGAGGACTCTCCAGGTGACTCCAGCCCCTGGGCCCGCCATTGTGTCACCACAGCTGGCTCACAGGTGGACATTATACAGCCAGCGGGGGCCAATTTGGATCCCAGGTATAGAGCATTACGCGTGGTGATAAAGGCAGGAACCAAGCGAGAATCAAGCATGAAAGAGAGGACTCATCCTACCTGCAGTCCAGGAGGGCTTCACAGACAGGGCTTTTGGGTGGACAAAAGATAAAAGTAAGGGCTTGGATAATAATGCAGACCCCCGTCGATCAGTGGGGTTCAGCAGCAGTCCCAGGACTGGCCAAAGGGAAAGGCTAGAACATGTCATTCTGGACCAGCACGTCCTCATCAAGCCACTGACTCCTCCTCTGCAGGACGTGCCCAGGGTCCTGTGTGGGGCACAGCCTGGACCCCCTGGCCTGGCAGGGGTGGGGGGGGACTTGAGGGGAGGCGTGGGGGGCAGGGAGCGTACAAGAGGGAGGGGGTGAGGAGGGGAGGGGAGAGAAGAAGCAGGGGAGGAGCTAAGTGTTACTGCTGCTGAAATAAACACATGCTGGTTCTGCTGACGCTTCCACCCCCCACCCAGGACAGAGCGCCTTTGGCCCCACAAATCCTCAAGTTCTTTCACAAAACGGAGAGCACGGCAGAGCCACTAGGAAACAATGGTATTTTATTCCTTTTTGCTGTCGTTAGGAGGATACAGATCACAGCACAGAGAACGCGGTCCGGGTCACAGCGGCACGGTTTGGCTAGCTTCCACAAGAACACGATGGATAGGAGGGAGCGGGGTCTGGCTGAGTTTCCACTCTCTTTATGGCCTGTGCCCTCTCGCTGGCCCCTTGCAGGCCCCTCGCAGCACAGCCGCCCCTGCGCTCACCTCTGACGGCGGCAGGCAGGGCAAAGAGTACAGGCGCCATCGCCGCCACCTGCCAGTGGGACCTGGCAGAGAAGCCAACGCCCCTACTCTTCCTGCTGCCTGCACCCGGGCGCTGCCCTCACAGGGTGGACCCCTCTACAGAGACCTGCAGAGACCCACATCAGGGCCCGGAGTCTGAGTCCGGAAGGTGGGGGCGGGGGGGTTCCAGAGCCCATGGGTTATTGCTGTGAAGATATGCCAGGGGCACATCCCCAGGGGCAGAGCAGATGGCCACTCTGCCTCGGGGCGGGGCAGATGGGGACGCCATGGTAGACGCCCCAGGAGAAAAAATGCGCCTCGGGGGCATAGCCCACCTGGAGGCAAAGATGGGCTCAGCAGGATCTTGCCGGGAAGGGCCCTCAGGTGTGACTTGGGCTGGACAGGACTCAGCAGCAAGGCCCCTTAAGGAGTGGAGGGAGACCTTGAAGACCAGTCACGAAGGAGAGGTAACGCTTCCCAAGCCCAGAACACCTGGAGACCCCCTCCGAGCCCGCCTCTACATTCACCCCCAAATCAAGAGAAGGGATTGCTCTCCAGGGAAAAAGCAGACTCCCAGAAGCGGGAGGTGATGGAGGGCCGTGGGGAGCAGGGAGAAGCTGCTGGCCCAGTGGCTCAGCTCCTGCCCAGAAAAGGGGCCCAGGCTCTCACTGACACGACATGATCCACAGACGAGCAGCCACGGAGACCACGGTCACCACACACACAGACACGTCACAGGAGGGGGATGAGACCTCGGGCTGCGGGGGCAGGTGTTAGTGCATCACTGAGTTGAGGACTGGCGTTAGGGGGGTCTGGGGCAGGGGGAGGGGGACACACAAGTTCTTGGCTTCTCCTGGAGAAAGACCTGTGCTGAAGTGGCCAGTTTTCTTAAGCATCAGCATTTGCATCTAAAGGTTCAAGCAGCTGCCTTCAGGTTCCGGAGGCTGAACAGGGAGAAGATTTAAATTAAAACCCAACTTGAACTCCATCCAGGATTTTTACCAGCTCCTGTGCCCCAGCATCCCGCACAGCCCCTCTGCCCACAGAAGTGCCCGGACGAGACCCACGCTAAGTGCCAGGGCCTGGTGGGTGAGGAGGCGAGCCTGACATGCAGAGAAGGGCGGGAAGCGCGGGACAGGGCAGCGCCCGGGGTGGGGGTGGGGGTGCTCGCAGCGGGGCTGGAAATGGTGAAATCCAGGGTGGGTTTCTGCTGAAAATCAGATCACCCCAAGAGCCTCAGAACGGGTCTCCTCAAGACATCCCACCAACTTTGGCTGTAGAGTATTTTGAGCTAAGAAAGAGCAGCGAGGGGCCTCCCTGGTGGCGCAGCGGGTTAAGCACCACACTGTGAAGCACACCGCAGCCACTGCAGCATGAGTTCGATCCCTGCTGCCGGCCAGGGAGGGGACCCACATGGCGCAGCAGACCTCTCCTGCCTCGCCCGCTGTTCCCCTCAGCAGTGTGTTTCAGTTGATCCACCTGTTCTGCTCCCCACTCTGTCTCTGGAGGATCCTCTCACCCCCCACATCTCTGGCCTGTACCCCAGCTCTTGCATACATAAAAAATAAAAAATCTTAAAAAAAAGAAAAAAAGAGCAGCAAAATCCCGAAGGCTAGGAGACGCTTCAGTCCTTGCCTAAGTCCTCCACCCTTGCCTCACAGAAGTTATCATAGCCCGAGCCTCTGCCCTGTCCTCGTCGGAGAAGCCATCCAGCTCCCCTCTTTGTGACCTAGAAGAAAGCAGTTTGGGGGAGAGGTCTCACCCAGTTGTAGGCATAGGGCATAAGCCCTTTAAAAACTGTAAAGCTCCTAACACCATTAATTTCCTGTGTCCCTACAACGAACAACGGCAATACATTTGGAAGCCTTAGGCACTGGGAACCGAAAACAGTGGCATGGAGGGCGGGCTGTTAATATCCTCCCCACTTCTGCATCAAGCTAGAAAGTTTCATAACAAAATTGTTCATTTATTCAAAAAGTGGCCCCAGGTACTTTCTGTATTGTCAGGGGAAACCACTGCCTTGCGCGTCTGCCCTTGGGGGCACTTCTAAACGGTGCCCGCACAGTCAAGGTGACCCCTGTTCATCTGACCTTTGCGATGTGTGGGAGCCCCACGTCTGGCTGCTTACTGCCTGCGTGTGGGGTGCACCTCGTGGTGGGGTCTGTCTGTCTCACCCCTCCATCTGCACACAAGACTGCTCACCACACGGCTCGGGACAAAAGCTGTGCCCACGGCAAACTCTCCCCAGCGTCACCCCTGCCAGACCCCAGAGAGAGCAGAGGAAGACCGCAGCCTCCTACCTTCCCACCTGAGGGCTGCACCTCAGTTCTCTGCTTTCTGGGGCTCCGTTGCTGGAAAGAAAACCAGAAGGGATTACAGTGCATACACCCTTCACCCCAGGGGCCACCTACTGCAGCTTGCGCCTGACTCTGGGGGAGCCTGACCCCAGACAGCAAAGGGGGGACTTGGGCGGGATTTCCAGCGAGACCGTCCCGGAGGCAAGTGACCTGCGGGTTAAGGACCCTGGCAGGCTCCTCCACTCCTCCGAGCCCCTCGCTGGCACATGCAGCTGGTGCTCCCACTCGTGGGGCGTGCACACTATGAGGACCTGTGTGTGTCCCACACCCAGCAGCGGTCAGGCCTGTTGGAGACGTGCGGGGGCAACGCGTCCTGGGGGCCCTGGACACCCCTCCTGGCACTCTGGAGCGCGTGGCAGCCCGGGAGGCCAGGGTGGACGGGGAGCGCCCTCCCTGAGCCAGAGGGGCGCCGGCTCATGGCCGCCCTTCCACCTGCGCAGGCAGTCACGACAGGTACCGTTGGCGGTGATGAGGTTCTCCACCTGGGCCTCCTCGTCCCCGGGGGCCCTGCAAGCAGAAGAGACGCAGCCATCAGAGCTCTGCAGGCCAGCCCAGAGCGCCTAGCCAGGCTCCCTGCTGCGGCAGGGCTGCCTCCATCAGGCCCGCTGAGCCAGTGGGAGGAGAACTGGCACTGCGGGGGCAGAGTCCGGGACTCCCAGGGACGGTCAGTGTCATCCCCTAAGAGAACTAAGGGGGCCTAGGGCCACCTGGGTCTTGGCTTGGGTCCTGTGCCCAGACTTTGGATTTCGGAGGTTCATACAGTCTGCTCTAGTAGACTAATGGGGTGTGCCCTTTATGTGGGCAGGAAGGCAAATGAAAGGCCACTCAGACTTCGACGAGCTCCCAGAGCCTCGGGAGTCAGGGCCAGGCAGGGATGGTGTCACACAGGTATGGAGACCCTGAGGCCCTCTGCTTCCCTTCTTCCCAACCCAGTTGTCTCCAGGACCTCCAGACCAGATTCCAGCACCTTCTTTCCCACTCCTACCCCCATATATATACACATCAGAAAAGAATGAGCTAACCCTCAATGTTTAGACCCCTCCTTTTGCCCCAAAGTCTGCCCGGCTAAGGTCAACCTTCTACCTTGCCCCCAACATACAGCCTGTTTCTGAGACAAAAATCCTCAAGAACACTCATTTGGGGTCACACACTAGGGGCCCCCTCCCTGTTCCCGCCTAGCATCACCCCAGCTGTGCACAGCCATGGCTTCCTTACCGGGGCTTCTGGTTGAAACTGCACTTGCATCTGCGACCTGAAAGGCACAGAAACCATCCGAGGTCACGCTCTGCGCTTGAGCTCAAGGTCATGCTCCCAGCTTGGCCACAGCATGGCTGCCCTGTGAGTCTGTGCAGACCAGGGGACCACAAAAATAACACCCCACCACCGCCAGAGCATGCACGGTGTGCACAGCTATACACAGGCATCCTAGGTTAGAGCAGGGCTCCTCTGAGATCAAGGCTCACATGACAGCTTGGATGTCTATGCATTGGCTTGATCCTGGGAGTGGAGAGCTCTGTGCAGACCAGACTTGGGAAGCACCCACGGAGAGCCTGGCCCCTCTGTCTGGTGCCTCCCCCACGTATGCCTGCAGGACGCAGCATAGGGCAGCCACCCTGCCCTTCTTATCTGGGTTCGCATCAAGCACTTATTTTGTTTACACTTCGCTGTGAGATCACTGAGCACTAACTACTGTGCAGCACTGCATTAAGTCCTGAAGATAACAGGGACATACAGTCTCCAACCCGCCCTGGGAGAGGGAACAGCAGGCTCCCACACAGTTCCCCACAGGCCCAGCAGTGGACAAAGAAACAGACTTACTTAGGATAAGGAGGATCCCCACCAAGAAGAGGACCACAGCAAACACCAACCCCCCGATTCTCAGGGTCTGGTAGTCTGTCGAAGGAACAAGGGTGAGAGAGGGAAGGGCCAGGCCCCGCACACTGTCCCTCCTCTGGACAGGGCTCCAGCTCGCCACCCCCACCCCCCCGCCCCGGAGGTGTACACTCACTCACCATAATGAAATGGGTCCTTTTCTTTCTCCTGCTCAGCTGCTGCAAAAAGAAGCAAGCTTGGTCAAGAACAAGACAGCATCCCATCCTGGCCCCCAAATATCTTACCTGCCTCCCAGGTTTCACTCCCCACAAAGGGGTTCCTGGGAAGCAGGGTTCGTGAAAGAGACACCTGGAGGAGCAGAGAAGCTGGGCCTGACTCTAGTCAACCTGAGGACCAAAGGCAGGTATAGCTCAGGGGGATTCTGCATTTGCAGCACACCTGCATTTATTGCCTCTT
This sequence comes from Galemys pyrenaicus, assembly GCA_019455555.1. Classification (NCBI taxonomy): domain Eukaryota; kingdom Metazoa; phylum Chordata; class Mammalia; order Eulipotyphla; family Talpidae; genus Galemys; species Galemys pyrenaicus. The sequence continues at coordinate 2,657,156 of JAGFMF010011443.1, forward strand.
ATTCCTGTGTCATTGCTACAAGGCAGGGTCTATTACCCTCTTGCTACAGATGGGGAAACAGAGACCAAGGAAGGGCACAGGATTCTCAGAAGGCCAGAATCCAGAGACCGATGTGCTTGTCTGGTTTCCAAGGTTCAGGCCAACAGTCTACAGGGGTCTGGCGGGCTTGAGGGTGACAGGCAGGCCCTGCTGAAACAGCCTGAGTGTGCGATGGTGGAGGAGTGGATGAAGATGTAGTGTAGACACACAGTGGACTACTACTCAGCTCTGAGAGAAAAGATGAGATCCTGCCATTTACAACATGGATGGAACTGGAAAGGATTATGCTACGGGAATAAATCAGAAAGAGAAAGACAAATACCAGATGCGCTCACTCACGTGTGGAATATAAAGAAACAAGGCAAAGGAACAGACAAAAGCAAACCCAAACAAACCCTTGAGATCTGACTGCAGAAATGAGGCACCCAGAAGGGCAGGTAGGAGGAAGAAGGGGGCCCGTGGGGTACAGGGGAGGCCTGGGGTGCTCTGGTGGTGTGACAACATACAGTTGGAGAAGTGTGACCTACATCTCTAAAACAAACTGTGTTATAACCCACATTACCTTGATAAACTAAAATTTAATTAAAAACGATATTTAAAAAAAAATAAAAGTAGACCTTGCTGAGCCTGTGGGGAGAGGTGGGTGGACTGGGTTAGGGTCTGTGACTAGCTGCCACCTTTCGGGTTTTCTCTGCTGACTCAAGGGTGGGGGCTGGGGTTGGACATGAAGATGCTAAGAGAGGCCCCAACTCCAGTATCCCCAATGAGGGAGCACACCCTTCTCCCAGAAAGGGCTGCTGTGGCTGCCCTCCTGCCCCAGCCAGGTGCTAGAGGGCACTTACCTCTGACCAGGACCACAGGGGCCAGCAGGCTGCATAGGAAGACCAGCACCACCTCCATGGCGTCTGGGGACAGAGGGAGGAGACATGACTCTCTGCATAAGAGACTCCGCACTCGGACCTCAGCCAACCAGGGGCCCAGATGAATTCCTAGGTTCACCCTCAGCTCTTTCTCCATGCTGGGCATTCAAACAACGAACAAAGCAGCTAGCACTCATAGACGTCCAGCCTGCTCCATGCACAGATTCACCGAGTGCAACTGAGCTAACAGAGTTAGTAGACCCATTTTTGCAGGTGGAGAAGCTAAAGCTTGGTGAGGTTAAATGATCTCAATCTAGTGGCCAGCACAGCCTAACCCCTCAGCCAACAACTCAGGAACCCCTCCGCTGTGCTGCCTCTCTGGCGCCAAGGCCAGAAAGCCTCATGGGCTTTAGAGACGTCCTCACCTGTGCTCTCTGCAGGTCACCCTGGATCTCTAGTTCATTAACAAGAGTGTGACTTCCTAGTCTGGTGTCCCACAGCCAGCACCCACTGTTGGAAGTTCTCTGTATCAGATTAAACAGGGCAGGTAAATCAGTGCCCCCTAGCCTGCCCAGCTGGGTGGGGCGAGACCTTGCTGTGTCCTAGACTCTCTGTGAAGCCCGAAATGCTGACAGCTCTCCCCTAAGTTGTTCTGCACATGCTCCGCTCTTAAGTGTCAGGGTCAAGTCTTCAGTTCATAATCCTCTACATCACAGGTTCGATCAAACAAAACAAGCCCAGGGACTGGTTCTCTGAACGTCCAAAGGAAGCCTGAGGTTTCTGCTCAAAGCCCCATCAAGCCCCTGGTCTGTGGGGTCCATGGCCCCAGGAAGGGCCATGTGGATAGAGGCAGAAGGCAGGGCCGGGCAGTTCCTCCCAGTGACTGTCTTCATTCCCGGGCTGAAAGGAGTATGGTAAAGAGCCAGAGAGGACAAGGGGAAGACCGCAGAACCAGGAACACCCACAGATGTTTCCTCTTTTTCTGGGGAGGTGAGACTGCGGGTGGCCTGACCCCTGAGCCAGCGTCCAGGGCTGGGCCGGCTCTGAGATCACGGCCTCTTACTTTCTTCGCCTTAGCAAGAGCTCCCCAGCTGCCCTTCACCGTTCAGCCACCAGAGGTCAGAACATTCCTTGCACGCCAGAAGTCAACTCAAGAAGCAATTAACAGAAGGCAGCAATTTGCTTTTAATGCTAGCTCATCGAATATTTGTATTTAAGTTAAATTGTTCACATGTAAAAATACATATAATAAAGCATGTTAATAATTTAAATGCCCATAAACAAGTACCTCAAGGAGGGGCCTCCTGTGGCCTAGGGGTTAACTCTGAACCCTACCACGTCTATGGACTGAGTTCGATCCCCAGCTCAGAAGCTAACTCGTTTACAGCATAGCTGACCTCTCCTGTCTCTCCTGCTGCTCCCCTCAAGCAGTATATTCCAATAAATCTGCCTGTTCTGCTTCCCACTCTCTCTGGTGAATCCTCCTACCTCTGGCCTATACCCCAGTTCTTCTATGCAAAAAAATTTTTAAAAAATACATGCCGATTTGATGTACATATGTACTGTGTGATGAATACCACATCACACCTCCATACCGCACATAATTTCTTTTTATGCTGAGAATGACTTTTTTTTTTTCACTTTCTCCCCCTACTGGCTGAGAAGGTACAAAAGCCACTTCTAGTCTTAGTCATTGGAATTTTGCCATGTGCATTTGCTATAGGCTAAATGTTTACGTTCACCAAAATTCATGTGTTCAAACTTAACCCTCAATGTGGTGTTTTAGGAAGGAGAGGCTTTGAGGGGTGATTAGATCAGAAGGTGGGAAGCCCTCATGAATGGGAAGAGTGCCCTTATAAAAGAGACCCCAGAGTTCCCTCCTCTCTTCAGTATTTGAGGACACAGTGAGAAGACACAAGCCCAGAACTGTGAGAAATATATCACTGTTCTTTATAAGGCTCCCGGTATACACTACTCTCTTACTGCAGCTTGGCAGACTAAGTATTTGATTTAACAAAGACTCAAACATCCTGAAGTTAAAAGGCGTACTATCAGGTGTCATACCCTTCTTAAAAATGACAAAAATACAATTGACACCCTTGCTGATATATTGACTTAAATTATATTTCATGGAAACAGTGTTTGCTTTGATTGGCCCATGTGTGTAGTAGCCAGTCTTCAAGAGGGCCCCCAATATCCTGTATCATCTACATACTTGTAGCCCCCCTCCCATTATACCAGGGTGAGTCCGCGCGACCAAGAGAATATGGCAGGGCTGAAGCTACATCCAATATTAGAGGGTAAAAGGCATAACCCCCTTTCCTTGCAATTGTTCTCCCTCCTCACCCCCGCTTGCTTGCTCTGGGAGAAGCTACTTCCCTGTCTTAAAGGGACTCCAGCAGCCCAGTACAAGGCCCACCACGTGTAATCAGTTCAGGAACATGTGACTGACACCCTGCAGACAGCTTGACTGCAGCCTCCTTGGAGAACCCCAGCTGGGTCACCTGCTAAGCTGCTCTCCACCTCCTGACTCTCAGAAACTGAGAAACTCAGAAACTGTGTTTGCTGTTTTAAGCTGTTGAGTGTGCCATCAGACAACATATCTGCCTACTGATTTGCTGGTGATGCTTTCTGAATCTCACTCACCCTTCAAGCCATTTTCCTTACGTCCCTTAAAATTCCTTTAGAACTTTCTTTAAAGACCTAGTCACTAAAAAAAAAAAAAAAAAGACTATTCACTATACACTCTTCTGTTTATGTATGTTTTCATTTCACCCACGAGGTGGACAGACCTTAAGGTGATCCCCAATAATTCCAGCCCTTTGTATTCAAGTTCTTGTGTGATCCCCCCCTCATTCCACCCTGCCCCTAACTGGAGACAGGAGCTGGGGCTGGCTCCTACCAAACATAATGTGGCAAAGGTGACAGGACGTCACACACGTGATTGAGTTTTCTTAGTAGAGGTTCTAGTGCGGCTCTCCCAGGCTAGCTTGCAGATGTGCAGTCACGTTATGGGAGGGTCTGCAGGGAGAAGTCTGTGGGGAGGAATTATGGGAAGCCTCCAGCTGCTGAGAGCTGGCCCTCGTCAACAGCCAGCAAGAGAACAGACACCGCAGTCCTCCCACTACAGGAGATGTGGGTGGGAAGAGACGGGAACTTCAGTAATGGTGCACGGGTGAACTAGTAATGGCGATTCCACGGGGATGAGAAATAGACAATGTACAGTAATGTAAACTCTATATAAAATTTTAAAAAATAATGGAGATGAGTTCTGGAAGTAGATTTTCCCTATCTGACCCTCTGATTAGGCCACAATTCTAATCACTATGTAGAGTGTAGGCTGGTGAGACTGAAGCAAGGAGCCCAGGTACGCTGTGCTGGGCCTCTGACGTACAGAACCATGAAGTGACAAGTGTATGCTGTTCTCAGTGGCCAAGTGTGTGGTAGTGTGTTAGGCACCAGTAGAACTCTAACGCAGCCCTGTCCCTACCTAGAAGGCAGTGTGGCCAGGGACACGGTTTTAAGTTGACAGTTACTTTAGCTCAGCACTTTGAAGCTGTTATTCCATTGCTTTCCGATTTCCAGTATTGCTGCTAGGGAATCTGCTGCTGATTGACAAATGTGCATTTATTTCTGTGTGTTTCCTTAACTGATGGATTCATGCTTTCCATCAATTATGAACAACTCTCAGTCACTCTCTTCAGAGACTGTCTCTCTTCAACTCTATTTTCTCTTCCGAAACTATGATGGTGTCAGATGTTCTCGTTTTACTTTCCATATTGCTTAAACTGCTCTTTCATTCTCTACTTCTGTGTTTCTCTGCGCTGCAGTCCGAGTAATTGTTTCTGATTTAGTTTCCATTTACTGATTCTTTTTTAAATTATATTTAATCCATTAGTCAACACATCCATTTCATTTTCTATTTGATTATAGGATTTATTTCTAAATGTTTTATTTGGTTCTTTTTTGGAATTACCTGGTCATTTTTCTTAGTCTTTGTTGCCTGCACATTTTTTGGATCCCATTTTTTTCCTTCCAACATTTCCTACACAGTTACTAATTTTATTTATCTGATAATTCCATAATCTTAAATCCTTTTGTGTGTGTGTGGGAGGGGGGAGGTGTATGTTGAAATGTATATGTCATTTCTGTGCTTGTCAATCATAATGAGTTGTTTTTGCCTGTGTTTGGCCATCTTTGATTGTGAATTCATATTTGCTACCTTTTAATCTGTGGGAAATAGTCCTGTAATAAATGCTTTCGTTAAGAGAAGATTTTTCTTTTTCATAGAGTCTGAGAGCAGCAGATATCAACTTTATATCATTTTAGTCCCTCTTATGAGTCCTTGGCATAATGTAGAGTCTCTGGTTTGGTTCTTAAATTTTGCAGGCTCAAAGCTTATTAAGTCCCCAGAATTCAGAATGTCCATTAATATTCATTCTAAAAGCAGCTGTGCCTTAAGTTCTGCTTGTATTTCACACAATCCAATGTTAGGCTTATCTCATAGGCCTGTAATGTTTTTAGTTTTCAGGTACTTCCTGGTTTAGGAAGAATATCCACTAGGGGTTAGACGATCTCCTTTTTTTTTTTTAAAAAAAAAGATTTATTTTATTTATTTATGCACACAAGAACTGGGATGTAGGCCAGAGGTGAGGGGGGTTATAAGATTCACCAGAGGGCCTCCCTGGTGGCGCAAGAGGTTAAGCACCACATATAAATTATCCCCAGCCACTGCAGGAAGAGTTTGATCCTGGTCAGGGAGCTGACCCACATGGCACAGCAGACCTCTCCTGTCTCCCCTGCTGCTTCCCCTCAGCAGTCTACTTTGGTCAATCTGCCTGTTCTGTTCCCCTCTCTGTCTTTAGTGAATCCTCTCACCCCCCACACCTCTGGCCCGTACCCCAGTCAGTACTTGTATGCATATATAAATAAATTTTTTTTAAAAGATTCACCAGAGACAGAGTAAGGAGAAAAACAGGCAGATCTACTGAAATATACTGCTGAGAAGCAGCGGGCAAAATAGGAAAGGTCTGCTGTACCATGTGGGTCAGCTCCCTGGCACTATCGAACTCTTGCCACGGTGGCTGGCAATAGCGTGATAGCACTGAGATTTTAAACACTGCACCACCAAGCAGGCCCTGATCTCTCTTTTTTTTTTTAAAGATTTATTTTTTTATTCATACAAGCACTGGGATACAGGCCAGAGTCGTGGGAGGTAAGAGGATTCACCAGAGACAGAGTAGGGAGCAGAACAGGCAGACTGACTGAAACACACTGCTGAGGGGAGCAGCGGGTGAGGCAGGAGAGGTCTGCTATACCACGTGGGTCCCCTCCCTGGCTGGTGGCAGGGATCGAACTCGTGCTGCAGTGGCTACGGTTTGCCTCACAGTGCGTTGCTTAACCCACTGCGCCACCAGGGAGGGCCCCCTGATCTCTTTCTTATGAGTCAAGCACTGTAGTAATATGTCTGGTTTATCTGAGCTCAGCTTTGTGTGTGTGTATGGGTGTGTGTGGGTGTGTGTATGGGGGTGTGTGTATGGGTATGTGGGTGTGTGTGGGTGTGTGGGTGTGGGTGTGGGTATGGGTGTGTGTGTGTGTGTATGTGGGTGGGTGTGGGTGTGTAGTAGGAAGCCCCACCAGTCTACTATCAGCCAATCCTACTATCCTAAATACCCTTTTAACGTATGAAATGAGTTTTGAGCACCTGTCATTTGTAAAACCCTTATGGTTTGATCTTGTTTTGTTTTGGGAGAGGGGGAGGGAAGAGGTCAGGTTCACTGTTATTTCTCAGACTTAGTCTCGTCTCCAATATACATCTTCAAGTTACATCTGTTCCTTGCTCAGCCAGTGGGGAGACCTGACTCAGGACCTGGGAAGAAGGTGGAACTAGACAATAAAAGTCTTCGAATTCCAGGGGCCTTGATGTGAATTCTGGATGCAAGGAGACAGAGTGGCGGACACAGGGGCCAGGCTTCCCACAGTGGCCCCTGGCCCGGTTCCATTGGAGAGGCAAGCCGGGAGCAGGAAAGGTGCCTGTCAAGGGTTCAGCCCCCTAGTTGCTGTGCCTTCGTCTTAACTCCCCCATAATCACCTCCACACATGCTCAGGTTCAAGTCAATCCTGCTACACACACTGAATTCTCAGGAACGATTCTAGAGTCACATTTACTCTAGGTCGTGCAAGGATAAACAGATGAACAAGATACAAGTCATCTTCCAAGGGAGAGGGCCAGGAAGCAGAGGGCTCTGACCTATCAGCAAACCCAGCGAATGTGAAGAGAGCCCCACATGGGGAGAGATCGCACGAAGGGGGTGCCGTCGGGGAGGAGCAGGGACACGACAGGGCACCTGGGCTTTTCACAGGGAAGCTGACATTTCAACTGAGCCGTGAACGAAGGACAGGATTTTGAGAAGCCGCAGGAAGAAAGAGAAGGCAGGACATCCTGGCAAGGAAACAGCAAGAGCAGAGGATGTGCACTGGGAAGCGGGAACAACCAGGTTCGCTCTTCAGGTGCTCCATTCCGCAGCGGCCACCTGGAGAGGCTCCTCAGGAGGAGCAGACCGAGGGCCAGGAGAGGGGGCTTCCTCCGCGAGGAGCACCTGCACAGCGGTCTCCCAAGATTGTGCCATTTTAGAGACGGTACCTTCCCCCACACTGGAGCAGCAGAAGGGGGTGAGTGGGGAGAATTCTTGTCAGAGAGTTGGGGTCAGACAGGAGACCAGAAGCCAGGCTGGAGGAGTAAAGGCCTCATTTTTGTCTTCTGAAGAAAACGTTTCTGATCGGGTTACGGTGTGCTGAAAGAAACACTGTCAAAGATCGGGAGAGTGACAGACGCCCCACTCCACAGCACAGGCCTCCTGGGGTGCTTTTCGGTCCCTAAATTTGTTGTTGTTCCTTTTTTTAAAAAATCTTGGTGGTTGAATCATTGGCAGTGCCCCCGAGCCGAGTGGCCAAGTACACACACGGGGCCTCTGAGGGAACACAAAGTGCCTTCTCTCCCCGCGGCCCCAAGAAACTCTATCTGGTCTTCCCTCCCTCCCACTCAACACCCTTCTGTGTCCCCCACCGCCAGCTACTACATTCCTTTCTCCCAGAAAGGAAGCTGGGCTTTCTGGGCCTCCTAGGCAGGACTGGGCACATAGAGAAGTGGTGGGAGCGGCCAGTCTCACTTCCCGGCCCTCTTTGGAGATGGAAGGGAAGGAGGGTCATTGGGAAAGGGAAGAGCAGGACCCGAGGCGGAGCTGGGAGGAGCTGGGAGTCAGGGTTCAGGACACAACACTGGCCTCCAGGTACATGCCGGGGCACCCTCATCAGAGGCAAGGGGCCTGCCTGAGGCCCAGCAAGCCGGAAAGGCTCTGAAGCAGTCAGCACTGTCCTATGGCACAGCCCAGAGCTCCTCACTCTTGCTCCACGGCTCTCAAGTTCTGGATCACTGAACACTCTCCCCAGCTGGAAAATGTGCTCATCCACATTTCGCTTTCCCTATGGGGTCTTGTGAGAAAGAATCTGGTTTCCACTCATTTTTCTTCATCTTCCATGTTCTCACTTATCTCTACACTGGCAATGGCTGCCATTTTAGGGTGGCAGCAGCACTTCCGTGTTAATTTTCCTCCTGCTCTCCCTGCCATGCACACACACACTTCTGCACACGCAGGAGAGAGCAATCAGAGTCTCTCCGGCAATTATCTTTCCATAGTGAATGAATCACATCATTTCACATAATTGCTGGGTAAAAGTAGCTCCGAAAGAGAAGCCACTGATTGTAAGAGAGCAACATGCTATATCATGTTGGATTCTAGGCAGCAGCGAGGAAGATCAGAATATCATTTCTATTGTGAAAATAACTCAGAAACAACCTCCCTTCAAAATACACCAGCTCCAAATTATAATGGCACATCACTATGCTTCCTCAGCCCCAAAGCCGCGTTCCCCTTCTTCCCTGGCAGCTACCCGCTCACCTCCCTTCAGGCTCAGTTCACTGGAAACATGCCCAGAGGGATCACCAAGCCCTGGGTCCTGACAGGATCCCCCCAAAGAGGGGCCTCCTCCCTCTGGACAGGACCAGCTGGAAAAGGCCAGTCGATGGGGTCACAGAATGCCTGGGCCCCATTGTCTAGGGTAACTGGCCGCCCCAGGCTGTTCTTCTGTGCCCAAAGGACATGTATATATCCAAATCTTTGGGACAAGAAGCTGTTAAAAGAAGATCCCATTGTATATAAACAGGATACACCTAAGATGTGAGGTTGACCGCATGGCAGCTGGAATCCCAGAATACCGGAGTGATTTTTATTTTAGAAACTGAGGCCCACACAGAAGTGTTGCGGCCAATTCATCCAGTAGGTCAGGGGCAGAGCCGGGCTCAAAGCCGCGCCCCCAACACGCTGTTCCCATGCACAGGCACTGGGCGGTGGGCAGGCCACTGTCAGACGAGTGGCCGCAAGGGGCAGCAGGGCAGGCTGAGCGAAGCCTGAGATACTCAGGCAGCCAGAGAAGGCAGGAGGGTGGCTTCTTGGGAGAAAACTGACAGAATGGTATCTAGAAGGGCCTTCAGAAGGCATCGAGCCCAGCTCCTACTTTCTTGACAGGGGGCAAAGAGAGCTCGAAAAGTCCTTTGCAAGCATCCCTGCTGTGCTGTGTGTGTGTGTTGGGTGCCAGTGCTTTAGATTGTAGAAGGTTTGGCTAAGAACTGAAAAGCGAGAAGGCCCAGGACTAAATACTAACATGGACAAACCAGTCCGATTTCCTGGCAGAGTGGTGGATTCTTTGTATTCCTGACACTGCTAAGTCTCACTGTTTGATCTATTTGTTATTAAGCAGGAATTTTCTGGAGACAGGATTGTCTCTGAGGTCTCCTCAGCTTTGGGTTCTGTTATGAGGGGCGCTGTCAGGGGCCAATTCCTCTTGCTGATGAATGGGGTTTGGAGCAGGGTTAGCACAAACCAGCTGACACTGCCCAAACCCATGACTTGGCTTTGGAACACGTTTTAGTGTTATGAGAACTGAAGCATCACGATGCCTCCGTGCCAGAAAGGCCGGATTGTTCTCCTTGGCCTTCTCTGGCACTCCCACCTGCCCCCACGGTCTCCCTGTTACTCCAGCCACACCGGGCAACCAGGCGCCCTTGGCCTCAAACCACCTCCTCCACTCACACAGCTGCCCTTTTCTTCGCTGACTGTTCACCGCCTTTCTGCTTCCCACCTTAGCTGCTTGAACTTCAAGTTCTCTTGGGACTTTATGTACCGGAATAAAAAGAAGGCAAAGAACAAAAGGACAGCATCTACTTGACCTTTGGTGTCCAGAAGCGGGGGCTTGGCCGGGGTCCTTCCTGGCTGAGCCCTGCACTCCTCATTCCTCTGTATCAGCCTGCTGTGCCTCATGTCCGAGCACGGGGGCAAGGCCCATGCTGTGGCCGCAGATGCCCCACTTCACAGATCCTGAAGCCCCAGCCCCAGTGACTCAGAGCCATGACCAAGTTTCAGATCTGGGCTGGAGCTCACCGGGTCTCCTTGCAGTCCTACCCACTACTCACACTGCACGTCCTGGGGCAGCAGCCTGGGCCAGGGAGTGTGAGCAGAAGGTGGAGGAGAGACAGGTGAGTCTTCCAGGTGGTAGAGAGCAATGAAGCTAGAGGAACAAGCTGGCTATCAGGACCTGGAGGTGAGGACAGAGGTCTGCCTGGAGCATAAGAGTCCTAAGGACTCCACAGAAAGAAATAAGAGGATCAGAAAATTCTGAGATGGAAAGTCCATATATGAAGTCTAGTGGAAGGGTCTGGATTAGCTGTAAGAGTTGATAATTATCATACAACAGAGAACACAGGTCGGGCAGTATTCTTAGTACTTTAAACATTGGTGCTTACTAACAGCCAAGGAAGTATGTATCACATCCCACCCACTTCACAGGGACAGAAATGGAGGCAGGAAAAGAACAGTCCCTTGGTGAGTGAGAGTGGTCAGCCCAGCTCAGGCAACCCCCGTCGGTGGAAGCAGCCCAACCCCAGCCTGCACCCCACCTCCCAGGAGGGGGCTCCTGGGAAGACCCACCCAGGCCCAAGGCTGGGCTGCAGTCTCACCTTCTGAGGGAGTCCCACCAGCACCCCTGTCATGTGGCTCTCCAAGAGGGCTGGGCCCTGAGGTGCAGGGGCAGAGCCAAGTGAACTTCTATAAAACTGGGTGCTGTGCTGTAGGTGCCCCCAGTGCTCCTGCCTTCTGGGAGAAAGTTCAGGGTCAAGATGTGTTAGAACAGAGACACTCCAGCCCACTTTAGCCCTGGTCCCTCGAGCTTCCCGTGGCTGTCCGAAGAGAAAGGGGGAGCAACTGTGTTTTGGATGCTCCCTTCCACTGCTCCTGTTCCCCGCCCTGGTGGCTGAAGGGGATGCTGGTGATGCTGATGACCCCCTCCTTACCAGACAGCTCCGTGAGCACGAGCCCAAGGGAATGCTGTCGACACAGGTGATGGTGGGTTCAGCATTTTACGGACAAAAAATGAGCGGCTTTGAGCTGTGTTACTTGCCCAAGGTCCCACCACTAACAAGGCATGACTGGCCTGCCAATTCTAACTCCCTGGCACCGTGGCAAGTCGAGAAAACTAAGGGAAATGAAAATGCTGGTTTAACTGAAGACCCCGCAGGGCTCCTCCGGGTGGGGGGAACCAAGACCCCCATGAGAACACCCCAGATGAAGTCGGCGCTGTGACTTCAGCAGGTCGATGTCGTTTTCCCCCTTTTATAGTATCTTACCCAACTCTGCTCTGCCCATTATAAGTGATATTAGGGTGACGCAGGGACCCCAGAGTCCCTGAGGAGAGCGAAGGGGGCCTGGCACATCTGCCAGCCCTCGCCGGACCCCAGCTTTCACGGGTGTGCGATACCTCTTCCAGCTGAGCTCCCGCACAGACCCTCCTTGTCCCCTCAGCCCTGCCCACTGGAAGCAGCTGCCACCTCGCTGCTCTCTGCCCAGGGCACCTAGAGCACTCCAACCGGGCTGGACGCTGGCCCAGGCCGCAGGGGCTGGTCTGGCGTCGGCTCAGCCCGCGGGGGCGCCAAGAGAACTACCAGCCTGGCAACCGGCAGCTTTGCCAAGGGGGCTGCCAAGCTGTAAAACCAACTCCCCTTTTTCCCCAGTAGGACTCAGGATTAACTCAGGGAGCAGAACTGAAATCGAGATGGCTCCTACTCAGGCACACAGCCACACCCACAACGCTCTCCCAAGGAGAGACTTTTTCACTGAAGACTTCCTTTAAAATATGTCCAACCACACTTACAGAAGCATGGTGGAACCAGAAGGAATTCTACTCAGTGAAACAAGTCAGAGGCAAGAGAAAAATATCGGATGGCTTCACTGTTAGGAGGAATGTGAAAGAGCAACAACTACAACAACAAAGAAGAAGCTCAAGGAAATGGGCAATTATAACCAAAAGCAAACAAAAAACTCAACAAGACCAAAAAGCCAAGATAAACCAAAGGGACCATGGTGGGGGGGGAGGGGAAGGAGGAGAGAGCAGAGACGGGGATGAAGGCAGAAAGAGCACAAGGGACTGAGGTGATGGTGCACGGGTGGAATGGTGGTGGGTGCTCCCTGGGGACTACAAATGATGTCAAATATAATTAATTAAATTTTAAAAATAATAATTAAATAAATAAATAAAATAAGACTACAAAAAATAAAATACGTCCAACCAAAACAGTCCTGGCCTGAGTTACTTAATCAGATGCCCTCCAAAGGGCTGAGACCAGCCTGCTTTAGGCGGAGAAAAGGAGGGTATTTTGGAACCAGCAATACGGAGAGAATGGCACAGCGCTCGTGTGGGTGACCAAATCAGCAGACATTCAGGGACGGCCTGAGGTGTCCAGGAGCTTAGCCCCCACGAGGGTGCCCAGAGCCCCAGGCCTGCCTCATGGAGCTGACAGCTCTTCACCCCTGAGTCTCCACACTGCGTCAAAGCCCCAGCCACGCTGACCCCGCCCTGCTCTGTAATCTGGCCCTCGTCTTCCACTGCGCTCCAGAAGCACAGCTCCCGGGCTGTCAGCTGGCGCAGCGTCACTGTAGTTGCCCACGTCTTTAAGCTCCTCTCTCCAGACTATCCTGGACACTGATTACTGTGTGACTGATCTACCTGTATGTCTTCTGGTAGCTTCCCTCCCAAACTAATTCCTGGTGCTTCCGGTCTCTGTTTGTTGATACTTTTTATTCTTGCATCTCAAGTGTCTAAGTCAATCCCTTTCTTACTCTTCCAGTGTTTCTTCCCATTCACCTGAGATGGGCTACTCCAGTCTCCCGCCACCCGTGTGCCCACCTCCATGCTTCATATGTTCTGCTCCCCCCGCTTAGAAACCCTTCTCATCCCTGCTTATGACAGTTCTAAATCTGGCTGTGCTCTAGGGTCACATGGAGAACTTTTTAATAATAATAAAATAACAGCAACAACAATGGTGATAATGCCTGAGAATTAACTGAGCCCCATTAAATTCTCGACTGGGGTGTGGCCAAGGCAGTAGCAATTTTTAGACTCTCCCTACTCACTCGAGCATGCAGCCCGGGCTGAACATGTTCTTTGCCTAGTGACTGCCCTGGCCTATGGCTGACTGCAGACTCCTTTCTCCCGAGTCCCGGGCACCTACCCCCTGTCATGGCGCCCACCGGCACACAGCACATCCGACATCACACTCTGGAGTGAGATTCTCCAGCTGAGAAGTCCTTGCTGGCCCATGGCTTGCCACCTTGAGGCCATACAGAGAGCTGGTGAGAGGCCGCAGACAGACACGTTTATTTGGGGGGTGGAAAGATTTCAGCTGCAGCCACCAGGCCCAGGGCTGCACTAGCAAGCGCTGCAAGCCCAGCCCAGTCCTGCGGACGCCAACAGGGGAGTCATGTCTACAGCGCGCCCCAGTGGGGTGGCACCAGCCCTTCGCCTCTGGGGTCTTCTCCCCCCACCCCATAAGCCCAGTCTAATCATAAAAAGCTTCGGACACATCCCACTTGCAGGCCACTCTAGGAAAGACCCGACCCATCCTGGACACTTAAGGGCACCAAGCACGGGGCCGTCTGAGAGACCATCACAGCCAAGAGGACCCTGAAGAGACGTGACCGCAAACGTAGTGTAGTGTCCCTGGAGGATCCTGAACAGAAAAGAACAACAGGTGAAAACTACGGAACTCTGACTACAGGCCGGCCTTTAGTAACGTATCCATGCCGGTGCTCCGATCGTAACGAGTGTGTCACGCGCGTGTAAGACACTAATAACAATCGCACTAAGATAAGCTATTAATAATAGGGGGACCTGTGTGGGGAGGTGGAGGGAAGGCTGGAACTCTGTCCTACCTGCTCAGTTTTTCTCTGAATCTGAAACTGTCCTAAAATTAAAGTCTATTATAAAATAATAAACATGTAACATTCTGTCATCATTCCCACATCTGCTCACCTTCCTGGCAAGCAGAGTAGAGCCCTGTGTCCTGTTCCTGGAACCTGACGCTTCTGTAGCAGGGGCCGGGCTTCTGTGGTCAGAACCGCAGAGCCAGAGAGAAGCCAGCAAGTGCACATAAAGTTGCCTTTAAAACAAGTGCTCTGGGTCCAGCCAGAGGTCGCTGGTGGATCAGTGGTCTCCAGAGGAAATACAGCATGCCCTCTTGATTTGCATTTTTAAATGCCCATCAAATAAATAATGAAACTCCAATTACACTGTTTAATAGCCTGGTTCGAAATGATTGGCCCACCTACAAAGTTCCAGAAAGAGGCTGGAGAGCCCACAGGACCGAGCCTGGCAATGAGGAGAGAACAGAGAGGTGACTTCCTAGGAGCCCCGGGGACTCACGGTGGCTGCAGTCATTTCCCTGGGTATCCCACCCTTCCCTAAAGGCGGCTGGATGGCCTAAGAGCAGGGCAGGGTCCTCTGGCCCAGATCATCACTGCTGGTATCTCCAGGGTGACCCCTTTCCACTGGGCCCCCTTGTCACAGGGTCCTCAGCCCTGGGGGGATCCCCCTGAGTAGCCCCGTCACTGGATTCTGCACCCCATCCTTCATTCATGGAGGCGGGCACCCCTTCCCTAGCTGGGAGACCGGGTCTGCAGGCCCCCATGACTCAAAGCCAATCCACCGGCCACACAGAGCAGGAGGAAGGGACAAAACTCCTTTACTGGATAGCAAGGGACTAGTTGTTTTCACCTGAAGCACCTTTACCTTTAATGTGGAAGTACTTCTGGGGAAAGAAACATGGCTGGAAGAAGAAAAGAACTGATCTTGAAAAGAAAGAAGGGAAACAGAGTTCACAAACCACAAACGCAGGTCTGGCTTCTCGGTCTCCCTGGAGAGACCCTCGAGCTTGCCCACCAGTTGGGGCACAGGGCCATGCTGCCACCCACTGTCACTGCGGACGGTGACAGTCTTCACAACTTCGGTGCCAGTGCCCCACGGGCTCCTCAGAACAGCCCCGAGGGGCAGGGGCGTGGGACAGCACTGTGTGTGGTCAACTCCAGCAGGAGCCAAAGTTGCCCAGAGCAACTCAGGGAACAGGACCCAGGCCTGCCGCCTGCCAGCACAGGAGCCCAGGCCCCAGGGGCTCTCGGTCTGGTTCCAGGGAGTCTGGATGGCGGACACAGCGCCCTGAGCCCGGGCCCCAACAGGCTGGGCAGGCGTGAGCAAGTCAGGCCAGCGATGGAATCGCCTCCTCCACATGCCTGCTGACAAAGGCCCATTCAAGAGAGGCCAGACAAGCAGCGCCAGTAGTAGAAACAGAAACTCAGAGCAGCTGCCAGGGCCAGAGACCAGGAACCAGGCCCACGGCACGCAGCCCACAGCCAGGCCACGGCATCCACAGAGTGGCCAGCGCCCTGCTGAGGAGACCGCCTCCTTAAAAGCACAGCTCTTGCCTGTGCTGTTTGATCCTTCAGAATGCTGTGCATACAGTTACTGTCCTGGGGGTAGAAGTGGCGGGGGTGCCGGACCCTTGGGCCTCACACCTAGAAACCTGCCCTAGCTCTGGCTGGAGACCATGGGGCATGTGTGGGTTTGCGTGGCCTTGTCTGTCTCTGTTTCAGGAAACACTGGGTTCCCGCCTTCTTGCCTCACTGCCCCTATTCCCACGGAGCCAAGGCCCGTATCTTCCGACTGCTGCTGTGTGTCTCCTCGGGAGACTATCCTTGGGGACAGAAGCACATTTCGGATCTTCAGCACTTAGCATAGTAGCTGTTTAACAAATGGGGAGGGCTGAATAAATGGATGTTGCAGCATCATTATCCCTTTAAGTCACAAGCTAATTCAAACTCAGAACAACCTGAGGGATCTGCACAGAACTTTAAAGGAATTTTTGAACTTTTCGGCTCTGCCTTCCCCAGCGTCATTTCTGCTCTCTGGATTTGATTGTCAAATCTCCACAATCAAAACACTGTGATGCTCTAGCTCCCCTCAGCTGACTTCCGCCCTTCAGCTGAACTCCGCACCTCTCAGACCTCAGGTGGGGTCCACTGCTCAGTGTTTCAGACTCTCCGGGCAGCCTGAGACAATGCACGGTCTACAAGGAACGTACAGCTTAGGAAACCGCGGTGTTCCCAGCGTAAGTGACGGCAGGGAGCCAGTTTTAAGGCACAGATGTGCCTTAAACTTTCAACACCTCCCAGTGAGAGAGGACATTTACCCCCCACGTGTCCCATTCACACGTGCTCCCTGTACTTTCTCGGTGCACCCCACATTGAGCCAGGCGCTGGGGAGACAAGCAGATCTTGCCTGTGAAGAGGCGTGCCGGGGTGTGTAAAAGATGCAGGCGCAGTGGGCGTGCACTCGAAGGGCAGAACCAATAGGGCACGCAAGGGGATGGGGAGGAAGAAAGTATGTGTGTTTACTGGGAATTAGGAAAAGCTGTTGAAAGAATATGTGACAGGAGCCTTGAAGGTTGATACAAGAATAATACAAAATGATGTTATTCTAACAGTCACATCATTATCGTAATTCTGATAGAGTTGCATCCTCTGAGTGTTCACTACGTGCCAGGCATGCCCTCACACAGCCTGCCCCACTCCATCCTCACGCTCTTCAGAAGTATCGGAGGTCAGATTAGAAGCCTAGTTGGTGTGTCTCCAAAGACAGCCGTCCACTACTCAGCAGGCTTGGGCCAGGGCATGTTCCAGGAAGGGCATGAGGAGCAGCAGGAGGAAGGAAATGTTAACACAAGGTGTAGGAAGACTGCCGGGGACGTGGCTGGAGAGGAGCTGCAGCTGGATTAGGGTCTGAGGCCCAGTGCCTGGCACTGTTCCTGCAGCTCCAGGGGGCTGGGCCTGCTCTGCAGGATCCCTGCTGAATGGATTAGGACACAGAGGACGGCAGTTGAGAAGCCATCAAGCCATCGGAAGGGTCTGGGTGAGAGAATGCAGCCAGGAGAGGTGACAGGTGCATGGGAGCCCATGAGCACGGGCCGTGTGCTGGATGTGTGGGTGTGTGTGTGAGGAAGGGAAGCATCTGAAGTGTAAGTGCATGTGGGGGCCAGAAGGGAGCCTGTGGAAGAAGCAGGAAGGGCCTTCCTAGGGGGAGGTGCAGGTGAGGGAAGCAGAGGGACGAAGGAAGAGAAAGGACACATCACTTGTTCTACCCACGCAGGACGGCTCTGTTCCAGTGAGCAAGAAACCATTTTTCAGCTCTGCCGGGCCCTGAGAAGCCCACAGAACGAGTTCACAGGGGGCTCTGAACATTTGTTCAAAGCTGTATGAATGGTTTGCAGGCTTTGTCTCTCCGGAGGTCTGGCTTGGCTCCCAGCTGTGTGATGGTCACTGTCATTCCAAGGAAACCCTCCCTCATCCTGGCTCCCTCTGCCCCAATCAGATATTCTGAGCTGGAGCAGCCACATTCCCATGGCCCCAGCCTGGTCCCCAGGGCCTCAGCCCTTCCTGGGCTTCCTGCCAACCCCCTGCCTGCACATCTTTGTAACAAACGTGTTCCTGTGTAAGCTCCAAGCTGGCTTCAAACTTTCCCAGGTCAGGGGCTCCTCTTCTCCCTTCCTTCCCAGAGAAGAGAAGATGCTGCCAAGTTGGCTCCAAGCTTTTGTCTTGGCCAGAGATGTCCTGCTCCTTCCTCGACAGAGAGCCCTGACCACACCCCTGTCACACTGTCTAGCTGGCCCAAGGCTCTCCCACTGAGGACCTCACAGACCCACCAAATGATGACCTCGGGCCTTGTCCACTCTGGGATGTCTCTTTCAAAATATCACCCAACCCCCATTTTTTCATGGCAGAACAGACAAGGTAGACCCCAGTGCCTAAGAGGGTCTGGAAGCCCCAGAGAAGCCCCTAATCTCAGCTTCTTGGGCACCTCTGATCCCATGGGCTAAGAGGCAGCTTTCTCCAGAATACTTTCCCACTTAATTCAGGGCAACCCTGTACTTAGAGATAACCAGTGCAATTTGGCACCTGGAGAGAAAGGGAATCACTTTCAAGATTTACAATCTACAAAAATTTAAAGGGAGAAATGTCTTAGAAATCATGGAATATGAAGCCCCTTAAAATAAGACAACACTGACAGATGTGGAAATAGGGATCTAAAATCTTGCAGGCGTTTCAGTTGCTCTCTAGTTTAAGCCATTTCTGGCTTTCACCTGTGCCAGGTTTGCATCCACAGGGCTAACAGCAGAAGATGCATTTGCCTTAGGCAGAGACACTAGAGTCTGGGGCTGCTCCTCCAGGTAGCCTTTATGCCTCCAGCTCTCTGCCCTGGAGGTTTACTTTCTCCTTGGAGCTGGGGCAGAGGCTGGTGGGTGATTTGGGAGCCAAGAAATCCAACAGGGTTGAGGAAGGGCAGATACATTCTGGCATATGGGATCTAGGTTGGGGGGAGATTTCAGGGTCTAGGGAACAGCTCTCCCCTGCCCCCTTGCCAACACTAGCCAAAAAAAAAAACTAAATAATGGAGCGGGCTCCCTGCCCACTAGGGCACCCATGCTTTGGAAGGGATATCCCAGCTTCCAGAGGACTGCTGGCAGCTGAGGAAAGAAGGCAAGAGATGTGCTACAGGGAACGTGCCGTCAAAATCCCTGGCTGAAGAGTCAGAAGGTCTGAGACCCCACGGGCGTGTAACCTCTGAGCTTCAGCTTCCCATGCACACGGTGTCCTGACTGGACGTTCCCCTCAAGGCATCTTCTAGCTCTGAGAAATCTAGGATTCTGAGGTCAAGGACAGAGCCTCTCTCCTCACCAGCATGTCCTCTGTAATTAACACATAGTAGGTGCTTAAAACAAGTCACTAGATGATTGAATGAAATGGAGCTTCAATCGGTCCAAAAATCACAGGGAGGCCAGGAAGAAGAATCTTTCCTGCCAGGTGTACCATCTGACTGCCACAGAAGCCACAGGTCTTGGAAAAGCCTGGCAGTCCAGGAGCCCTCTGAAGACCAGTTCTACTCGCGAACGCAGGTTTGGTTGGCAGACTCAAACAGGGACACGCCTGGATGGGAGAGGGTGCCTGAGCCCCTGACAGGGGCAGACGGCCCTACCTGCACCCTCTTACTCCCCTGGCTCCTCTCACCCCCCACTCTCCTCTTCTGGCTCCCTCTCCTTGGCCCTTGGCCTCCCTTTGTTTCTTCCTCCTGCCCTCCCTTGTCCCCCTTTGCTTTCCTTATAGTTACAAGCTCTCCTTCCTCCTCTGAGGAAGCACAGAACCTTCCAAGGGCCTAAGCTGCCTGATGCTCTGTTAGGCAGGAAGACTCAGCAGCTGAGTGAAGCCTCTGCAGATGGGTAGGGGCCTCTGCTTTCTCAGAGTCAGAGCAGGGAGAAAGAAGCTCTGGGGTGATTTAAATTGTGGTCTGAGCCCAGTCTCTTGAGTCTAGCACCCGGGAGTGGAAGTGCTCTTTTAGGAATCCGGAAGTGCATTTCTCTCTACCTTTATGGGTAGGCATATCAGGCAGCTGTTTCCATCTGGACGTCTTGAGCCTTCCCCATACACTCCTGGGCATAGAGTAGGCATAATGAGGCAGGAAAATGCCTTTCTTTCTTCTCATCTGAGATCTAGTTGGAAGTATGTGCGTGTGCACATGTGCGTGTGTGTGCGTGTGTGTGTGTTGAGGGGATGATGGTGGCACGTGTCAGTGGTAATGTGTGTGAGCATACACACAGCAATGGGAGGTGTGCATGCAGCACTCAGGCTGAGTGTATGTGGTGTGGTATATGCACGGTACATTTGGGGTGCGTGTCGTGCATAAGCGGTGTGATGTGGTGAGTGGTGAACGTGTGACAGTGTGTTTATAGAAGGTATATGGCAAGTAGGATGTGCGGTGTGTGCTGTGGTACCGATGGATGTATGTTTGTGGGGTTGTGATGTATCATATTGGGGGAGAGTGGAGTAACCAGTTTGGGGTGGGGGCTAGCTACCTAGCTATGTACCCAGAGAAGCAAGAGATAAGCAGTATCCAGGCAACCATGATGGGGGGAGGGGAAGAGATATGGAGGTGAGGAATGGGCAGGAAAAGGAGGGAGGCTGAAAATTGAAGAGGAGTTTCCATGGCAACTACCAGGCAAATCCCATGCAGAAGGCGAAGTGGCAGAAACAGATACACACATCCATACATACAACGTGAGGGTGGCTGGGCCCCAGAGCAGGGGCCCTTTCCTGAGGACAAGAGTTGCCCACTGATCCATCCCCAAACCTGGAAATGAGGCCCTAGCAGAGAGCACAGGAGACAAAGGAAACAGAGAGAGGCACGTTGTGGGCAGACCCTGGTCTAGGAGGTGGCAGCAGAGACTAGGACAGGCCCTCCCTCCAGAGCTCTGCTCCTGGCTCCCACCCTCCAGTGCTTTCTCTACCAGAACCATCCTTGAGGGCTTTTCCCACCAGCCACCACTTGTAAGAGCCAGAAACCAGCGCCAGGAGCCCCAGGCTGCTCTTTCAACTCTCCATAGATGCCCAGTAAAACACAATGGGGGAGGCCCTGCCAGGGCCAGCCCTGCTGGAGAAATGGGGCTGAGGGAAGGAGGATTCCAATGGGGGAGGCAAGGAGAGGCTCTTGAGAAAACAGGAAACAAAAATTGGATAATCAAGAAGGAAAAATATTGATACAGATGTTCCCATGAATCCACATGCCCAGGACCCCTGTCTCTACCTACCCACATCCCCTTGGCCACAGCCCCGGCCACCTCCCACCACGGCCCCAGAGCACCAACCCAGCAAGTCCCATTTTGTTCTGCTCAGGTGTCCACACTCACACCCAGCCACCTCCCCCAGCTCCGCATCCCCAAGCTCCACTCAAGCGCCCAAGGCTCCAAGTGCTATAACAAAGGGAGAACTCCCCCTGAATACAGAGTGGGCGCAGCCCTCCTCCCTTCTAAACCCACAGCCTCCATCTCCCGCCAGCAGCTTCAGGTCCCCCCACGCCAAGGCTAGCCCACGCCCTCAGTCCTCTCTTCCCCTTAGACACCCACCTCCTCCTCCTCCTCTTCCTCGTTCACGTTCCCAAGCCCTGCAGTTGCCGGGGAGAAGACTGCTCACACCCACCGATAGAAACAAAGCACGCAGCCCCTGCGCCCCGCGATCGGTCCCCACCTGAGCCTCGTTCCCTCCACAGACAAAGGACCCAACTTTGCCACCTCCGCAGCCGCTTACCGGCAGAGCGCGGCTCCTCCGAGACAATCCCAGGAGGACGTGCGGAGTCCGAGGAGCCTGGGAGTGGCGGGGCTGGGGGCAGGGCGGTGGGCGAGGCTTTCGCAGTTTCCCGTCTCCCCTCCTTCGGAGGGCTGGGGCTGGCTGGAGGCGCGCGTCCTGCGCGGGGCGCGGGTGGGGAGCGGGGGCTGGGCTGTGGGGACGCTGCGGCGGTGTCACCGTCTGAGGGCTTCTGGGTAGCGTCCCCGCGCAGACCCCTCTCCGCCTCGCCCTGCGACTCTGCCGGGTGAGAGGGAGCCTTTCCAAGGGCAGACGGGTGGCTCGGAGAAGCAACAGGAGATGCCACCGAGGGGCGGGCCGGTGCCAGCGCGGATTTGCCGCCAGCTGTTGCTTTTTGGTTTTCCTCTTGTGTGGGTGGGAGGCAAGCGAGACAAACACAATGACAACGCTCTGTGACTCTGAAATAGTAAAGTAAGGGGACCGGAAAAATCAGAAAATAACCGAGCACCAGACACAGCAACCCACGTTAATTGGGAGCTTTGGCAATTAAGACCAACGTGCACCAAAAAGCATGAATGGCTGTGCCGTAGGCGCCCAGCCAGCTCTGGTTGTAGTTGTCACTTCCAGCCGGAGCCAGGTGGGGGTGGGTGTGTGTGTGTGGGGGGGGGGGGTGTGTGGAGGGTGCTCCAGAACCTGAGATTTGCTGCCTACAACCCCCTTNGCCAGGTCCTCAGGCTCCAAATTCAGGAAGAGGGGGAACTGCAGTTCTACTTAGGAAGGGGGGGGGGGGGTAATCTGTTTCCACCCACTTGGGTGTGTAGAACGCTGACCACCTGGGGACCTTCGTCCAGGGCTCAGAGTACTGAATAAACTAGCTATCACTATGAGGAGCCAGTGTTGTAGGAAAGGAGAGACCCCAAGCCACAGAAACCCAGTAAGGGCAGTCACTCTCTGGGTGGCCAGGAAGCCACACTGCCTGCTGGGAGACTGCCCAGCCTGGGGCAGGATGGGGGCTGGGTTCTAGCAGACTTATCATCCAAGTCTTGTAGGGGCGGGGGACTTCCTCAGACCTCAAATCCTGGGATACGGACTGCTGGTAAGCCCTACCTCAGAACGAGCCTGGGGAAGACCGTGCTGGCCACCTGACCACAGGACCTTGGACAGAGTGGACATCCCCATGGACCAATCAGGAAGTTCCTTGGATACCTGCGAAAGCTACGGGTCCATCAACAGAGGCTGGCACAAACCTGTGACTTTACACAGGTCGAGTGACCTGCTCCTCGCTTTTCCTCTCTGAATCAGGACTTGGTCACAAGTGTCCTTCTGCCTCTATGTGAGAGAGATGAAACCATACCACTCGCTATGCTCGCGTTCTTGGCAAGTAGATTAGTCCCTCCATGATAGCCTTTTAATCGCCTCTCTGTTGCCTTTTGAAGTTTCTACTGGTAAGGACACATCAAACCCTGGCTTTGCAAGACTGCGGGCAAAGAAAAGGCAGGGATCAGAAGCCCAAAGCCGAGCCGCCAGCTAGCAGCAGCTCCTTTCCTGGCAGAGGGTCCCAAGGTGTCTAGCCAAATTGCTTCCCAGGTGCCCTGCCTGATGCCACAGAACAGCTGGGAGGGATAATGGGAACGACATTTGCATGAGGAAGGACCATGGCTTGTTTTGCAAAGGATGCTTCTTCACAGTACATCCAGGAGCATTGCTGCTGGAAGTTGGGAGTGACACAAAACTATGAAGTCACACTCAAGCTTGGTCTGGAGGGATCATGTCTCCCTTCTATGGAGCCAAGAAACTACTACCATTAATGTGTGAACTTGGGTAAGATAAGGTCACCAGCTGCTCCATTCTTTCAACACATGTATGATGTGAGCTGTCACTCTGGGCTGAACCCCAGGCCAAGTTTCAAGATCCAACAGTGAAAGGAAAAACATGGTCCCTGATAACCAATGGGCAAGATAGATATTTGTCAGATGGCCCCATGAATAAGTGTGCAATTAAAATATGGCTCTGAGCCCCGAGGCCATAGCATTTGAAAAGTGAGCAGAAGTGTCAGGAGGTGTTAAGAAGCTGAGGTGGGAGCCAGGAACTGGAGTGACAGGCAGGGATGAAAAATGGTTCTGACACAGGAATGGATGTAGCACATGCAAAGGCACTGAGGCAGCTGGAGCCTGGTAGCAAAGGAACCACTATAGTTCTTGAGCTGAGGAGACAGGCTGCAGAAGGAAGCAGATGCCAGACCAGACAGACCCAGGAGTTCCTGGAAAATACTGCTTTTATCCTTAGGACAGTGGGAAGCCACTGGGGGCAGCAAGAAAAAGGGTTGCAAGCAAGAATTGGGGTGTGATGGTACAGGAATTTTCTGGAGGACCCTGCAGTTGGGATTCGGGGGATATGAGGAGAATGTGCTAATGTGAAACTGAGAAATGGGCTTGGGTCCTAACTGAAAACAAACAAACAAACAAACAATAAAACACAACCTTCTCTAGAAGCCCAAGGAGCAGAGAGAGGGAGAGCTGGGGCAGGCTGCGTAGCCATGGTGGAAGTAGGGTAAGAAGTGACAGCAATCATTTCTAAAACATTTCCCACCCCCTAGCATTGGAGTCATGGAAAGATCTAGGGCTTGGGCGGACAGCATGACTGTAAGGAATGTAAGAGACTCTTCCATGTTTTAAACATGTGCTCAGTTGACTAAGTCACTTATACCTGCATAGCTAAAATCCCAGCTGGATAGCACTTGCCCCTGGTTCGCTGGTACTTGGCAAAAAATAACCCTTGAACATGGCAGTGCCCAGATTACAAACCATGCACAGGGAGTGGAGGGCTCACAGGGAAAATTTAAGGCATTAACCCAGGAGCTAATCCCTACCGCTGCTAGCAGATAACGGTCCAACACAGGAAGTTTTCAGGATGCCGCTTCATCCTCGGTCCTAATTCAAGATCAGAGAAAATTCTGCCTGCCAAGTGATACTTTGATGCACCCACACTCACCTGCTATACTGGTTAAATGTTTTTCCTCCGTCCCTCACCCCCATCAGTCAAATGCTAAGCCCCCACCCTCACAGCTGGAACTTTTCCTAACTCCTTGGCTGGAAGAGTTCTGCTTCCTTCCAGAAGACTCCCTGATCTGTGATCCTCCTCCCTCCCTGACCTTTCTCAAACTCCTCCCATTTCTCCTTTAAGCAGCTGTGCTGGCCTTTGTCACTCCGCTCTGTGCAGTTCTTGGACGAGCCAATCCACAGCCACAGTCTTACCAGCCACTTGGTCTGAAGATGTGATCTCCAGCTTGGTCAGAGAACCAGGGACTCAGCACTGCTTCCACAAACCCACAAACCCATCATCCCATCTGCCAAAGCTGCCTCCCCTTCATGTCTTCTTTGCATTCGTTAAGTGCCACTGCCCAACCCAGCTAATCACGCAGAAAAGCCTGTGTCATCCTCACTCCTCTCCCCGCACTGCTTCTGTTCTCTGTCAGGCCTCTGTGGTGCCAGCTTCCCGCTGGTGATTCTGCCTCAGTCTCCCCCAACCCCAGCCTCCCAGACACAGAACCAGAACCTTGGCAGACACAGAACCAAACTTTCAATGGCTCCCTATTTCCTACAAAGTCCAGTGACTAAGATGGCCTTCAGTCCTTACAAACTAACACTCACCTACTTTTCTGCCTCATCTCTGCCTTGCCTTCCCCTTCTCCTCAGCCTGGTCACCCCAATCATTGCTTCGCTGTCCCCAGCTTTAGGGTCACTCACAGTTTCCAATGCACTGACTGCCTTCCTGCCCCAAAGTCTTTGCTCATTTAGTTTTCTCTGCTTAAAACACCCTCCCCATCCCCTTGATATTTACAAGAACCCTAGCTACCCTACAAACCTAAATTCATATATTACCATGTATGACACATGTGTGCTTCCCTTACAAAATGGGAGCGCCTTGGCATTTCTCTCCATTTACAGTCCCATGTCTGGTGTGGGGCCCACTTAAAACTGGCTGACTTTAAGTGAACTGTAGCTCACCAGAGCCTGCGTGCTTATGCCCCAGTCAGCCTTTCCAGATTCACTTAGAATACTCTCTTTCTTGCTCTCTCCCCAACCAGCAACCTTTCAACTGGTTCCCCCAGCACTGGTCCCCTGGGCCTGAACAACGCCTGTGAATTACTTTTGTTTTCTCTTTCCAAGATGAAGGGATGAAGCAGCTGGTGCTTTTGAGGCCACAGGTGGAGGAGAGATGGGTAATGAGCCTCACAGGGCTTGGAGGTGAGACTGTCGGGTAACCCTGACGCTGACTTCAGGGGTTTGAAAAGCTGCAGGGCCGAGATGAGATGGCAGGCACTCTGGGTCTAGATCCAGTCTCTTTCATTTCTATCAGAACTGTTTTTTCTTACTGAGCTACAACGTGTTCAGTTTAAACTATCATTTTCCAGATTCCTTTGCAAGTAGGCCTGGCCATAAGACCCACTTCTGACCAGGGAAACAGGGGCAGAATTATACTGAATAAGAAAGACATAGTGGTGGGTGCCTTTTGCCTTGTACTTCCACCTTTTCTTTTTTCTCCCCATGCCCTTTCCTCTCTCCCCTTACTTCTTCCCCTTCCTCCTCCTTTTTTTTTTTTTTTTTTTTGGTCAGAAACCTAGATGTGATGCCTGGAGATGAAGTAGTCACCATAAGAATATTCAGCCAAGGCTGGAGGGCAGGGTACTAGAAAGATCTGTCTAAACAACTGAACAACTTCATTCCAGAGTTTTTATGACCTGAGAAAATTCAGCTCTTGTCACATAAATTTACTGTAGCTGGTCTTCTGTTCCACAGTCAACGCACTCCTGACAGGACACAGTCTTTCATCATGAGCAAACAGAAACTCAGCCCGAGCCTTCTCCCTTAGAAGACGACCTGCCACTGACACGCTAAGGCACACACCTGATCTGCCAGGACACAGAAAACGGAGGGCGTCTCTTTTCCTCGAGGAGGCGCTGCATGGTCCTGCTCCCGATACCTTTACCTCAGGATCTTGATTTGGGGCAGAGAAGCAAGCAAAAGCAGTTAAAGTCAGGGAGGTCAGAAATAAAATGGAATGCTATCTTACCACAGAAGAACTATAACCTTGTGTGGAAACTAGACACGCCACCGTGTGGGTGAGATTTGTTTCTAAGTGAAAAATCTACACAATCCCATTAGTCTAGGGAACCAATTGCTACCTGATTAACTTAGACTTGTCTCGTAAGTGTGAGATGGCACCTCAGGGTGTAGCTCTCTAATTATGAGCAGGCATCTTCCAGAGCCGCTCGTTATCCCAATTGGAGCATATGACCACTGCTCCCCTGCAAGGTTGTCCATCTGCAAATATGCACCCATTTGTCTTTTCCCTGAGAATGCAAATGGGAGAAAAAAAACGAGAGATGTTGACCTTTGGAAATAATGACGTTGGAAATTCAATACATAATGGCTCCCTCGACAAGACCAGAATAGCTTTGTGTTTCTGCTTTCCTGTGCACAGGCAGGCTGACAGCCTGTTAGCAAAAGCAGGCGTCCGAACTCCCCTCCCCTCCCTGAGTGCCCGGAGCCAGCACTCATGGGGAGAGGCACCTGTTTATCATCATATATTTTCTCCCAACCCATGGAATCCATGCTCAGAACAGAGGCTGCAGCTGAGTTTTTCAGCCAGGAAGGATCGGAGGGAGCCAGCAGGCACCTCCCTTCAGTCTATAAACTGGCTTGCAACCAGACAATAATCATGTTTTGGAATCCACTTATTCTCACTTGTAACCCCCATTCTCGCCCTCACCCCAGACCCGAGCTGGAATTGAGAAGAGCACTAAGCAGGCAGATCGTGGAACTCTTCTAAGCAAGTCTTGTGAAAACTGCCAGTCTACCTGCTGTAAGGGGAGGGGAAGTCTACAGGGCAGACTCAGTCCCAAGATGGCACAGCAGCCGCCAGAGGCCTGGCCTGTCTTGGGGATGGGGTTCATCTTTGATGACACTGGGTGTCCAGGTAGGACTCTGTCAGATCAGTGGGCCATTTGGGAGTCACTGAAGCACTTCCTCTCATCTGTTATAGTGGACTCTTGGTTCCCTGACTTCCACTCCTCTCACTCAGCCCTCTTTGGTGATGCTATTCAGGCCGTTTCTTCTCCGACAGAGGTACACTTGGTGTCCACCATTTAAAGCGTTCTCTTTATTGAGTTTCATTTTGTAGACATGGCTGGTGGGAGGTGACAGTATAAGACAATATTTTCCCATCCACGCCAATATTAAATATTCCAGTGACTCTTGGAACACAATTCCTTCCCAGTACGTTGCTAAAAAGAGAATCTACAACCGTCTTCCTAAGTTTAACTCAAAAGTTTGTTTCAGAATCAGAAGGGATGCAATGGTTTAACACAGGGAATTCAGTCAGTTGTTCACTCTCAGATGATGAGTAACTTAAAGACAGGCAGGCCTTCAAGGTTCTCCTCCTCCAGCCTCCACTTGCCAGTACAACTGGTGCATAATCAGTATGTGCTGAACGCAAAGGAAGGACAGCACTGCTACGGGCAAGAGGAAAGCAATCCACATCAATAATCAGTCTGCACATCAGCCGGGAGGCTGGCTGACGCTGCCCCGAGCTTGACAAGCAAGGAAAGAGAGACAAAAAGCAGGCTCCCTGGGGTGTAGTTTGCAGATGTTGGGTGCACCAGACTTCTCTGAAGACAGGTTTTAAAATTATGGTAAACTATATTTCCAAAGATGGCCTCTTCTGCTGTGAACGGTTCCCACTCCGGGGAGATGCAGAGTCTTTCCCTCCCCTTCCATCTGTGGCTTATTTTGGCCAATAGAAAGAGGCAGAACTGTCACCATGTAATTTTCTAGATGAGGCCTGAAGAAGTCTGCAGCTCCAGCTTTAGGTGTGTGGAATGCCACGTTGGACGCCAACTGCCTCCTAAAGAGTCAAATACCTGGCTGGGAAGAGAGGCCACCTAGGGGGTTGGCATGAAGTCACCTTGGCCGTTCCAGCGCTGCCAGCTCCCAGCTGGGAAGGCTGCGCCTTCAGTGGCCCTGGCCACTCAGCTGGGACTGGCCTGTGTTCCTACTACTCAGATCATAAGTAAATAAAATGGTTATGGATTTAAACATAAAGTTTGGAAGCATTTTACTTTGCAGCAGTAGATGGTAAAGGAAAGTCCTCTCCAAAGAACAGACCTTCCCAAGACATGTCACTGGCCTGGGGATCACTGCAAGCGGAGTCAGTTGAGAACCTGTAGGCTCCTAAGAAACTTAACTACCTAGAACAACGAAAATCGGGGCTATTACCCAGCATTAGGATTTTAACCAGAAATAAACTTTCTGTCAGAGAAAACTATCTCTATATGGCAGGGCAACTATCTGCTGGCTCTCTTCCAAGGTTCTGTCCTCCTGAGGCTGTCTGATCTTTCATGCCATGTGGGTCCCTGGCCTGGGTTCCTGCAGCTCAGATCCACGTGTGTCCATAACTTCTCATCCCGTAAGTGCCCCCGGACCAGAAGCCCAGGCCCCTCGTCCATCCTTAGCTCAGGATTGATCTCCTCATTCTGCTTCACTGGCTTTGCAATTCCCATCTATACAGAGTCCCCATATATATGCAATTGATTTTGTTCTTTTCTCCTCCTAATATATCTGATGTTAATTTAATTGCTTGACCAACATGAGAAGAACCCAGAAGAGTAGGGGGAAATGTCCCTCCTCCCTGACAATGACTTAAGTCCATGAATCAAATTCTCCATGGACAGGACCTAGGCATCACTATTTTCAAAGACCTTCCCTGGGACTGAAAGTAGAACTGATTTCTCCCACAGGCTGCTTCATTAGTGACGCAGGTTCAGTGGGTATGAAGTCGTGGGCACACGTGGATCTGAGCTGCAGAAACCCAGGCTAGGGACGCACATGGTATGACAGATCAGCCTCAGGAAGACAGAACCTTGGAAGGGAGCCAGAGATTTCTGTGCGCAGAGTGCTGAACTAGACACAGTGAAGTGAACAGAAGGAAACAGAGCCACACAATATTTGAGCTGAATGAGACCTTAGAGAATGCTTTACACATTGGGAGCCCAAGGGCCAGAAAGGGGAACTGGTTGACTTAAAAGCACACAGTTTGTAGTAATCCAGACAGGACCAGAATTAGGTCTCCTGAGCACTAATCTAACGCTCTCCCTTGCCTCATCCATCTCTTGGGATTTCCATGTCCTAACTGAGGAGTGAGAAAGCACACTTTCCTAAATGCATGAAAAGTATCTTTAAACATTAACTAAGCCATATGTTTGTGAGTGCCGATCACTACTGTGCCGATTAAGGTGAAAGTGCCAAGAGCATCCAAGGTAAGAGAAGGGTCAGAATAAGAGGTGGGGCTAATCAGGACTGTCTTCCTGGAGGAGCTGACTTTTAAAGGAGGAGAATGGGGTTGGATGGTGGCATGTAGTGAGAAGAACAAGCTGGGGCAGAGGTTGGAAAGAGATGCGTGGGAAGTGTGGGCTGATTTACTTGGCAGGTTCAGTAAGTCCTGCTGGGAAGGGGCAAGGGCAGTTTCCATCTGGGGTCCGTTTTTGTTATCTGGTTCCTCCACCAGTAGAGGAGAGGGCTGGCAAGTGCCCAAGTGGGAGGGCCTGTGCCCCAGCTCCACTGCGCTAATCACAAAGCTGGCCAGGGCCTGCAAGAGGCCCCGCCTCAGAGCTAAAGCAGTGAGGTGGAAGACGTGGGTCTGGATTCTGTCTCTACTCCTACCTCCCCTCAAAACCCAGCTCCCCCTCTACCCTTTGATCCATTAGGGTTGGCCTTATTTTTTGTTTCCTGGTCTTTACTAAGGACTGATGGGCATGGAGTGGGCGACGTAAATGTTACCAGCTGCCCTGAGGACTGAGCAGGAGAGAAGGAATTTCGCTTATAGTGGGGAAGGCCAAGGTCAGGTGGAGGGAAGAACTCACCCTGTGATCAGAGTGGGCAAAATGAGCAAAGTGAGTAAATCTCTTCCTTTGGCAAGTAATTCTTGCTCAGCTGAGACATCAATAATGCTGTCTGGAGTTTCCATGCCAAAGAACTAGGATGAGCACAGATAAGGACTAACACTACATGAGAATCTGCTATTGTTGGTCTTGAAGCTTCTCTGAGCTGTTTTCTCATCTATAAAGATGGTATTAATGATATTCTCTGTCCCACAGAGAGACATGAGTAGAACATGAGTATTGAGAGAACATGAATGAAATACCTGGCCCAGTGCCTGGCAATGGCAACTGTACAATAAATATTCATTTTATGACTTTCCTGTATGAACAAAACTCATTTTGACCAGCCCCAAGACAGACCTTCATTTTTGGCACCTGTCACCTGCCTACCATGTGCCAGGCATGAAACTAGGCATGTCACCTGCCTTCTCAATCATGATCATCAGTGCTAGGTACCGTTATTTCCATTTTCCTGTGATCCTCTTCATAGTGACCTTATGACAAAGTCATAGAGGATGAGAGACGCAAGACAGCAGCATCTGCGAGGTCAGAGGAACACGCCCACTGCTTCTGACCCATATTCCTTTGCAGATGGCCAAGAAACTAAATGTTCCAAGAGACATGAAAGCCCCACCAACCCCTCCCTATGCCCAGGAGACCCTGATCAATCCAATTTACTTCACTGAGCTGGCTCATATAGTGGAATAAGAGAACAGAATACAATTCTCTGGTCAAGAGAAACTTCAAGGACGTAATACAACTCAACAACGAACTTGAACTGACCATCTACCATACTCCTGGCCCAGTGAATTGTAGCAGGATGGTCCCCAGGGAAGGGGGAGGTTCCAGGTTTCCTGCCCCTCCCTAAGGAAGGGTGCTGAGCAGCAAGGAGAAGCTGAAGAAGACTGAGAGAGGGAGCAGGAAGAGAAGACTGAGGGAGAGAGAGAGAGAAGGGGAAGGCACATGGAGCAGAGAGACATGTGAAGAAGCTGTGCTTGATTCTTGGCCTTGGACTGAGAACTTGGGACATGGAAGTGTTAGGGGAGAAAAGTCCTCCTGAATGGATTACACAAATAGGTTATATATTTCGACCCCCATTCCAGACCTACAATATCCAAGAACTACAAATCCCATAAGGTCATTATCACTGGGACCTGAGGGTGGAGTTGAGCAGCCAGGCTGAATATAAAAGCAGACACATGGGCCTTGAGGGGTCCTTTTTTTCCTTGGAAGTCAGCTCTCAGCGCACCGTTGGGTTCCAGCTCTGATGAACTGGTAGTGTAACAGGGTGGTTTTAGGAAAAGGGGAAGTTTTTAAAATTTTGGTTTTGCCCTAAGTGGGTGGAGCTGAGGATAAGAAGATTTTTGCAGAGAAGAGAAGAGAAGAAAGGAAGATGGAGAACAGTAAGAAGACTTGGATGGGGCACGTGGAGTAGAGGGACATGTGAAGAAACTGTGTTTGCTTTTTGGTTTTGGACTGGTTGGAACAAATGTAGGTGAGAGACCCGTGGGGAGGTTAGCAATGGCAGCTTTCATCTTGATTTTGATTTTGCTCTTTTCCTCCCAGATTTGTCTGACTCTTTCTGACCCTTTTCTATGGGTCTCTACTGAAAGGTCCTTTATATGTGTGCTAGGTTTTTGGGCCTTGCTTTGGGCCAATCCTATTTGGCTAGACTTTTACCCTCAAGGAGATGGGTAACTTTAAATGCTTAACTTAGTAACTATATTCTTTGTTCTTTCTTTATTGTACCCTAGTTGTATTAAAGTTCCTTTCCATTAAAGGTTTTGTATGTTTGTCTTAATGCAGCGGATGGCAGAACCCACTCAGAGAGGGCAGGCTTGGGAGTTCTGGGTGCTCCTCTCCCTGCCCTGTAACAGATTTGGCGCCCAACGTGAATTCCTCTCCCTGCCCTGTAACAGTAGGACATTTACGGATTTGTATCCCTCTCTTCTCCTTTTTATTATTATTCACTATGCTTTTCCAAACCCTTCCCTTGTAAATAAAACCCTTTATTAACCTTTGTTGTGTGTGCCTGCAGTTGGGGCATTATAAGTGCCTTTCGAGCACGCGGGTGAGGACCCAGTCAGGCAAACCCATTTTATATCAGGGTTGCCCTGTAACAGAAGGAGACACTTGAAACAGACGTGGGTGAGATATCTATTGGGAGGTTGACAATGGCTGCCTTTATCTTGACTTTGATTTTGCTCTTTTCCTACCAGACTTCTCTGACAGTTTCTGCTCCTTGTCTAGGGGTCCCCAGAAGAAGGTGCCTTAGACGTGAGGCAAGCTTTTGGGCCTCAGCAGTCCTATTTTGGGCCAACCCTGTTTGGCTGGGCATTTACTCATGAGGCGAACTCTGAATGCTTCATTTGAAAACTATTTTGACTGTTTTCTTTCTCTTCTCTTCATGGAGCACCAATGGT
The DNA here is from genome assembly GCA_019455555.1 of Galemys pyrenaicus. Classification (NCBI taxonomy): domain Eukaryota; kingdom Metazoa; phylum Chordata; class Mammalia; order Eulipotyphla; family Talpidae; genus Galemys; species Galemys pyrenaicus. The sequence continues at coordinate 2,689,983 of JAGFMF010011443.1, forward strand.
CTCTACTGCACACTAATTGTGAAGTTCTTTTTCACTGAAGGTCTTGCTCACTGGAGTATGTTGTGTCTTGATGCAGTGGATGGCAGAATCCATTTAGAGCATACAGGTATGGGGGTTTGGGGTGCCTCTCCTCACTGCTCTGTATCAGTACATAAGCCTTCCGTGGTTAGTCAGCCTGATGGGGAAGTTGGCTCCCCCACTGCACTGGCTACTTTAATCATGAATACGGGTACATGCAGGAGCAATGAATATGCCCTTATCTTTCTTTCTCAGTGACCCACCCCCACTGACACTTCCTGCCTAGACCATTTAACTTGATCCTATCAACCTCCTGGCATGTAGGGCAGGATTGCCTACACACCGCAGCCTTTGGTGCAAGAGGGAAAAACGCCTCATTTTCCCAAGGCTCCTGCTCCCCAGGCAGGCAGCCATGAAACACCCGTCTGACAAAATGAACTCCAGAGTCTATTATTATCGCCATCTCAGAGAGGAGGAAAGAGCCTGAAAGAACTGAAGCAACTTTCCCAAAGTCACTCAATACCTAGATGGCAGATCCAGGACTTGAGTCTGGGTGCAAAACCAAACCTGGCTTGGGGGTTTGTTTAGGGAAGCCACAACCTTGGGTGTGCTAGAGGTTCTAGTGCTTTCAGAGGTTCTGCACTCTGGCTTCTCTTCCATAAGAAGATCCTTTGACACTCCCTCTCATAGGCACCTGTCACTCCTCCCATTCCATCCGCATTTCACACCCCCACCCCCACCCCACCCCTACACACTGAGAGCCATTAGGCAGAGACAGGCAGGAAATTGTTGTCTTTGTCCCAGCAATCAGCATAGGGGAAGCACAGGGAGGTGTTTTTCCACTCTGAACAGCCATTTCTCCTGCTCTCCCATTGTGAGCTTCCTGCTTTCTGCTCTGCTGAGATTAGATTTCTGTCTGGATAAAAGAAGGGCGCCTAGTGGTTGCTCCACCCAGGGCAAGAAATAGGGACTCAGGCTGGAGATACATCTGGCTCCCACTATTATGGTCATAATTTAATATCAGCTAAGTGCCCAGAGTGCTGCCCTGGGCTTAAGAGCACCATGAGAGGACAAAGAAAGGAGGGAGCTTCCTGCCCTGAGAGAGCCTGGATGCAAAACTCCACCTGCAAGGCAAATGGCCCAAAACCCCACACACAGGTGTGTCCTGTGTTCAAGCAAACACACCCTCCAGAAGTGGTTGGATTTGACTGTGCATCACAACCACAAGGAGCATTTATTAAAATAGATAATGGCCCAGGCCTCCCTGTGGCAGAGCAGGTTGAGTGCCGCGTTGTGGAGCATCTGCTGCACAGCAGCGCCTGTTCAATCCCCAGCCAGGGAGGGAACCCACGTGGCGAGGCAGACCTCTCCTTCCTCGTCCATTGCTCCCCTCAGCAGTGTATTTTGGTCGATCTGCCTGTTCTGTCTCTGGTGAATCCTTTCATCCCCTACACCTCTGGCCTGTACCCCAGCTGTTATATGCATAAATAAAAGATGTTTTAAAAAAAACCAAACAGATCATGGTCTCCACCCCCAGGGTGGAGGTCAGAGGACACCCTCTGAGAATCAGCCCATGAATACACCTCCAACAGCTCGAGTTCACACGTGTGCACGATGCATGTACTCCTTCAGACATACACAATCAGACACAAGGTCCTCCTACCTCTCAGCATCCTCTGGCCCTGCTCTCCCTCCTTGATTTGTGGGTTCCCGTCTCTCCAGTCTTCTCCATAGTCTCCAAATTATGCTCCTCCAGCCCCAGGAGGAAAAAGAGGTAAGAAAGCAGTAAATTGAGGCAGAAAGACAAGAACTTTCTTGTGTGGGGAATGGCAGCAGAATTTCCTATCACGATGGAAAAGGAGATTAAAAACCTCCTCTCTACCTGGAATACCTCCTCACTCTTTGGATCTTAGCTCTCATGTCTCTTTCAAGGATGCCTTCCCTGATTTCTCTGACTGCCTCCAACCACCATCAGCAGAACAGGGCAAAACCTAGTTACGTGTCAATCATGTCTCTGGGGAATAATTCAAGTCAATTCACCTCTTCTGGAAACCAACTTAGCATTCTGGATAAAAACATAAACAATCCTACTTACAGGAATTTATCCATAGGGGATCATTGCTTCAGTATGAAGCATGCACAAAGAAATCCATTGCAGCAGTGCTCCTAATATCAAAATCTGGAAGCTATCTAGTTTACTTAGATATCCACTGACAGATGGACAGAAAATTGACTCATCAGTTTTCTGATTCATCATAGTGAAATAGTGTGTAAGAGTTAAAGTAGATAATGCCTATCCCTTTGGGGAAAGGTGTTTATCTCACAATTTTGAGAAGAAATTGAAATACAAAATAATATTTATATGATCCCATTTATGTATAAGTTTAGACCCCTTACTGTGGATGCATAAAATCTAGAAAGATTTTACCAAAATACCAATAATAATTACTTCCGGACGGTGGGACTTAAAGTGACAACTGTGCCTATTTCATAATATTGCTAAGTGATGACATGAGCTCAGGTATGTGGAGCGTTTATAGCACAATGCTTGGCACAAGTAAACTGTGCCCTTTCCATTATCTATCTATGGTTTTCAGGATTATTTCATCATTTTAAAAAATGCTCCTGTAGTGAGAGTTAAGTTACAAATTATAAAAGCAAACTTAAAAACAAAAGGCCAGGAAGAACTCTGTGTAGGACTAAAGGCTGGGCAGAAGCAGATGAAGGAGGCCAAGGCGGAACCAGGAGCTAGGAAAGCCAGGGATGACGAACGACTGAACCATGCAGCAGCTGGAGGGCGCTAAGCCTCTTCCAACCCAAAAATAACTCCAGCCCTGCACCCTCACCAGCCCAGGACCCTCACCAGCCCAGGAAGCAGAGAACAGACCCCACCCCCTAGCTCCTGGGCTCTCAGGACACTGACGACATTAGTGTCCCTAACATATACCCCCTGCCCCAGAGTCACCTGTGCTGCTTGATGAAATGCAGATTCTTGGGGCCTTTCTCAAGAACCACTCAACCAGAGCCTCAGGGGGCAGCCTTGGCTTGGGATTTTCAACAGGGCCACCAGCTGGTTTCCATATTCACTTCAGGGTGAGAACCGTTGCCCCACAAGGATTCTTGGCCTCTCCTCACCATCGTTGACCTTATATAGAAGCCAGCTTTATAGGAGTGACAATGCTTTTCTGTGATGGTAGAATTGTGAGCTAAAATACCCCATGTGGTTGCCTGAGCTTCCCCGAGAAACCAGAGCAGGAGGCAAACCTCTCACCTCTAGTCATGGTTCTTTGGAGAACCAGTCATGAGGTTCTCTCTGCTACTGATAGGGATGGCTAGGAAGGTCTAGAAAAGTCCTCCCTGGTGTTTCTTTGCTGCAGAGGTTGGGGTAGGATTGCCTGACATGTTCTCTTTGATTTTCTTGTACCAGCTGGATTGTTTTGGCCAGGTTGTGAAATTTGTGTAGCAAGCTGTCCTGGAAATTTGTGGAATGTTACCTTCGTGAGTCTCTGCACTTAGCAACCAGGAGACAAGATCCAGGTCAGGACAAGGGGATGGCAACACTGCCTCAGGAGAAAGAAATGTGATATTTGAGCCCGCTGTGGAAAAGACACAGTGCAATGGTCCAATATTTTAAGAGGCCCTACCCTTTCGGGTTGTCCCTGCATGCTGCATGTGCATTATGCTGTAGTACATGGATTTTCACAAGCCGTTCTTATTCTAATGTAACCTTCTCTATTATTTTAATCATGTCCCATGAATCTATACATTATTATTCCCAGTTGTTAAGAATCCACATAAGAGATTGTATTACTTGCTTGTATGGAAACAGATAGGTCTTTTCTATGGGATTCCTGTACTACTCAAGAGCAAACAATTCACAATGGTGATTTCTGTATTAAGTGGTGTCTACCAAATTGCTTTTAAACTACTACTTCTCAAGCTGCGTAATTTCTTAAATTGTCTAATTTTTTGAAGATTTTGTGCTTGAATCCATTCTGTCTGGCTATTAAAACTACATCTGATTAGTTCAAATTGCACACAATAAAGAAAATTTATTTTTGACAGGGGGGTGGATGGGAGTAAAGACCAGGGTAGAAAGGAGGGGACACCACAGATGTGTGTCCTCCACCTCCACCCCATCATCTAAAACAGTCCTCAGTATTAACGAGTGCTTGTGACAATTTGTTGGATTCATCTGAACTTGGGGCATCTATTAATCCATTTAGAAGGACGATCAGGGAAGAATCTCCTGGAGTCCTGAACTCTAGGACTCTAAAGCCAGCCCCACTCAGGTTCCACCGCGTGGACACCAAGGACATCAGTCAGGCTTCCTAATCCTGGGCAGAACAGCTGAAGTTGTTCTACCCTGAAGTAGAACACTCTTCTGGAAGCATCAAGTCCAGGAAGTTCAGAAAATGCAAGTTCCTAATCACTTTTCTTTCTCCCACCCACTGAGCTCTTCATTAAACTGCAATTAAGTTAACATCGCTCTTCTTCAACTAGACTCAACAAGAAGCTGACTGGCCTTAGGCCTCTTCCAGGAGAGAAAGTTTACTTTTTCCTGGAGTAGGAAGCAGGGCAAGATAAAGATATGGTCCAGTAAAATGTTCAGTAAGTGCCACAGTTCTCAGGGTGTGGACTGAGGATGGGCGGGGGGGAGGGGTAACTCAGGAAAAAACGTTTAGGAGATCCGCAGGGCAAAAATGATTTTCATGATAATGCTAGGATAGCATGTGCTTTTTATACTGTGTTGATGTTCTTACCAAAGATACAGAAGCAATGATGGGCAAACTGGCTCCTTATCACATGAAGGCAATGGCACCAGACACGTGGTCTTTGTGCCCTTCACCTCCACACACTTACCAGTTTTACTTACTCCCTGATAAAGTGACAGAAATTACTAATTGTTGAAAATTATTTAATTAAATCTCAACCCTGGAGACACGTCTTTTTAATAGTGGGGAAAGTGGAAAACAAGCAGAAAGCATTTCTTCTGTATACCAAAGCACTGAGTCAGTTTTGAGGAAAGCACCTGCAAGCTAAACTGGCAATTTTGTTCATGAAACACCATTTTTAAATGAGTGAAGACTGACAAATGATTATTCACACTTGGTAATAGTTGCCAATCATTTTCTCCTAAGTAAACAAAAAACCCTGACAATTTATTGTTGCTAAGAATAGAATGTAAGCTTTCAATTGAAAATTAGGATTTTGGAAGATTTGTATCCTTCAACATGAGCTTGACAGCATCCCAATCCTTAATTAAGACACATCTGATGAGATCAATGGTGATACTGATATAGCACTTTTGATATTTCATAATAAAATGTGTCAACAACAACATTTAGACGGTACTCAGAACTCAGAACCAATACTTTCCAAATGACCAGTGCAAGATGTTACACAAAATTAGAAATGGATAAAAAGGGGGCCCATTCCAAGTATAACGTAGACCAAGAGATTTTAATGTAACCGGGTATTAAAAAAAAAATTTAAAAAAAAAAACCTCATTGACAGGTTTTAGATACCACATTCTATCATGTAGAATTTGAGTACAGGATTAAAGAAAAGTATCCACAATTTTCTAAAACGTCTATTAAAATACTCTTCTACTTTTCCACTTCTATATCTATGTGAGATCAGATTTTATTCATATATTTCAACCAAAACAATATAGCAGAACAGATTGAATACTGAAGTAAACATGAAAATCAAGATCTTAAAGTCAGATATTAATGAGATTTGCAAAAATGTTTTTTAAAAAAGCCATTCTCTATTTTTACTTTGAAGAAAATATTTTAATACAAATATTTTGTAGACATGCAATTAAATACCTGCTGTAAATGTAATGAAATAGCTACTGAATCTGTATCGTGAACACCTCAGAACCTAGATGAAAGGAACCAACGAAGACCTAAGTAATGAAGAGAACACCACAGTCGTGGTTTGGAAGACTCAGCATTTAACGTGCTTAGTCTCTTTCATACTGATCATGAATCTAACACAATCTCAATCAAAATCCCAACAGGATTCTCTGCAAATATACACTAGCTGATTCTAAAATGTATTTTAAAAGGTAGGGAATTAGAATAGCCAAAGTATTTTGAAAAATACTAAATTCTGAGGAATCACCCAACTATCCAACTTGAAAATGTTCTATAAAAGCTCCAGCAAGGGCCTACCTGGTGGCCTGGGGGGTTAAGGCTCAGCTCTATCACCTCTACAGCCTGAGTTTGATCCTTGGCTAGGGAGATAACCCATATACAGTACAGCAGACCTCTCCTGTCTTGCCTGCTGCTCCCCTCAGCAGTGTATTTCAGTAGGTCTTCCTGTTCTGCTCCCCACCCTATCTCTGGTGAATCCTCTCACCACTCCTCCCCCTACATCTCTGGCCCATACCCCAGTTCTTCTATGCATAAGTAAATCTTTAAAAAAATTCTCTAGCAATTAAGACTGGGTGGCCCTGGACAGATACATAGCTCAGCTGGAATAGCATAAATATTCTGGAAACATACCCACATAGATATGCTCAACTGATTTTTGACAAAATCAAAACAAAAAAACACAAAGGCAGTTAGATGGGGAGGAAATACAACCTCTTCAGCAAACAGTCCTGGGACAACTGAATATCTGTTTGTAATCAAAGAATAAAAGAACCTCATTTTATACTTCAATGATATCCAAATATGAACATAAAATGGATCATAGGCCCAACTGCAAAATATAAAACCATTAAATTCTTAAGAAAAAACATCAGAGAGAGTCTTCATGAGCTTGTATTTGGCAAACATTCTTAGCACAATCCCAAAAGAAAAAAACTAACAAATTAGAATGCATCGTATTTAACATACTTTCTCTGTAAGGACAGAATTAAGAGAATGAAAAGATAAGCCACCTGAGAAGAAATTATCACAAATCGCGCATAATCCAACAAGGACTAGTATCTAAGAATATATAAAGAAATGTCAAAGTTCACAATTAAAAATAAACAACCCCCATAAAGAAACGGGCAAAAGATCTGAATAGACACTTCACTGAATGGGAAATACAGAGGGCAAACAAACACATTAAAAGAAGCTCAACATCATTAGTCATTAGAGAAATGCAAATTCAAACCACAATAAGATACAATTACACAGCTATTAAAATGACTACAATAAAAGATACTGACAATGCCAAGGACGGGTGAGAATGTGGAGCAACTGGAACTCTCACATTGTCGGTGGGAATGCAAAATGGTACAGCCCCTCTGAAAACTGCCTGGCAGTTTCTTATAAAGCGAAATATGAATTTCCATCACATAACTGAACAACCCCTCCCGTGATAACTTCCCCTAGAGAAATGAAAATTTATGTTGACATGAAAATCTCTACCAAGTATTACAATCTATGCTCACCCTGATTTCTGCCATGATCTCATCAGGAAGGAATAGCTTTGCTCCAAAAGAGAATGTATAGGCCTTTGTTCAGTGTTCCTAGGACAGACCTGAACTGTCTGCTAAAAGGGCTTCGGGGGTAAAGGAGGGGAGCGTCCCGAGCCAGGCCCAGTGGGGGCGGGATTCCTGAGACCACGGGCGCGCCAAGAGCACATAAGACACCCTGAGGGTGCCTAGGAAGGTTGACAAGTCAGCCCAGAGAAGTGAGCAGGCCCTCCCAGGCTGTACCTCGTATGAGAGAACATGATGAGGGATGTTTTCCAGCCAGGCAGCAGCAGCTCAGTCTTTTAAAAGATAGGTGACATTTCCTGTGCTTGGTGACACAGAGCAAACTCCTGCTGGTTCCACAGATGTCAGCTGGAAACTACAGGAATAGAAGATGGCAGCAGCGCCAGAAGGCCCCAGGGGTAACTGGGAGAGCTTGATGCTACAGAAGCTACAGCAATTTCACAAAGCAGGGAATACGCAACTGTTAGGTGCCATGGTTTTCCAGTAAGACGACCCAAAGTGTCTACCAGGCTTGGCAGACAGGGGCAGGAGCCAGAGGGCTGAGGCCTGAGGAGTCCATGGGAGACTCCTTCACAGTCCCTAGCTGTCCACTGGTGGGGGAGGCACAGGCCACCAGAGCTGGGCTAGTGACAGGCAGCCATGCTAGTCCTGAAAGGGACAAGAGAGAGCAGATGAATTCAGTCCATGACTAGGGATGCCCACCTGCCCCAGACGGTAGGGCCACCTCCATGGAAGAGCAGCCTATTGCTCGGAGACAAGAGGAAAGTTTAGGCAGAGAAATGGCACATTTGCAGACTTGAAGATATAGTCCAATTCCCCTCTCATATTATATTTGTTTAGTAAAGGGATATGGAAGTGAAGGATCTGGTCCTTTGGTTGCAAATTCAACACCGATTGAGAAGTCATATATGTGAATCATTTTGCCCTGTCCTATTTATATATATCACTTCATTTTAATCCCACAACAGCACGTGATATAGAGAAATCTACTTTACATATGAGGAAACAGGGAGGCTGGCTTGCCCAAGAACACATAGTGTGATGAGTGTTAGAGCTGGAATTTGTAGCTCCGGGTGCTCTGATTCCAATTCCAATACTCTCTCCGCTGTAACTCAGTATAGTAAGAAGGACTAGTTCCCACCTTACATGAAAAGCAAAGAACAGGTATCCTATTGTCCCATCCAGGGCAGGCCCAAAGAGCAGGCCTGGCATTCTCCGAGGACTAAGCTAATAAAGCCTCCTGCCTGGCAGCCTGAGCTTGCTTGTCTCCACAGCGAAGGGCCCAGTCCTACGTGGAAGACCAGTATGCAGCGTGCTTCCTGGACTGGGTGGCAGGTTTCCAAGGAACAGGAAGCCAGAGCAGAGGAGGTAGGGAATGAGTGGCATGTGCCTCTCAGCCACCCTCCACCCACATGGAGAAGACCTGGAGGTGGCCTGGGGTGACAGCTTGCAAAGGCATGGGAGGGCCTCCCAGGGATTATCCACTCGGGACTGTGTGGGGGAGACAGCAGGGGGCGATTCCCATTCCTGACACACTGGTCCCTGGTTGTGGAAACCGCACCACCTAAAGCTGGCATTGCCACACTTGGTAGGGTGTGCCCAGACTTCTCTGGGGGTTGTTCCAGCCTGCCCCTCCCACAGCACAGCCCAGGGGGCAGGTGGACTCCATGAGGTCACAGCTAGGAGGGCTCCACCAGACTTAGCAAAGTAGCTCTTAGAATCAGACAGGATTTAAAGTCCAGCTGTACCACTACTTAGGAGTGGGATAATTTGGGAAAGCTGATTTCATTTCTTTCTCCTGGCCTTACTCTCCCTATCCGTAAACTGGGATAACGACAACATGCATTTCACAGGGTTATTATGCTTACAGGAGGTAATACACATTAGGTGTTTATGCTAGCTATTATCATTGTCCTCATCAGTACCCCTATCAGCAGCTCTCCACGTGCCTCTCTGTGTCCTCCCATTGCATCAGGGCATTCGCGAGGCACTTACATGAAACAGTAGCCACTTGGACGCAAACAGGCCAGAAGTGGCTGCTTTCCCAAGAGCTGCCATCCACCCCACCCCCAACACACTCACTGGGCCCTTCCTTCTCCCAGGGAGATTCTAGGGAAGGCAGCAGTCTAGAGTTGATGAAGGCAGAGAATATGACTGGTACCTGGAGATGCCTGTGCTCCAGGGCCCGTAGGACAGTGTCACCAGCAACGTGCCTGCCACCGCCAGCAGCAGTGCAAACATGCATGTCTTGGGCATTCTGGACAACTCGAAGTCCTGCCGCCTACCTTCCCTGGTTTGTAGCCTCTACAGATGTCTGCCTAAGGACTGTGTTTGTCTGTTTTTTCCTATTTAGACACTACTTTTTCTCTATCTTACCTCTTTCCCAACACACTCGTCACTGCACCCCAGAAAGTTAGTTTCTACCGTAGGAAGGCCCAGAGAAGAGGGAAGGTGTTTGGTTTCTAAGGAGAAAGGAATAGAAATGGCCTAAGCCCTAATTCACTGCCCCAAGGCCTGACTTCTGGAATGTGCTCCCCCAAAATGTGCTACCATAGAGAACTGCATTTCCCAATCCCATTGCATTTAGGTGGTGCAAGGACCAAGCCAACACCCACAAAATGTGACAGAAAATGACCTGCATCTGGGCCAGAGCATCCACGGTATGGCAGTATTTTCTCCACATTTTCCTTCCTCTCTCACCTGACCAGAAGCACAGAACAAAGACACAAGGTGGACTGAGTCCCTGAGACATCACGTGAAAGAAAGTCTCCCACTAATCAGACATCCAGTTAGGTAGATGAGGCATAAACTCTGATTAGGATAAGGCATTGAGATGGTGGGAAATCGTGGAGTCTATTCTAGTAATTTTGCTCCTACGGCGGATACAGTAAGTCTGACACCTGCCCCTCACCAACCTTGTTGGAGCAAGAGAAGAAGCAGAGGAAGGACTTCCCTAGCACTGATATGAGACACAAGCAAACATCTGCGATGTCCAGCACCAGACCAAGGGGCAAGCCTGCAGGATCCTGTGCTAATGGTGACGGGCATGAGAGGCTGTGGTGGGGGTGCCGGGCTTCCTCAGTGACTGCATAATGGTTGAGGCCAGTATATTAAATGCAAAAAACGTATATGCAGAGCAAGAAGATGTCAGAAGAAGCGAGTAGGACCACCCATCCAAATTGTTGAGAATTAGTTGAGGTAGCATTGGAGTTTCCACATAAACCTGCTTCTTGTTGAATTGGCAAAGTTGGAGGTAGAAAAAGAGGAAGATGGGAAAAAGAATAGGCATCCTCTGCCCCCCGACTTGAGGAGGTTCACTTAATTATTCTTTAAGGATCATTTCAAACCTCACCTCTTCTATGAAGCCTTCCTTGATTTCTCCAGATATAGCTGGTGGCTTCTTCATCCTTGCTCCAAGCATTCCATGCTCAGTCACAGCTTCCATCACACAGGCTCAAGTCCTTGAGGACACAGTCCTGGTCTTTGTAGTCCTTGAGTCTGGTGTGAGTATCTGGCACGGAACATGCACTGAAATTGTTGGTGAATAAATAAATGAATATGTGATTAAATGAGCAGAGCCCAAAGCTGAGGACCTCAAACTGAGGATACTTGGGTACCTGGGTGGGCAATCTCAGTTTTCTACTTTGGTATCAGTAAAATAGCCAATGACAATTTTTTCAGTTTACACAACTTTTATTGCTAAAGACCATTGCTGGGGACTTATGTGGACATAAATGTTCTCCCTCTACCTCCTGCCCTGATGATATTCCCAGTGTAACCAGCACTGTCAGACTCTGCAGCCTGCCAACTGCAGCCTACAGTTTTAGGGCAATATCTCGTCCAAGCAGCTGCCTGCCTGGGCTGTGCTGATTTGTCTGGAGCCTGCCAGTGAGAGTCAGCACCACCAGAGAGGCCCAGGAAAGTGAAGGTGATGGAACGCCGGAGAAACAGGTGCCCCAGAGCATAGGCTGGGGAAGGTCCAGATCTTCACCTGCACTTGGGCCAGGTACATGGAAGTTCGCAGGAGCAGGGCAACTTAGGTCCTGTTTGGAGGGCCTGGGGACAGTGTCAGCTTTTTCTTCCTGGCAGTTTTCATGTCAACTGTCTTTTTTCTGGACCAACTGAGAAATCAAAAGGTGGAGAACGCTGAGAAGGAGCTCCAAAGTTCCAGGAGAGCCCTGGCTATTAGGGACGTCTGTCCACCAGGGTTTCCCCAGGTCCAGGGCCCAAGGAAAAGCAGCATGTGTTTCCTCGTGCCCTGCTTCTAGCCCCTGGATGCAGCAACAGTCGTGGCTCTCTTTGCGCCAGATCCGCCTAGCAGCGCCAATGAGGACTCACTGCCCAGAGCAGTAACAAGAGACCCCTTCATCCGGCCCCCTGAGGTCAGGTCCTTACTGCAGGACACCAGGGTGGGACTGCTCTCTTGGAGTTCTTGCGCTGACTGATGCTAACTCACCAGGCTCCTGCAATTTTTGGAGAATCTTTAAGAATATATCTATTTCCATTTCTTGAATATAAAAATAAATTAAAATAAAATATGTCCCACAGGCTGATGACCAGCAAACAGCAAGTCCTCTTCACAGCAAGCAGCCTGGATAGCCATGAGGCCGGCAGGAGGGTGGGAGAGGGCAGGATGCACGTGACCTCAGCAGGAACAGCTTCCTGCCAGGATAGCCCAGGCACCCCAACAGAACCAGCTGTCCATCCCAGGGCCACAGTGGTGTCACAATGGTGCCAGTGGTGCCCACTGCAGGCTTGTCTCTGAGTCAGGATCAGAGGAGTAAGAATTGCTGGCGTGACCTTCCAGGCCCTTTCCTGGGTGCCGGGCTCCACCTTCTCCCTGTCATGAACCTTTAGAAACCTCCACGGTGGCCAAGCAGTTGTCTCCAGGTGATTTCCAGTCTGGGGTTTGGGAAGAAATGACCGCTTCCCTGGTTTCTGGAGACCCTGGGAAAGCAGCAAACACACATACACACACACGCTCACACACATGTGCACACACACACACAGAGGCCGCAAACAGTGGAGGTGGCAGCAGTGAGGGTGCCTGGTGGCCTTTAGCCCAGAGGGTGTTGCGAATGGCCCAGTCACTTTGGCAGTCTTTAGCTCAGCCAGCACTGTGAGGTGGGGCAGGACAGCTGCTTAGGATTTCCGGAAGCGCACCTCACTCTGAGAAAGAAGACAGGGAGAACAGGGTGAGGGTGGGCTGCATATATCAGGATCAAAGACCCCAGGGTTTCAGAGCCTAATATTCAGCCCAGCTGTCACCTGTCACTGTCCGCAGGGACGAGCCCCACCACACTGCGTTTTTGGAGCAGCCCATCTGAGTTCTCCACGCTTCTGCCCTTGCCCTGGCAGAGACGGGAAGGGCAGACTTAAAATTCCAGCTTTACGGCTGAGAGACTGAGGCATAGCCCCAGAGAAGGCAGGGGTTGGGTTTGCAGAGGTGGGGGTAGATCTTGTTTCCTGATGCCTAGTTCCCCGAGACCAATGTCCTGTCAAAGAGGAGAGGTCATTTCATAGCTCAGCCATCGTGAGGACAGTGACATCGGAGCCATCATCCTACCAAGGTTCACCCTTTTTCAACCCTCTGAGCTCTGCCCTGAGGAAGGAAAAAAGATAGAGAAGCACAGGTAACTGGCTTGACTCTAAGCCTAGCATTTGATTTCTGTCTGCTCCTGGTCTTCTGTGTTTTCTGAACACTTCCCCAAGTGAAGGGGTGAAGAGACCTCTAAGACCCTAGGGAAAGCCTAGCCCCTCCTCCAGGTACCCCACCTTCGGAAGTTCCAAGCTTGCTGGCTGCAGCGCCCCAAGCTGGGCTCTCACCTCCATCTTGCTATAAATCCACGGGAGGACTTCTGTCACTTTGGTGTACACACCAGGCTTATTTCTCTGGCCACAGCCTGTGCCCCAGCTGGTGACTCCTGTCAGGTACCAGCGGTTGTTCTGCTCGCAGACTAGGGGCCCTCCACTGTCTCCCTACAGGGAAGAGCGGGCACATCAGCAAGGCAGAGGTGTCCTTGAGCAGGAAACATGGGCACTGATGCTCACTTCAACCACAACACCCCAGCGTTCCCCACTCCCCCACAGTTGCAAGACCTGAGCTCCAGCCAGAAGCAGCCTCACCTGGCAGGAGTCTCTGCCTCCCCGCAGGTCTCCAGCACACATCATCCTGGGGGTGAGGTAGCTGTCGTAGACCAGGTAGTCGTTGCACTTCTGAAAGTCGATGAGGCTGACCTGCACCTCGCGGAGGTAGGGGGATGTCTTCTCTTCAGTGTGGCAGAGGGAAGAGAGTGGATGGGAAGGGAGTGAGACTCAGGGCAGCTCTGCGGCCTGTTAGCTACCCCCCAACCCCCCAGACCCAGCCTCAAACTCCAGGGAGTGCACGGGGCCATTCCCAGGGAGCACCACCCAGGACATAAGGGTACACACACTCTTGCACCAGACACCTCTCGGGCTACCTTGCATGTTGCACAAATATCACTCATTTGTATTCAGTAACTATATGCCTTAAGGAAGGCAGGTGTTACAAATCCATTTACTGATGGAGACGTTTAAGGTTGAAAAATTGATTTACCCACAGCCACAGAGCTAGTCTGTTATGGAGCCAAGGTCAGAACAAGGCTGCTCCCAGATCACTCAAAGACTGTCATGCCCAACTCCCATCACGGACCTACCCCCAGCCTGAGCCTACAGTTATGTCAGCCAGGGACAGTGTTCTCATGCCAAACATCAACAACTCTCAGAGCCGGCATCAGACCAGGCCACTTGTGACCATGAGGAGGTGAGGCAAAAGCCACTGCATAATCTTGCCTAAGCACAGACAAAAACAAAGCAAAGCACAGAAAGACCAAGCCACCCCCTCCCAGACAACAGGAGAGGCTGTCGCTGCTTCACCCATTGTTGCTTTAAACTCAGTCTGTTCTGCACTTCTTTCAGAAGAGATTCTAAGACATCCAACCCTAAAACTACCCTGCTTCCAAAAAGCATCCAATCTAAAAAAGGCTCCCCTTTTCTGACCGCTCCCAGCCCACCCAGATCCTGTGATAAGTCCTTCCTAACTCCCTCTCCCCGCTTGGTTCTCCAAGGTGTATGTTCACCCTACCCTGAGGCACAGAGCCCCTCATCTACAGACACTGACACACACCCACACGCTCCACGCAGACAGACATGTAAACAGCACACCACATGCATGCTCATGCGCACGCTTGTGCACACACACGCACACGCACAGTCTAGCGTTTCTGCTTCTCACCATCTGTCTCCTTGGTCTTGCCAAAGCCTGTGATCCAGCAAGTTTCGTTGAGGCTGAAGGTCTGCCCATGCATGGGGAGGCAGGCAGGGTGGATGTGAGCTGCAACGAAACCTCAGACATCAGTGCAGGGACCGGGCTGGAGCCCGTGGGGGTGCTGGGCATGGAGGGCAAGAGTACCGATGGCCTAGGACCCCCTCCTCTCTCCCACAGTGGTTCTGGTCTTCTAGGGTTTTGGATTGACCAGAGAAGGGACTCAATCATGTATTCCGACCCTCTAATATTTGGCTGTTATCGAGGTTTGGTCCCACTGAACATTCTGATTTCAGGAGGTATCATGGGGAAGTTGCATATGCCTTGTAAGCACTGCGATTCCACGTTGATATAGGATAGCTGTGGTTCTCTACCCACCCAGGGAGTCGCGCCTCGCTGGGCCTCTTCCACACCTGTCCGGCAGAGAAAGGGGCAACAGTGGACTAAGGCCCAGATATTATGGGGTAGAGGCCCAGTGGTGCACCCAGGCTAGTATGGGGAGGCGCTCACTGGTGGCCAGGGCTGAGGCTCTCCCACCAGGGCGAGACGACCTCTGCAAACAGGGAGAGCACATTTCTGGAAGCACAACATAAACAGCTGCTCGCTTGCTCAAAAACAATTAGAAGTTGCTACTGTACATCATTTACAAACCCCTCTAGGGAGTCCATCTAGGGACTCCCGAGATGGGAGCTCTGAGTGGTCTGGAAGCAGCCTCGTTCATCTAGAGACACCAGTCCCTCTAGGGACTAAGGCCTCAACTGCAATTTGCAAAAGGCAAGTATCAGTTGATAGGATGTTCTCAATTGTTTGTTATGCTCACTACAGTGTCCTATTCCTAGAATAGTGATTGATATAGATAAGGCACTAAACAGAAAGAGAGAACGAGTGAATATTAATTCTTCTATACACTGGGCTTTCGACATTGGTGTCCGACACACTTTGCTAGAGAGTGAACAAACAAAACGAATAGGATAGCAACAATTATTAAGAAAAATTACAAAATGAGTTCTTAAAATAACCAGTGTCCATTTTTAATACACAATCTCAAAAACATGGAACAGTTACATATTTTCCCTTTTATGGGGAATTAACTTTATCAGTGAGTCTTCACAAGTTTTTCTCAGATTGTACTGTGACTGCTAAGTGTTCACCCTGCCAAATGAGTTTAAGAAAATCTGCCGTGATTTCTAAACCAAAAACCAGGCCGCATGGCCTGGCGGCAGGACCACACAGACCTGAAGTGCGGTTCTCAGGCTGGAGGGAGGCCTGCCTCCTGCTGGAGCCGATCAGGGTCTGGAGAGGAACCACCACGTCTGAGAAACCCACACAACGTCAAAGCAGCTTTCACTCCACAGATTATTTGATTTAGAGTTCCAAATATTTGGACTATAATATTAAGGGGGCCAGGTAATAGGAGGTAAATCTGGGTGTTAAGCAAAATGGAGTCTGAGATTCACAGGTTGAGAAAGTCTGTTCTGGCCCTGCACACCCCTGCGCCTTTTCTGTATGCATAAAGGGCAAAGCAGAGGAAGGGGTACACCCTTGACCTCACCAGGCTCCACAGCCAGGTGGTAGGGGCTGGAGATGGGCAGAGGTCTTGCCAGCTGGTGGGCATAGTCCTGTCCCACCCAACCAAGTTCAACTGGGTGGGCATGGCTATGGACCAGCCCAGCCCTGTCAAACTCCTTGAAGGTTCCTCCTCCTCACTCCACTCTGATGAACTGCTCTGATTCATGACTGACATTACCTCAGTAATTAATGTGCCAGGAAATACCAGCTCACAGACTCAGTCTGAGGCCAGACTAACCAGAGAGTTCTCCAAGGCTTTGGGAATCCAGCTTCCTTTAACCTGGCTTCATTGCCTCTACTGCCTGTCTTTGTGTGTGCTACCTATTTTTTTTCTACTAACAAATGCTATATAGTAGACACAATATTTGACAAGAAAACAAGCAAGTGGGCCTTCCTAGTGGCCTGTGAGTTAAGTCTCAGCGCTATCACTGCTACAGCCTGAGTTCCATACCCACCCAGGGAACTGATCCACATGGCATAGCAGACCTCTCCTGTCTTGCCTGCTGCTCCCCTCAGCAGTATATTTCAGTAGATCTGCCTATTCTGCTCCCCAGTCTGTCTCTGGTGAATTCTCTCACCGCCCCCACCCCCACCCCAAACCTCTGACCTGTACCCCATTTCTTGTATGCAAAAAAAAAAAAAGTGAACGAATGAATTCAGGAATGAAGCCCTATTTGATGTCCTCTGAGAACTGTGGTAGCATTTCCTCGTGTAGCCTTTGATTTCTACCCTACTGAAGCTCTGGGGCCCCAACAGAGGTCAAGAGTTGCTGCCAACTGCAACCCAGCCCAAGGGCAGGCAGGATGAGCAAGGTGGGGTGTGAAAGGTGTTGGTTCACTCACAAGACAGGGTCAGGGGCTTGGAGAGCCGCATGAGGGCGATGTCATAATCGTCCTGCTCATCGGTGTAGTTTCCATTGATGATAATTTGGGCAATGGAGGTTGCCTCAGGCAGCTGGTGCAGGTTGCTGGTGCCTGCATACACCTTCCAGCCCTCCAGGATCTTCTCCCGGGTCCTGTAAGAGCCACGAGAGATCACGGTTCAGTACTGACCTAGCAGAGCCCATTGGCAGCATCTGCTCTACACAGGCTTGGAGGCAGTAGGATGGATGAAATGACCTCTGGAGGGAGCCATCCATCTTAGCCCAGGGGTCCAAAACAATCCTTCACCCTGCAAAAACCTCTGCCAAACCATTCTGAACTAGCCACTCTGCACATTACAATAAAAAGAAGAAAAGAGTAAGACCTTGTGAGCATCCATTCCACCGTCTCCTCTGCACACCACTGAGAACCAAGTAGGGCAGTACTGAAAGTACCTCTGTAGCATCAGCCTCAGCAGAAATGGAGCTTTAGACATGACACAGTGACCCTCTAAAGACACATTCTGGGGGAACCAGTGCCCCTGAGGTCTGGTCCAGAACCCTATCAAGTCCACCAGCTCAAAGGGACGAGCTTGACTAGCGACTGTCAGAAGCTAACCACACTGTCCTCTCTGTAAGCCCCATCCCTCAATTTCCTGATTTCGTAGGCTTCTCCCCTGTAAGCTGCAGTTGCAGGAGGCAACAATAAAACCAAAGCCTCTTTATTTCACGGTTGTTCAGAGGCAGGTTCCTCTCTAGTCCTTCTTGCTTGCCCCACTCTCCGTAAGGGTCACATCAATAGCATTTTCTCGTTCGGGGCCTAGCTCAGAGCAAGTACCCCCAACGCACATTCCCAGAATCAGACACCAACTGCAGATTGTGACCCACAAGGGCCTGGCTCCCTCCTCCATGGAGAGAGGACTCAGTCTGTCCTCAGCCCTTCCCGGTGATTCCCAGTCCCAAAAGCTACCCCTGACTTCAATCACCCACCCCTCGGGCACTCACACGAAGAAGCAATGAGCAGCGGTGAGCACCCACTGGGCGTCAATCAACGTGCCCCCACAGATGTGGGTGGTGCCGTAGTGCAGACTCACTTGCCAAGGCCACTTGTTCTCTGGGGCCAGCGCCCCTCCCACGATCCGCCCTGTCATGGCCCTCAGTCCACAGTCTGGGGAGGAAGCAGAAGAGACGTGTTCCCAGAATCCAGGGCAGCCCTGTCCTGAAGGCACCCACCCACCACAGATGTCACTTTGTCACTTAACTTGACATGGCACCACTGTTTACTGACACAGCAGAGCTCGCACATGGTGAGTAAGATCTTGGGCTCCTCCAATGGGAAGCATGACCCTAGACAGGTTCCTTTCCCTACTGCTCACTCATTTCTTCATCCACTGACAAATGCTTACTAAGTGCCCAGTGCGTTGGGCATGGTGCTTAGTGCTATGATGGTCACCATCAGGAGTCTGGGAAAGCAGACCAAATCTAGCACGTCCCTTGATAAGCACTGTGATGGGGATCTCTGTGGTTCCAAAACAAATGAGGAACTTCCCATGATGCACAGATGGGCTTGTGCCCACGTGGTTCCGTACAGGGCATTTAGTGCCACTAGGGGTCTGACACGCCAAGGAAACAGTTCCAGCATGTTCCAGAGTAACGCATTCCTCCCAAAATCATGGCCGAGAAGCAAGTTTGTCCAGATGTGTGTTTTTCCCTCTCCAAAGGGCAGAAGTGCGGAGCTATCAGGGGTCTGAAGGTGGGGGGGGGGTTACCCCACCCTGCACTGTGCCCAGCCTGCTCAGGAGAGCACCTCCACCCTGCTCAGTACTGGGAACACAGCGCTACCACAACGATTAGCAGCCTGGGTGTTATTAAAAGGTCTCCCAACAAGTACTGGAGAGGGTGCATAGAAAAAGGTTAAAATTATAACCATTATAGAAAGCGCTCTAGATTTACCTTAAGAAAAACTAAAATTGGAAATGCCATATGAGCCAGCAGCCCCACTCTTGGGCATATAGCCACAGAATATGAGTCACTACAAATACCGTAAATTCCACAATATTCCTAGCAGCATTATTTACAATAGCTAGGACATGGAACTAGCCTAGATGTCCACCAACAGACATTTAGCTCAAGAAGATGTGGTCTAGCCAAACCGTGGTGCATTATATAGCCACAAGAAACAATGAAGTGCAACCACTTCAATAAAATGGAGGGAATTTGAAAGAAGTACATGCAGCAAAGTAAGTCAGAATGATAGAAACAAATACAGGGTATTCAGATAGTAGAAATTCAATAGCATGACACTTTAAAAAACCAGCAGATGACAGTAAGCACCCTAAGGGCTCTGAGTTAAGGGGCGGGGGGTGGTAGGTCAAGGGGATACAAAGAGAGGTGTTGGGGAAACCAATCTTAAAGATAACTAGTAAAAAAATAAATTAAATTTAAAAAGACATAGGCATGGTGCTTTGCATGCAAGTGAACCCAGGAAATATTGGCTCTAGATCTAAATTGCTGTCTAGTCTCTTATCTATTTATACAGGTGCTTTAAACTGGCCCAGACCTGCTTTCCCAGATCCCAGAATCTAAGAGACTTGAATGCTTCCTTGGTATGAGCAAGGTTCTAAGCTGGGCAGTCAGGAGAAAGGAAAATGCTATGCTGGAACTGTCCCTACTGACTTACAGGGACCCCATCCCCTAAAGCAGACTGCTAAGCCCTTCTTCCTGACTTGGACCTCCAGAGCTACCCACCTGCCCCAAAGAAATCCCACCCCTCTGCCCCCACCCCACAGAGGTCACAATCCAGGAGGAAGAGCATCTTCTTACGGGAACACTGGAGAGAGATATAACGCTGAGAAGGGCACCGAGACCTGCAGGAGGAGACACAAAAGATGGGAAAAGGGTACATTAGTCACCTCCTGTGGGAAGCCTTCCCTGATTCAATCTGGCTCAGTTCCTATCCCATTTCTTTTGCACAAGAAGATGGAAATTCTGACCTTCTCTCTCTGAATGGGACAGGCCCTTCCAGTGCTTTCTCCTGTGCAGACCACCCCTACCCTCTGGTTTTCCTATCTGGTAAACTCCCTCCCCCTAACTTCTCCCTCACTGAGCCTGTGACAAGGTCAGGCTACATTACAAAGATGATAGATGAGGAGGAGGCCCAGGAGAATGACCATGCCTCCCAGATGGACCTCCTGCCCCTGCCACTGTACCCCTCCCCTTTCCCACTCCCTGATGCTCCCCACCCCAAGCCTATTCCCTGCAGCAGCTTTCAGTTCAAACACCTGGCTGATTGGTGGTCCTGAGGTTAACTATCTTTGCAACAAGACAAACCCTTGACTTCAAGGTGTCCTCTTCAACTCGCCTCAGATGGGAATTTTTAAGTCAGGAGGCAGGTAGTGTATGAGGATGCTTCTGAGGTCCCTAACATTCACAATCACACCTGGAAGGAAACTGGGTCCCACAAAAGGACCAAGAGAGAAGCACTTGCTGACTCAGAGACCCCTATACCCCCACCCCCCTGCTCATAGACAGGTAGCCTGACCCACTCCGCCACACCTGTAGAGGCTTTCCTGGATAGTGGAGTTGTATTCAGAGAGAGTGAAACTGTTGGTAAAATCCCGATGGGTCACTTCTGCTGTCCGGTAGGCACTGAAAGGGAAGAGGGGGTAAAGAGTGAGTCCCCTAGATGCAGATTCATCGCATCCCCCAGCTGACACCAGAGTCCAGGCTGCCCAGCTAACAGGCAGGCCAGAGGCTGTCAGGGCCCCACCAGTGTGTTCCACCATTGAGCCCCACTATGTACCAGCCTACTAATTTCTGAAGTGTGGTCCCCACCCCCCTACTGGCGACATTAGCACCACCTGGGAATTTGTTATTTATGTAAATCCTCAGGCCCTACGCCAGACCTACTGGACCAGGAACTCTGGTTCCATGTTGGAACAGGCCCTCTAGATGATTCTGACGCACTCTCAGTTCCGTAACACCGATCTAGCCCTTGTCTTTCCAAGCTGTGATTCAGAGGCTAGCAGGAGCAGCAGCAGCACCCCAGGCCAGCTGAGTCAGACTCTGCGTTTTAAACATCCCCATGTCACAGATCTGCACGCTAGAGTTGGAGAATCCCTCAGTGGCTAGGTGGACCTTAACCCGCAGTGTGCAGAGAATCTCGGGGGGTGCTGCGTCTGCTGAACTGCTCTGTCCTGACCCCAGAGAGTATGACTTTTGGGTCACTTTAGCAAGCACTGCTCATCATTCTCATGTGGGTGCTCTATGAACCACTATCTGCACAGAACATGTGTGCATTTCTAGAAGATGGGGCCTCCTTGCATGCGAGTATGCCCTTGCAGGTGCTGTTCCTCTACCTAGGGGCCTCCTCCACTTTCTGCTCCCCGCCAAGCACAGTTCAAATATCCTTAAAGCGATGCATGGTGCTGTGTAGCTTGAGGAGGACCTTAGCTTCCAGTTCCCAGATGTGAGAAGGTGGCTACCCACCTCATAGGGCCACAGGGACCTTAAATGTGATAAGGGACATGAGCATGCCTTGATGCAAAGAACCAGACAGCTGTGTGACTCTACTGCAGGTCTGTCCCAATCTGTAAGATCCCAGTGCCACTGTCCCTAAGGCAGTGTGTCCCAAGCCAGTGACCTCAGCCCTGGTCCCCAAGAGTCTTCTGAATACGAGGTCCCTGCAAGGAGCCTGAGACATCCCTAAAGCTGGGACCCTTGGGGGTAGGTGGGAGGGAGAGGTTTACTTCTCAAAACCCAGCTGTTGGCATGTCTTCTCTGAGTAGGAGTCGTTCCAGTTGTCACTGCAGACAGGAAGCCACTGATGGGAGGATCCAGAGTAGACTTTAAGCAGAGACCTGTCCCAGTCAAACCTCACTGCAGGACGAGAGAAGGGCAGAGCAGATCCTCAGCACCCACAAAGCTTCACGTTCTTGGGGAATAAGCTGAGGAAGATCTGAGGTGCTCCTGTTTTGAGGCTCCCGGGAAATGTCCAGAGATTGGCTGGGAGTTGATGGTCATCAACCAGTGCTCAGACGTCCATGACCCCAGTAAGGGCAGAGCCTGTGGCAGGACCCAGGGGCCACTGTGGCTGAAGGGGTGAGCAAGGCCAGGAGCTGTCACCCTGAGGGGGCTGTAACGTGCCCAAGTGAGAGAACGACAAAGGGAATAAGGTCTGTGATCTGAGTCTTACTGTGAGGCTCCATCACAGAAGGCCATGGTCACAGGTAAGTCACACACAGACACACTTGGAGCGGCAGACCGTCCACATCAGCGCTATACGCAGACAGCCATGTCGAGCACTGAGGACCAGAGCTCGAGGGGAGCCTTGTGCTCAGCTAGCCCAGTCGCCTACAAACTGATTTTCATGACACCATAGCATGGCATGTCAGAAGTCATGTGCCGGACAACGAGGAGGCGTATGTGGGCCCCGAGTCCTGCCTCCAGTCGGAGCAGCTCTGCTTTGCTCAGACTGATATTTCTGAGTTGTCAGACCTTATTTGAGAATAACTGATCTTGTTCAAGTCATTTAGTCTACAAATTAGAAAACTGAAGCCCAGAGAAGGCAAGCGACTTGGCCAACTTACATGGCACTTAAAGTCAGGTTTCAAATTGAGTTTCATACTGGCTAGTAGCCAGGATCCTCTGGTTCTCTGTCCAGTGTCTTCCAATTGAATTTGTATCTTAGTCGCTCATGTGCACCCCAGAGTGCACACGCTGATACACACACTCTCACATACACACCCAAGCCCAACCTCCTTACCACAGCCCAGCTCGTCACTTTTCAGCTTGCAGTCCACCACCCCGTCACAGCGCACAGCGTGCCTAGGGCAGCTCTCGACTGGCTCTTTGTACTTGATCCCTGTGTGACCACGCCAGAAATAGACTAGAAAAAGAGAAGCAGACAGCTGGGTCACTGCCAGTCCCAGAGAGATAATCACTAAGTAGCCCAAGGCCCTGGGGGTTCTGAGACACCGACCTGCAATCCCTCTTGGACTCTGGGGTTCTCGTCCCCCATCTGTATGGAGAGAAAGGCTGCTCAGGAATGCTCCAGAAAGCTCCTGCAAGCAGGGCAGCACCAGGCAGTCTCGAGCAGCCATCCAGAGAGACAGAGACAGAGAAACAGGGAGAGGGATGGAGGGACGTGTGGAGGTGGGTGCCACTTCGAGAATGCTCCTGCCCTACAAGCTGGCCAGAGAAACCACCTCCTCCAGTACCCCAAAGTCCCCTTCTCAGAGACCCTCTGGTATCCCTTTGTCTCTGTGCTCCATGGGGTCACAGCAGAGAAGTCTATCTCCTGTCAAATACACCCAAGCACTACTTGTCCTGTCTTCTCAAAGGCTGTCCTTCCACCTCAGCAGCTCCTGGACTTTCTTCCTCCTCCATGCCCCTGCAGGGCATGTCCCCTAGACCCCCTCCTGCCCCCATCACTTGTCTTTATGCAAGTAAATGTTTCCCCATTCAACAAACAACTCTAAGTGAGGATCAGCATTATGATTCCCTTGTCTCTAGTTTCTTCCAAACTAGAACTCTAGTCCCTCTTGCCAGGCACCTCCCCTTGGATGCCTAGGAAAGCTTACCCTCCCTCTTGCCCTTAACCAACTCCTCGGCCCTAAACCCCGTGTCTCCCCTGGCCCCACCATGCTCTGAGTCTCCAAGGTGAAGGCCAATCTGTATCTTCTCCTTCCCTCCTAATCTCCTGGTCTTCCCTGTCCTGTGCCCTGAGCACTGAATCTCTAGGGAGCCCCGAGCGGTCCTGTTCAGAATGTTCATGAAATCGCATGTTGAGGAGCCACCCTGACAGCAGTGGAGAGAGCCCTGGGTGGGGAGCTATGGGCCAGGGCAGCAGTCCTGACCTACCACATAGGTACTCCATGAGGGCATGTGTCAAGCCACCTGCCTGGCCCTGGGAGGCCCACAGGTAAGGGGACCAGGAGACAGTGTGAAACCACACTGAGAGCTATCTAACTCAACAGAGGGAACCACCCTCAGGTGCCATCTCATCCCCCCAGGGCCAGTTCCTACCACTCTCTGGGGGGTGCCGGAGCGGCCCCAGAGCAGCAGCCATGTGTGGGACAGAGGTAGAGCAGGACAGAGAGTCCCAGCTGGGGGCTCACCTGGACGCCCGTGGCAGGCTCTGTGCTAAGGCCTTTATATGCATCGTGACGGTGATGCTTCCACCTTGTCAGGCAGGTGGAGAAACTGAGGCCCAGGAAGTGAATTTTTTTTGGTTTTGTTTTCTCAGGTTTGGATTTTTTTTTAATTATTTATTTTCTTACATCATTGTTCACTTTTGTGCAGTATTTGATTTCTCTGCTCAAGTGTAGTGCCCATAGTTCTCCCACCACAGTAGCACCCGTGATCCATCACCAAAGTCCCTCGTGCTCTTCTCTCCGCTGACCTGAGCCCGTGTGCTCCCACTGCCTTGCTGTATGCCTCAGTCTGTTTGGTCAGCCTGCAGGTTTTGTCTTTTTCTTTGTTCAGCTTCTCTATATTCCAGTAAGTGAATTAACTTGCTGATGTTAATTAAAGCCAAATACACTTGGCCTTAATTATTTCCAGCAACATCTACCAGGAGACTGTAATCTCCCTGAGGACAGGATGGTATGGTGTGTTTTCCCCTTTGCCTCCCTTCTAAGGCTTCCCACTTGCTGGTTGTACAGTGGGCTCCCCGCAGAGAGCCCTGAGAAATGCCCTGAGTATCTTTTCCAAAGAGAAAGGGAAACTCAAGGGGTGCTGAACCCAGGATACTTTATCCCACTGACTGAAAATGCCTGAGAGACTTTTCCTTATCTATTTTATGTTCATTTTCTTTAGTTACTAGCATCTTTAGAGTGGGATTTGAGGCCAGGCATTACACCATATTCTCTTTGATCCCCTGTAATCCAGTGAAGTCTTTATGAGATCAACTGAATTCATTCAATGCAATAAACTGAATGAATTTAACCCAATTTGAAGATGCAGAAACTGAGCTCAGAGTGGTGAGCTAACTCACTCAAGTAAGCTGCAAAATAACCAGCAAGGGTGGGACCCAAGCCCAGGTTTCCCTGGCCTCTCATACTCTTAACCACTATGTCCAAGGGGCTGAGCACACATCAGGCCATCTGCAGGAGTGCCCCTCTGTGGGCACAGTAGCAGGGCAAGGGGGTTCCCATTCCTGTCACCCTGCTCCATGCCCCCAAACCCAGACACTATCCACCCAGCCGTGAACAGATCGCACCCGCCCCTCTGTTAAACTCACAGAGAATGATGAGCGACGCCACGAGAGCGATGAGGAGGAGGACACATCCGATGAGTGGCAGCTGCTTCCGGCCCTCTTGCCAGGTGAACTTAGGCAAGCTGATACCTACGAGTGGGGCAGCAGCAGGGGGAGATGAGGAAGTTGGAGAGGAGTCTGGCATGGACGAGGAGGGAGAAGGAAACAAGGCTGGCCCACGAGGGCCCATTAGGATCTCTCCACCCAGAAGGCCCCTCCCCACCTCCCTCCAACCACTGGCTTTTATTGGGCATTGCTCTGCATCAACCGGTCACAGATTATCTTATTTAATTCCCACAGCATCTGTGTGAGCCGGGTGGTTGTATGCCTATTTTATGGATGAAGAAACTGAGGTTTGTGGAAGTTAAATAACTTGCTCAGGGTTACTTGGTTAGTGCGTGGTAAAGCAGGGACTAAAACAAAGTGCATCACCAACCCTGGGGAGGGCAAGAATGTGAGGTGTGCCCCAAATCTGGATGCTCCTCCAGGCCTGTTGTGTGGTGGCAGGGACGGTCTGAGGTCTAGGACAGGACGAGGGCAAAGTTGGGACGGGCATGGTACTACCTCCTTAGGCCAAAGCCTATCCCAATCGGCAGCTCTGACTTCCTAGCAGCTGAGTCAGTTTGGAAAGCTGGGGGTGGGGAGCCGACCTGATGGGATCGCCCCCTCTCCTCACTCACAGATGGACTCACTGACCAGGGCCCTGCTCACATGCCACCCCAGCTTCCCCAGCAAGCCAACAGCCCAAGGGAGAACCACGGCCTCTAAGCAGGAGTCCTTGCTATTGAAATAGGCGCTCTTGACTGACAGCGCAGCCTCCGAACTCCATCTGCTTTACACCTTTACTCCATTTGCTCCCAATTTTCCTCTGTCTTGCTTTTGCTCCTTTGGGTGCCCATCTCCCCGACCCCTCACTGTCTACCACAGACCCTTCCCCCTTCTTCCCACACTCATTATCCCAGGGGTAGAGGGGCACAGATAGTCCCAGCTCAGAGCTCAGAGATTTTCTTCCCACCCTTGGGTTCTTTCCAGGTCCTCTTGCCCTCCCTGCTGTGTCCCGCTTACCTGGACTCTCCCCAGCAGCCCTGGTGGCTGGCGCTGACCTAGCAGGAGCTGCCCGGACTGGCACGGCTCCCACTGGTACCGCTCTTACAAGGTACACTCTTGTTGGGGAGGCTGTCGTGGAGGCCGATCTGGTGGACGATGATCTGCCTGATGATGACCTGGAAGGTGATGCCCGGGCCGGCGATGCCCGGGCCGGCGATGCCCGTCCAGGCGGTGCCCGGGCTGGAGACGTCCTTGCCGGGGAAGCATTCTGGAAGCAGAGTGAAGGGCATCCCTCAGGGTGTTCCCCTGACACCTACCCAGCTGTCGGCCCTGCT
The DNA here is from genome assembly GCA_019455555.1 of Galemys pyrenaicus. Lineage (NCBI taxonomy): Eukaryota > Metazoa > Chordata > Mammalia > Eulipotyphla > Talpidae > Galemys > Galemys pyrenaicus. The sequence goes on from JAGFMF010011443.1 coordinate 2,716,797, forward strand.
GAGCTAGGAGATAAATGGGGCAATCGGCAGAGCCCCTGACCAGGAAACATTTGGAAGAAAAGAGCACAAAGATGGAATGAAAGCTTAGCGTTGTCCCAGCTTCCCATAGTTTCCCCATCGCAGGAAACTGCAGAGGTGGCAGGGAGCAATGGGCTGCCTTCCCTGGGGGTTTTGATTACATATGTCTAGGGACACCCAAAGAAGAGGATCTGGACCCTCACTCTTGAGGTGACTTCACATGTGCTCTCCAGTGAGGAAGTAACCATGTCTGTCCTCTTCACTCCCCTGGACTCTTCCCACAGCCTGCCCTTTTTTTAATGCATACGTGTTAGATCTTACTATAAGCTGTTACTTATACATCAATCTTACCATAAGCTGTTATCAAAAAGTGTGAAAAGCACTACTTTAAAAAGCCCTGACCTGTCTCGTACCTCACCACGCTCGGCAATGCCAGAATTCACACACATGCATACTGCACACGTACTGCACACATGTACACACACAGGTGCACACGCACGTGCATACTTCAGGAAAGCTGGACAGCTGGGGTGCAGGAGGAGGCAGGTATCCACTGGGTATTTGGCTCCACCACTCTCGGACAAGATGCCTAACCTTACTCAGCTGCAGGTGGAGGGACTTATTTAGGGTTGGAACTTTTATAGTTAGAGAGAACTTACTAGGTGCTTTATATGTATTTACTCATTAATATTCAGAACAACCCTCTGAGGTAGGAACTCGTATTATCCCCATTTCACACAGGGGAAATAGGCAGAGAGAGAAGTAATTGCTCACGCTCTCACCGCTAGAGAGGAGGAGGAGGACCGGGATGGAAGTCCGGGATGTGGACTCCGGAGGCTGAGTCCTGCTGTCTGCCTGAGGATAAGGCATTCCTGGGAGAGGAAGGGGCTGTCCAGTCAGAGCAGATCAGAAGTGCTGAGGAACCTCTGCTGGCGAACAAGCCCTGGTCCCTTCCACCAGATTAGGCTCTTCTCTCCTCCCTCTGACACCTTTCAAAGAGCTCTCTGCCCCCCACCGACTCCAGCGCTGCTTCTTAAGCCCCTTCTAGAAGTCCTCAGAGCAGGACGAGGGGCACAGAAATTGACCTGGCCCAGGAGCCACCTCTCACCCTCATTATAATTTCTGCTGAGAACCGGCTGCTGGCTAGCTTGGGGGGGTGAGGGGGGAGGGAGCTGGCCTCGGGGAGCACCAGGAGCAGTGGGGAGGCATGCTGAGGAGACAGAGACTCCAGGTCTCTAGAGTCTGTTCCCATTCCTCACCTAACTGTGCTTAAGGGCATCTGACATTATTACCAGCAGCTCAGCAATCACAAAGTCCCCCATTAGGACATCCAGGCCAAGCGACACCATCATCCCTACCATGCTTTTTGGTTTTTGTTTTGTCCCAATTCCCTCTTCTAAGAGTAGGAGACAACTGGCTTGATCATGCTCTCATTTTTTGGGGGGGGCTGTGGGATGAATTCAAGGTGGAATCTCGAGTCTCTGACCCACTCAGCTTGCCAGGGGCAAGGGGCAGGAGAGACCATCCCAGGGAGCGACTGGGGAATCACTGGGTGTGGACAAATACATGCAGGTCCCGCTGCTCCAGCAGCTGGACGTGAGCAGGGAGCTGAAGGCGGCTGCTGTCCCAGATGACCCGGAGCAGACTTCCCTCTCACCCCTGTTGTCCAGAGACCAGATTTCAGACAGTAAAGACTAGGTAGCCCCGGAAGCTTCAAGGGGAACAGGACTGGGGCTGGGAGCAAGAAGAGCCATGGGGGGCATGATGAAATACAGAATGCATAAAGAACAGCAGTGCTTTGGAGTTAGGGAGCCAGGATACCAATTTTACTCCATTTTTTCCTCTTTCTTAATCTGTAGAATAGGATTCGTGATTCTGAGGATTCAACAGATAAAACAGGAAAACCCAGGCATGAGCCTGGCACACACAGAGCTTCACAGGAAGTGGTTATTCCTCTCCCCCTTTGCACTGGCACACACAGCACCAGCTGCGCAGACATTTAAGTCACAGGGCATGACCAAAAGGCTGAAAGGTGGTGTGAGCTCACCTTAGGAGGAAAAGAGGGTGCAGGATAAGTCAGACCGGCACCCCTTACTGAGAGCCCTCGTCAGGCTCTGTGCTCCCATCAGTGCAGCCTGAGCCTTGGCACCTGCCCTCACGCTGGCATTGCAGCGCCCTGACCAGCCTGCCAGGCCGCTCTCCCTCCCCCTTTGTGTTTACTCTGTAAGGCTTTCCCTATCCCAGGGGAATTCTCATAACCCAATATAATAAAATGGAAGAGCACACATATGTACGGTGCTTTAGAGTTTACAATGAAATTCCTCATCCACGGCTTTGTGAAATCCTCCCCAAGAAGTTGGTATTTTTAGAAACCCATTTCACAGATGCAGAAACTAAGGCTCAGAGTTCAGGCTGCCCAGAATTATACAGTCAGGATTCTGTACAAGCCCAAGCGCTTCTGATCCCCTGCCTTCTGGAGTCAGCAGCAAGAGCCTCCAGCTCAGTCTTCTCCCTGAAATCCCTGCACAGGACCCTTGCAGCACTGAAAGCACCATGGGGTGTCTGGGGGTGGGACTGAGGGTTCCCATAGGGGTCTTGCAGAACTTTCCAGTAGGAACCACAGTTGGGCCACGTGGACTTTCAAGAACCCTATGGATGGAGCCCCAGCACCCCAGTTGTCAAAGCTGGTGACTGCAGATGAGACTTTAACCTCTGACACCTCAGTTTCCTTCTCTGGGAGGTGAATCAGTCCCCCAGCTCGAGCATTGCAGTGATGGATGACACATGTCAGGTGAGGACGTGGCCACCAGTAGGCATGATAGTGGGTGTTTGTTTATCAGTCTGTTCAAGATGCTGGGCTTGAAATAGAAGCCTCTGTGTTGAAACATGACTGCATCCGTTCCTAACTGGGTCGCCTTGGGCAAGAAAGTTAACACTTGCGTGTCTGTCTTCACGGAAGATGGGGCTCATCTTGCCTCCTTACCCCAGATAAACATACAATAAACTCGAGCGCCTGCTCGATCAATGTGAATCACCACAATAGCGCTAACAGGCCACTGGACACCTCACTTGATCCAGTTTCAACCTCAAAACAGCTTTTGCAGTTGGTACTGTTAGCCCATTTTATAGATTTTGAAATCGAGGCCTAAGGAGGTTAGGAACATGCGCAGACTCACATCTCAGGCCGGAGGCAGGACCTGGGTTCTCACTAGGCTCACCACAAGCAGTGGCCTGGACCAAGAGGACTCAGGCATTTACAGTAAGGCCCTTCATTTTTTCAGCGTTTACAATTTGCAAAGTGCTTTCATGCGACTCGTGTGATTCTTACAAGATTCCTAGTTAGCAAGACAGACAGCAAGCGAGACAGGAATTATTATTCCCAGTTTATACATGACAAAACTGGGGTTCAGAGGGACTAAACCGCATGCCAACAGCCCCTAAGCTGACTGGTGGTCTCCTAGGGACTCTATCACAATCTTCTGATTTCCGTCAACAGCAACACCAGAGGAAAGCAGCCCTCAGAGACAGGCCACCTACTCCATCCCCCTGACCCTGAACATCAACCCAAACCACCCCAAGAGGCCAGGCGTTCTCCTTTTCGGGAACCACCAGAAGAGGCCATTCCACAGCCACTCTTCTGCCCACTTCACAGACTGCGCCCACCCTGCTGGAAGTTCCTCCTGATGTCTAATCTACTGCAGCAGCAGTAACTAGATTCCTTTCCTCAGTTCTTGGAGAGCAGCGGCTCAGATTCCAGCCTCCCCCTAGAGGCCTGACCTCACCCTCAGAGCAGGTGCCTTGAGCAAGTGGCAGGGAAGAGGGGCGGAGACCTCTTGCCCAAGATCCTGAGATACAAGGGGCAGAGCCCGAAGCAGAACCGGCCCAACTGCTGGCATTTGGCAGTAAACAGAAGATCCAGGAATGGACCTCAGATGACCAACTGCTGGGCCAGGGCTCCAAGATCTCCTCAACCTGTCTGCAATCAGAGGTTCCCCAGCCTTCTTAGTGGGGAAAAGCCAGAGGGTGGATAACTCTAGGGTCCCTGATATGCCAGTCATTCTTTCCTAGCCCTCTCTCTCCTCTCTGCCCACCCTGAGTGATCTCTGAAGCTACTGCCTGGGGTAATAGAACTGAGAACCCTCATCCTGTCACCAGCCAGTTGATACCCCAAGTTTTAACCACTACCCTTTACCTGTGCCTCTGCAGTTCCTAAGGGTCCCCATTCAAAGCATGTCTGGCCCACAAGAGTGTTCTGGGCCATGAGGCAGCATGACTGGAAAGCAGGTGGGCCTGGGAGTACACAGGAAAGCAGTGAGGGACGGACCAGGAGAGAACTGAAAAGAGGAGTCACTTTTTCCAAGCACTTTCCTGCACAGGCCCTTATGAGGTTATTATTCCCATTTTGCAGATAAGGAAATAGAGGCCCAAAACATTTGTGTGCTTTGCCTAAAGTCATTCATCTTAGAGCAGAGCAGGGACAAAAACCCGAGGCCCCTTGCACTTAGTATGGTGCTCTATCCTCAGCTACCAGGGTAGATGCCCCATCCTAACGTGAAGGGGGCATTTTTATGGTTTCCTGAGGCTGCCAACTCTGTCTCTTGGGCTCTTACCTGGTGGAGGATGGGAGTAAGTTAACAAGCCCCAATGTGTCCTGCCCCTGGCCTCTCTGAGTCTCCTGCTAGTCCAGTCATGGAGGAGAGGAGCCCTCTGTGCTGATGATGTCACCGCCGCCGCAGGGACTGCTTCATCTCAGCGGTTATGGGGCTGCTGCTGTGGACTGAGCCCAGGGCTTTCTTTACGTACAGGCTGTTCTCCAACCATAGGTGGCCGCCTGAACTCTGGGTCAGAGCATGTGGCTCGCTCAGGGCCACAGCAGACAGGCAGTACCTACCCCAATTAAAAGGTGCGCTAGACCTGAAGACTGTCCACCTGCAGCAGCAGCTACACAAGATTTCACAATCTAAGACCAGGTCGATCAGCCCCTGCAAGTCCAGAACAAGCTAACTAGGTCTCATCACAAAGACACCAGCCCAGGCAGCCCTGGTACAATATAGGTTGTCAGAGCCAGGGAGATCTGGAAAGCCCTCTAGTCCTCCTTTATCTTACTGATGAGGTGATTAAGGTTCAGAAAGGCAATGTGGAGTATCTAAGGTCACACAGCCAGTTGGAAACTGTGCCAAGACCAGAATCCTGATCTTCTGGCTCCTGCCTAGCCTTGGCTGGCTAAGCATCTCCGATCTTCCCCTACCTGTCCCTTATCATGAACCACTGAGAAAGGGCCCCTCACCCGACATAGGTGTTCCTCCAACAGCTTCCTTCCCAGTGACCCTGACAGCGGGAACAGTCAAAGGGTGGGCACCCAGCTGGGCTAGGTAGAAAGCACTAGGGAGTACCACAACAGCTCAGCACTCCTTCTGACTGCACCTGCAGAGCCTCCTTCCCTACTGGGATGGGTGGAGGCTGAGGGGCTGGGCCAGGGCAGGGGGCACGAAGCACTTCCAGTGTGGACTGGGCTGACCTGGCCTCTGCAGATCTGGTCTGGACCGGGTTGGAGTAGATGGATCATGGCTTCTTTCTCATCCTCACTGCTCAGCCTAGGCTTCACTGTTCCTCCTGGGGTGTAGGGTTCCCGCCTGCCCTCCCTCCCTGAACCCAGAGAAACCCCATAAATACAGGATACCCTCTGAACAGAGGCAGATTCCCCAAGTACCTTCTCCAACTCAGTCACCAGCACCCTCCCACCATCGCCCACTGCCAACACACTGTTATGTCAGGGAACCCCATAAGACTGGAATCAAACCCACCCATGAGTAGGAAGCCACTGTCCCAAGGCATGGGAGGCACAGGGAGTCATGCTCCCAGTCAACTAACGTGACCCTAGGTTAGTCGTACCCTTCCCTGGGTCTCTGCTGCTTATTCTAGAAATTGAAAGGGCTGAATAATCAACTGCTTTCAAACAGGGTTCCAAACAGAACTAGCAGTTCTAAGATACCTCCCAAATCAGTCTAGTTGGTAAAAGGCCCTAAGTGCTCTACCCCACCTCAATCAGAGAAGATTCCCTTTTCAGCACTATAAGATGTTATACGATGGAATCCACTTAAGATTCTATTTGAATGAAGAGGCCACTGTTACAAAGAACTTGGAAATTACTGGTCTAGTTCCTTCTGGTTTAGGATACTCATATTACACATGGAAAAAGTCTCGTTAGATGAGAATCAAAACACCTTATTCATTCGTTTGTTCTTTCATTCATTTATTCATTCATCAAAAAGTTTAAAGAACATTACACTATTATCAAGGAAACAACACTGGATTTCCCAGCAACCTGCTGCCTCAATTTCTCCCCATATCACTTCCCTGTCAATACTGGGGTAGTGAGCCCCCAGTCTGGGCTCTCCAGTCAGTCACAGGGACTGCTTCCCTTGGGAAGGAGCGCCAGCCTCCATCTATGCTGCCAAGGCCTCCTCCTGGCTTGCCTACCCTGGATTCTCTTGTGCTTACCCTAGCACCTGACCGCCCGACAAGAGCACAGTCCACCCCACGGTTGCTGTACCAAGAGGAAGCTGTTGTGCCAAAACAAGACACTTAAGCTAAGTGGCTACTGTTACATCAATGGCCTTCCCACCCAGCACCCCAGCCCGGAGCCCTGCTGTGCACATACTCCCACACATTTGTGCTCCTATTTGCCAAATCACAGGGCAAGGCAGGGGAGGCATGTGGGGTAGGCCAGGTGGGAGGCTGCTAAGCTCGATGATAACAGGACACACAAGGTGCCAGGTTAGGGCTGCATGCCCGCAGGGGCAAAGGGCAGCATCTGGGGGTCCTGAGGGCCCCTGCACTCTGGCGTCAGAGGGATGGCAGGTTCATCTGAGATCCTGGTCTGTCATGGGAACCTGCCCCACCTCCTCTGGGGAGGGTGCCTCACCCTGAGCGGGCTCTGGGACCTCCAGTCATTCTTAAGCTTTAAGCGTCTGTGACCTTGGGCTGACTGAGAGCCTGCTCCACTTTAAGAGTCAGTATAAGAAAATCCTCTCAGTAAAGCTCTGTTGCTTTATCAGTGGGTCTATTTCAGTCTTTCTTTAGTGAGCACTGTACCTCTTTAAGGATTAAGAACCTGACTCTTTTTGAGGAAACACAAAATACACACTATTTTTTTTTTCAAGAATAAAAGCACATATCCACTGAGACAAATCTCTAATTTCAGATTTTTATATAACTCCAGAGACTATCATGGAATCAGAGGGGTTTTAGGAGGAATTTGTCCACAACTTTCTTTGTGGGGAAAACGAACCACAGAGAGAGATTTGTGCAAAATTTTAGGAACAGACCCTAAATGATGATGATGATGATGTGACGATGATGATGTCATGATGATGACAACATGGTAATGATTATGACAATAAGTATATTAACATTCTGTCAATATACCTCTATCTCTATAATCATCATCTAAGCCCAATACTATCCTCCCCCAAAAAACTTTACTATGTGAAAGACACTATTCTAAGACTTCTAGAAGTAGAAGTAGAGATATTCTTCTAGAAGTAGATATATTCTTATTCCATCCTATAGACGAAGAAACCAAGGAACAGAAAGTTAAATGATTTTCCCAAAGTCATAACTGACCTGGAACTTGGACGATGCTCTGTCCACCTCATCACACAACTTCTCTTTTAAATACAGAGGAGCTAAGCGCCTTCTGCACCACCCCTCCAAGATGATCCTAAAGACCCAACCAGCTCACACATGAATGTCATTAGGGTTAAGCCCTTTGAACACCACCTTCCTCAGCTTCATCACAGCGCATCTCTCTGCAGTGAGGCCCTCAGTGAGAAAGTCAGGAAGGCACATGAACAGTTTCTCCCTATCTGTTCCCATTCGATGTAATCCATGCTAAGCAGTCTGCTGCGGATAAGACTAAGGGTCTCAGGCAGCAATTCCTGCCACCTCCTCAGGTTGACTACCTGGTTCTACCTTAACTGAGGGGCCAGCTTTAAGATCCTTAAATAATGAAGCTTCAGTTCCATTCCTTTGTTCCAAGATAAATCCAGAATGAACATGGCACCTACCACACTATTTGATGCTTAATTCAGAAATGAATTGGTATGCCCACTGTTCCATCAATGTTGGAGCCTGCTCCCTACCCTCCAGTGACCTCCCATGTTTGTCCCTGACTCTGGAGAAATGATCTTCCTCAGAGTGATATCCCCCATCGCCCTGCCCCGTCACATCTAGCTCCAACACGAGCAGGCACCCCTTGGACAGCTCAGACTGCTCATGCTTTGTGTTCGGGGCCACCTCCTTTAGGTTCCCAGCACAACACCAAGGAACATGCCCATGGCTCACACCAAGGAATATACCATGAACCCTGTAGTTCACCCATATTTCAGGCCCCAAACAACACTCCTGTCCCCTATGCATACCTTCCTGCTTATTGGGATTCCAATGAGTCCCAGAGTCCTAGAGCCAAATGACCACAGTGTGTTAGAAATGCAGACCAGGGAGACCAGAGCAGAGGGCAGGGGTGGGAACCTGGGCAAAAGAATTCCAGAGCAGGCTGGAAGGAAAGTGGGAGAAATGATGGCAAATTTTGCAGAAACACATCTAGAGTTCAGAATAGACCTTGTGCCAGCTATAAGCCAGAACAGTCTGAGCTGCACCTTCTCAGCCCCATTGCTGGCCCATCCTTCCCAGAGCCCCATATTATACCACATCAGTGAAAAACCAAAGAAAGTGGAGTGAGCCCAACACAAGACCCAAGGAGAAATCAGAGCACAAGAGGAATGTCCCCCAAGAAAAAAAAGCTGGGGCTCCACTGGCCAAAACCTATGGAAATCTTGTGCACATGACTGACTGTTGTACAGCGAACACTCTAGCTGTTCTCTGCCAGCACCAACAACTGAGTTGTAGCAGAAGGAATCACAATCAGGTATAGGAAGCACTTTCCAAGCATGAATATGATTAAGCCTTAACACAAGTGACCAAAAAATGTAGAAAAATCTCCTTGAAATATTAAGTGCTCAGAGAAAGGCCTATTTGTTCTAGGGTAGTTTACGAGTCTAGGGAGGAGGTTAGCCAGGACAACCTAAACCCAGTTAGAATGTGTAGTTCTGTGAGTCTCAAGCCAGCAAAGAACGGCCTACAGCATAGCTATCGTGGCCAGGTGCTCTCAGGCTACAGAGCAGGAGCCCAAGCTCAGCGCACAGTCCTAGAGCACTTTCCAACCAGCCCCAATCTCATCAGCTTCTCTTCCCAGGGGTCCCTTGTAAGAACCTATACAATGAATGGAGGCCAAATGATCTCAGACCCAAGTTGCTTCACACTAGAAAGGGCACATTCAGTTACCCCCCCACCCCACCCCAAAACCTGGGGCATCCAGGTGGCAGTGCCCCACCTATTTCCCAGCCAGTCCCTGTTCCTCAGCACCGGAAGGTTTTTGGCCCGAGGCTCAGAGTCACACTCACCCGGCTGTTGTCCCTTTCCATGGTCTTCCGACAACTGACGCTTCCAAGCTCAGCTGGTGTCGACAGGAAGGTCCATGTTGGCCCCTGGCTTCCCTGGCATGTGGGGAAAAGGGGGCTGGAGGGCTGAGGGCCAGCCCCCAGAAAATGGGGCGGGGAAACCAGCTGGGATGTGTGAGGTAATCTCAAGTATAAACAACAAGCAGAACTAGCCAGACCTGTCCCTCGCCCCTCCTCCGAGGCCATCCCAGTTACTCAGCGAATACCAAATATGGGGAGTGTGAAACTGCCCCCACAAAGGGAGCTGTGGGGAAACCCGGACTTCCAGACTACCTCTTGGGGGTGGGGTTGGGGGGGGGGGAGGTCCCAAGAAAAGGGATCTCAGTCCAGTCTCAGTCCTGTTTACCAGAACCCTTAAAACAGGTGCCTAAGCCCCCTGAGGTATGACCTGCCCCACAGAAAATGCCCAAGGCCAGAGACCCTGGCTCCAACAGAAGCGACAGCATGAAGGCGTGAACCTTCATCTCCAAGGGCCACATGTGTCTAAATCCTAAATCAGGGTCATGTGGGCTAGCAATTTTTTTCTGACCTTTGTTTATTTTCTAGGAAAGTGTTTCACAAATTAAAATCAAATGGCTTTTATGCACATAATGAACTGCCTCTACTGAAAACAGTAATATGTTATAAAGCCACACATCAAGGTCAATAAAATATAACCTATAAATATCTGAGCGGAAACCCTTCCAAGAAATGCTGGACTGACTCATGATCCCATTCTGATCCTCAGAGTCAAAAGAAACAGAGCTGTGGAGAAAGGGGTGCATAGCACCTATGGACCCCACAGAGTTGCTGCTGGGAATGGCTCCAGGCTTTGTTGAATGCGCATTTGGCAGCACAAAGATCAGAGGACTGCAGACTTTGAGACCAAAGGAAACTCAAGAGATCCTCTAGTGACTCAACATCCTCATTTTACAAGGGAGAGAGCTGGGGAATCTGGCAAGCCACGTGGCACAGCAGCAGCAGCAGCAGCAGCAGCAGCAGCGGCCACACGAGTGAGGGGCCAGGTCCTGAATGCTTTACATACAGCAATGCATTTAACCTGACGACAGTTCTACTCATCCGTCCTTCACGCCACCAGGATTTATTGAGCATTTCCTACGTGCCTGGCACTGTTCTTGGTGCCGGGGATACAGTGAACAAAATAGGCAAAGACCACTAGCATACAAGGTGGGGGTGGGGTAGACAAAAATAAATTCAATTAAAAAACAAATAGACAACAATGATAGTGATGACAGGGGTTGACAGGTAGATAACACAGTATATTGGAAAGTGAATAGTGCCAGAAAGGCATAAAGCAGGGGAGAAGATCAAGAGAGCAGGGAGGCAGTTACAATTTGAACCCGTAACAATTTGACCTGCGAGGTAACATTTACATGTGAGAAAACGGAACCTTCTAGCTTAGAATGCAAAGGGTCTGCTCCACTTTCCTAGCCCTCCAAGAGAGCAGACTTCAGTCACAGGCCACATCTGCTTTCTGCACCCCCCACCAGTCTGGCACAGGGATCTTTCCCAGGTGATCACTGAGTTCAGAGGGGATGCCCAAGGGTATCCTCTGCTCTTCCTCTGCATTCTCGCTTAGGGAGGCACCCAGCCCCTACTCCAGCTCCCAGGGAACTCCCACTTTGTATCCAGTGGGTGCCAGACCTGAGGGTCCCCATGCTTTCCCCCAGGCAGACCACTAGGAAACCCTCAGTCTTGCTCCCTGAAGGTCCCTCAGACCTCTGGGAAGAGTTCAGCCTTGCAGTTCTGGGCCAGTCAGAGCTGGGAGGAGCAGCTTCACCATCTGGAAAATGGTGATGATACATCAAACCAGAGAATGTGTCCGCCACTGCATAGACTCTGATGAAATGTTAGTTTTGTGGTTTCCATCAGACACGGGCTGACCCATCGGAGACCTTGCTGATCACTGCTGACTCCACAGCAGGTCAGGGCCTCAGAGTTTAGAACTCTAAACTCAGGAGCCAATGTTTCCGTTTGTCATGGAGTTCATGTCCCTCCATGTCCTGTTCAGGACCAACAGGGGGCAGAAAAGTACAAAACCCTGCTCTTATTCCCACCACCATCATCTCTGTTATCTCACTGCATCATCGAAAATCCAGGATTAAATGGGATGAGCTCGGTGAGAAGCCTCTGGCAACCCCTGGTACCCTCACCATAAAGTGCCTGAAACCCGCTGACCACTGGGCTGTGGACTGTGGCTCTGGGCAATGAGGAAGGCTGGCCCTATCTTCCAGGAGCTCCCAAGCCTAAGCAGCTGAGTCGTCTCTGGTAGACCTCCTGTGACGCCACAGCTGTATGCAGATGACTCAAGAAAGCAGAAAATACCACCACCTCACCTGTTTTCAAAGAAGGATTTAACACAGTTTCAGTTCCTCTTGATTCACCCACATCCATTTCTCCATTGTTCCTGAGTTGAAACTCACTTGCCTTTGGTAACCCTATGCCTGCACCTTTCCTGCCTGAATACAACCAGTCCTCTCATTGGTCCTGGTGAGAGGCGGTTTTCAGTCCCTTCGTCTTCATGGATTTCTCCAAAACAAGGTCCCTGGGCACGATCGCCCCTTGAAGTGTGGGCCCAGAACAAGGGCTCCCAAAGCGCTTCTCCTTCAGATAAACCAAACAGTAGAACTACCCAAAGGGCTATAGCTAACTTTTCCACAGTATTAAAGCGGCTGCCAATGGATGCTGACAACAAGTAGGGCTGAAGCCCAGTGGAGACAAACAAGAGCCCAACTGCACACAGGTGGAGTCAAACATTCACAGAGTACGTGAGGGTGAAAGAGAAGCTTACAGCTATGACACGAGAGCCCCACATTCTGACAGCAATGTCTTTACTACCTCCTGATCTTTCTGAGAAGGCTTTCTGGAGGAGGTGAGATTCCAGAAGGTGTGAGAAAGGCAAATAGCAAGAAACCTGGCACTCCGGAGTCATCAGAGGGAGCCTGATAGGGCCGGCACATTTAGAGCAATGAGTGTGGTATGCTTTAAGGAATGTTCAGATGCATACGGAATCACAGCTCTTCTAGCTGCTACCTCTGTGTCCATGGACAAGTTACTTGCTGGCTCAAAACCTCAGCTTCCATCCATAAAATGGATATAATACCTCTCAAATAGAGAATCTACGTCCATTCAAAGAAACTATTCATATGACGCATTTGGTACAGGGCCTGGTTAAAAAGAGTGACCATTATAATGTAATTACACATTTTTAAATTTGGTTGAATGGCAAATAATACTCCAAGCAGGTATGGACACTAAACTGTGCACTTTGAATCCAAAGCCCAAAGAGAGGAGTATTTTGCTGGTGGTTTGGTGGGGAAAATCCTGGCCTAAGATTTGTGGCAGGACTATTGCAGTGGCTCTGTTACTTTTAAGTGGGGCAACATCTTCCAAGGCGGCCCCTAGAACTCAGCTAAAAATGAGGTCCCTTTCAACTTGAGAGCCTATAGGTCTCTGAATAGAGAGATGTGGCTAAGAGATCAACAGACGTGGTCGGGTGGTCTACAGCTCCTTACCGAAAAGTCATGAAACAGCAAAATCTGACAGATAAATGGAGTCAACGTGAGAAAGAAGAAAATGCCTCCAAAGGTTGCCCAGAAAGACAAGAACAGATGGTTGGAAGCCAGAGAGAAAGCAAAACCAGGTGTAATGAGCAATAAGTAAAATATATGAGGAAAAACTGTGTATATCCTTTTTCATGGTTAAAAATAAAAAGAAGAGTAGAAAAGTAACAATTCACATTTGCAAAGCACATATATTACTTCGCTTTGTCCTCAGAACAGAACTGCATGTAGTTATTAGCCTCTCCATTTGGCAACTAGGAAGCAAAGACTCAAAAGAAATAAAATTCCCCATGTCAACAGCTTACAAAAGATGAAGGTAATCCTCCATGCCACATTTTCTGCCTCCACATTTCTGTTCTTACTGTGATAGTGTCAGTTATAATAGAGAGGTAATGGTTATTATACTTAGTTTTCTTTACTGTTACTATACTGTTCTGATACTGTTGTTTAAAATTTGAAATTTATAGTCTTATTAGAAACTTTACCTATATTCTTTATGACAACTCAAAGTATTTTAAAAGAAATCTTTTATTGTAAAGCCATTCTTTTCCTAGCTTCATTTTTTTCAGCTGCCTCAGGTGTGTTTTTATCAGAGCAGATGACAAGTGTGAAGTCACTGAAGGTGAATGAATCCCTGCAGGTCCTAGGATTAATCATGTTGTGTTTTGCCAACTGTCACCAAAAGACAGACATTTATATTGTTGCTCAGTGAAAGGGAAATGTTACCCATTTTGAATGTTTTGCTTTTCGGATGGGAATCGTTAAAAAAAAGATACAAAGTGATCCAGATGTTAAACCTGAGAAATTTTAGATATTTGAGCATGCAACTTCATTATTCCATCTCCCCGATAGGTTATTCAGAGTTTTGGAAAGGAAACATGAGCCTTTCTGCATTTTCAGTTCTCAAAATATTTCTGTTTAGAACAAATTCATCTAGAGGAATATGATTTTTTTTTTAATGTAATGGGTATTTAAGACCTTTGCAAAGCACTTTCCCTTTGTTGATCTCATCTAGCCCTTAGGACAGTTCTCCAAGTTTTATAGGACAGGTAACAATCTCACTAAAGTCCAGAGAGGCGCCAAGTCCCAGGACTGGTGGTTTGACTGAGCTGGGCCGCAGTCCAAGCGCCTCCAAGGCTGGGCACTTCACATTAGTAGAGCATCCCAAACAGTCTCAGTGGCCCTTAATGCTATGAGGAATATAAAACTGATGAAGACAAGAATGCTTTTCTCGAACATGTCTTCATGTCCAACCAGCAAAGCAGCGCTGCGCTGAGACAATGCACCTTGACCTAAGTCCGGCTGTGGCTTGGCTGCTCCCCAGAAGTGGAGCCATGGCCAGTCACTCCACTTTGGTCCTCTCGACTGTGATCCAGCAGAGCTTGCTCCTAAGAGGGCAGATGTTCTTGTGAGATGGTTCTTAGGAAACGGAAGTACTTTGTAGAAGCTGGACATTATCACTGTAAGCTTAAAACAGTACAAACAGGTCTTCCTACAATTTGTCTTCACTCACTGCTTTAAAGCTCTTAGACGTGCTCTTTTGTGACACATCAGAATTCAGTTCAGCCTTCCATGTTTTATAGGTTTATAGGCTTCAGTTTTCCCACACTGAGGGGTCTTGACTTTTTTATTTTAATTTTTTTTTTTTTTGGTCATTCCTGGTGGTGCCCTCTTAAGAACAGAAACACTAATTAAAGGGCAATACTTCAGTGAAGGACAAGGTTTCTAGATGATTACCAAAATCCCCCCTGAAGAATATTCAGATGCCATTGACTTTTTTGGACCATCTTTTGGCCCATCCACTAGTAGGCTGCACCAAAAACTATCAGTAATAATTCCTAGATTCCTCTCTTTAGACAAAATAGATGGCTTGGGGCTCACAATACGAAAGCTAGGACAGAGACTGTTGCTGAGATGTGCTCCCTCCCTCGTTAGCAAATCAAAGCCAAGTTCCTGTATCACTCAGTTCCTGAAATCTTCATAGTTTTTTATACAGCTGGAACAATGATTGTACACCTGCCACATTCTAGGGACTGCTCAGTCACTAAAGAGAATGGGGACTGCTCAGAGTTGTGCCTGACCTCAAGGAGCTTCCCCTTCTGTGAGAAGTCTCACTCCTCACCTTAGGACTCCGCGATGAGAAAAATAATAGCTAATGCTGACTGAACCCTATTTATGTGCTGTGTCTTAGCTAATTTCCACACCAACCTCAGGATTATATGTTGTTTTTACTCTGTTTTACAGATGAAGAAGAAATGTAGGCTCAAAAAAGGATAAGTAACAAGCTTGAGACCACAAAGCTGGAAGTGGGCTTTGATCCAACTCTGTTTGACTTCTAAAATCGCTTTTAATGCTATGTTCTCCTCTATACCATCTCCCACTTCAATGTCAAGTTCAGACAAAATACTAACAGTCATTACGTCTTCCAGAGAATTCATGAAGCTTTAAATTAGGTCTGTCCACTCATATTCTTGGAACATGTTACTTGACAAGTCTTTGTATAAAGAAGCTTCCAATTTTCTCACTGGTTGGTTTTCTATTCCAAGCTAGCTCTTTATCCATAAGGCGATATCTCATAATTATTCAAAATTTTTGACAATTTTTTGTATAGAGAAATTTCCAATTTTCTCACTGGTTGGTTTTCTATTCTAAGCTAGCTCCTTATCTACAGGGAAGTTATCACATAATTATTAAAAATGTAGAGTAGACTATGGTTTAAAAAATTTTAAAATACTTTGGGTTATAATTTGGTTATGGTTATATTACTTATAAATTTACTATCTGAATCTCAGTTTCTTCATCTATAAAGCAAGGAGAGTATTTCTCCCTTGGATTATAATATCTCATTAGTGTCTCATGAGGTTTGAGAGTTAAATGAGATAACACTCAGTAAAATAGTAGTGTATAATATTATGCAACACAGCTTTTTCAGTAGCTTAGATATCTACCATATGATTTGGCAATCCCATTCCTAGGTATCTACCCAAAGAATGCAAAAACACTAATTTGAGAGGATATGTACTCTATGATACTATGGTCACTGCAGTACTAGTTACAAGAGCCCAGTTATGGAAATAATCCAAATGCCCAAGGAGAGGGGAGTGGATTAGAAAAATGTGGTATATACACACTACTCAGCTATAAAAAAAAGATAAACTCTCACCATTTGCAACACCATAGATGAAATTTCAAGGGATAATGCTCAAAGAAATAAGTCAGAAGGAGAAAAAAAACTAGAGAGCTTCATTAATGTGTGTAATATAAAGAAAGAAAGTAAAACAGCTGATAAGTCCAAATCCATATCAAATCCCAGAAAACTGACTCAAATTGAGTTTGCAGGAAAGGGAAGATCAGAAGCACAATGTGAAGAGGGGCACAGTGTGAAGAGGGGCACAGTGGACCATGGTAGAGGACTACGGGTGCCTTGATGATAAGTGTGTGATAAGTATGAGGATATGCGTCGGAGAAGGTGTGAGCCTATGCCTCTGAATCACACACAATGTTGTAAACCAGTATTACCTCAATATAAATAAACAAGCAAATAAACAAATAAAAGACATATGTACTGAGGGAAACTCAGTCTTCTTGTTTACTAAGTCACTATTAGCGCTTCTGACACCAAATGTGAGGTTTTTACCCAAACCAGCAATTCTGTGACACCAGACAGATTTCAATTCAATTCTGAAATTATCTACCTGGAGATAGTGTCGGATCACACAAGTTAAGGGCTCAGCTCCATGAGACTGCCCCAGAACTTCAAATGCCAATGGACAGTACCCACAAATTCTAACTTGAATACAACGTGGAGGTTCCCAAGATCTTCTCTCCCTTAAATTCCATTATTTGCTAGAAGAGCTCATAGAACTCAGGGAAATACTTACATTTGCCAGATTATTAAAAGATATGATAAAGGAAATAGATGCACAGCCCCAAATAAAAAGATAAACAGGATGAGGTCTGGAAGGATACCAAGTGCAGGAACTTTTGTCCCAGTGGCTTGGGGTGCATCCCAGTACATGGACGTGTTGACCAACCTGGAAGCTCCCCGTACCCCATTCTGTTGGGATTTCTATGGAGGAAGCCTCATGCAGGAATGATCAATTAATTCCATTCCAGCCCCTCTCCCTGTCTAGCGAATGGTGGCTTGGTTGAAAATTCTAAGCGTGTAATTATGACTTGGTCTACCTGTGACCAGCCCCCATCTAAGAGTCATTCCAGCACCCACCAGAGTCACCTCATTAGAACAAAAGACACTCCTATCATCCTGGAAATTATAAGGGTTTTAGGAGTCTTGTGTCAAGGGATGGGGTAAAAGACCAAATACTAGAACAAAAGATTCTCCTATCATCCCTTTCGGGTGATAAGAACCCAACATCAGGGGGACAGAAGTCAACACAACACACACAATCTCACAATGTATTTTATTCCACTTGGGCAGTATAACTTTTATCTGAATTAACAACAAATATTTAAAAATCCAAGGTAATCTATTCTCCCTTCCAAGATTGGCCTATACTTTGCCCAAAATTGCACTCAATAATACACGCTCACTAACTTATTGACAGTGATTCTTTTGCATCTCCTCACAATGTCAAGCACAAATCTAAGTAGTCAGTTAGTCAGTCAACAAATCTTTATTGCATTTCTATTATGTGCCAATCAAGAGTTGCTTAATAATTAAACTGTGCCACTGATCTCTCTATCACACAGAAAAATTACTGTGACTTATGGGGTTCTGTGACTGTGGACTGAGGTGATATAGGTAAAGCCAGCCCACAGACTGAGTGCTCTGTGGGTGGTCACAATCAGACTCACGGAATTTTGGATCCAGAAAGAACTTCAGACATCTCTTTTCTGAATCATTCACTAAGGCATGTGATTCTGGGGCAGGCCTCTGACATCTTGTCACAGAGACTTTGAGAGGCCAGGATTCTAGAGACCCACCTCCTGCCTTTGGTCTTTCCTCCCAAAACTCAGCCCATGCCACAGCATTCGAGAGCTGCCCAAGATTTCTTTGGCTTAACACCAAACCACAGGCCCTGGGACAGAGTTCAAAGCTTCAGGCTAATGAGGGTAACCAACCAGCCATCCTCAGGCCCTGCTAGAGCCACCACAACCCACCTTCTCTGGGGATGAGGAATGAAGAAGCCCAGAGCCCTCCTGTGCCACCACCATCCCTCTTCCTCTCAGTGCTGGCTGCTCAGGCTTTCCAACCACCCTGAGCTTCTAGAAGAACCTGTTCCCCCATCTACACTGGGACTGAGGCTGGCGTGATGCAATGCAGCCCAGTCATCAGCCCTAAGTTCAGTTTAATTACACACATGTGCAGATGACACATACAGAGGGGCTAACAAGGGATAATTACCCCGGGTGGGGTGACAGAGACAGCTGACTAAGAGAATGTTTCACTCTAGCTGCAGAGAACTGGAAAGAAAGTCATCAGAAGCCCCTCCTGAACCTGGACCTTGTCTGGTCTCCCACAGCTCCCATGGGGATGGGGTCCTGGCGTGAGGTGGTGATGGCATCCATTATGTATTTCCAGAACAGAACAGTATTCAGTCTAGATGCCCAGACCCAGGAAGGGACCCACTCAGGTGGCATGTCCTGCCTGATCTTTCTGCCCCCAAAGCCAGGAGGTAATTAGAAGGGGCAGATTCATTCATTCATTCTACACAAAACTACTTAACAGCTCTATTGAAATAGAATACAGACACCATAAATTCACCCACTGAAAGTGTATAATTAAGTGGTTTTTCGAATATTCACAGGCTATGCAACCATCACAATTTTAGAATATCTTTATCACCCTGAAAAGAAATACCTACTTACTACCATTTCTTCCTAACTTTCCTCCCCCAACCATAGGCAACTGTTTTTGTCTCAATAGATTTGTCTATGCTGGGCATATCATGTAAATGGAATCATACAGTATATGGTCTTTGTGACTAGATACTTTCACTTATAATATGTCAAGGTGCAGTCATGCTGTAACTTGATTCAACACCTCATTCATTTTTATTGTAGAATAACATTCCATTGTATGATTAAACCACATTCAACATAGTCATTCATCAGTTAGTAGGCATGTGGGTTGTTGGGTTTTTTTTGTTTGTTTTTTGGGTTTTTTTTTTGTTTTTTGGGGTTGTTTTGTTTTGTTTTGGTTTTGGGTTTTTTTTTGTTTTTTGTTTTTTGTTTTTTTTTTTGTTTTTTTTTGTTTTTTTTTTTTTTTTTCAAATTTCTGGCTCTGAGAGTTCTCTATATATTCTGAATATAATTTGCATTTTCTGGATCTATATTTTCAAATATTTTCTTCAGTGCTTTCATATCCTTAAGTGTCTTCTAAAAGAGCAGAGTTTTTATTATTTTTAAGAGGATGCCCTAATTTTCTTTTAAGATTTATTTATTTATGCATATAAGAGCTGGGGTACAGGCCAGAGGTGTGGGGGGTAGGAGGTTTCACCAGACAGAGTAGGGATCAGAACAGGCAGATTGACTGAAACACACTGCTGAGGGGAGCAGCGGGCCAGGCAGGAGAGGTCTGCTGCGCCATGTGGGTCCCCTCCCTGGCTGGTGGCAGGGACTGAAGTCGTGCTGCAGTGGCTGCAATTTGCCTCATAGTGCGTTGCTTAACCCACTGCGCCACCAGGGAGGCCCCAGAGTTTTTATTTTTGACGAAATTCAATGTATTGTTTTTCCTTTATGGACCTCCAAGTCCTTCATGACTTACCTAAAAAACTTTTCCCGACCCAAGAGATTTTTCTATTTTCCAACAGAATATTTATAGTCTTAGCTTAAATCTATCATCCATTTCGAGTTAATGCTTGCATATAGCATATAGTGTGATGCAAAGGTCAAGGTTCATTTTTTTCATTGTGGATATCCATTTGTTCCAGTGCCATTTATTGAAAAGACTATCTTTTCCCCACTGAATTAGCTGAACATCATTTTCCAAAATTCCATTGACCACACAAATATGGGTCTATTTCTGTACAAACAGAGCACATTAGTGTCTGAAGTAGGAAACTATTTAGCTTCTGACCCCCAAATAGTAATGAAACTAGGGCCTCCAAGGATCACATGGCCCTGGGTTAGGCTAGTCCTCATACCCACTTGAGGAAGGCACAGTCTGGAAATGATCTCTACTGAGCAGGCGAGAGGAGGACTCCAGTGGCACAGCACCTGGAGTGCCTCGCAGAGAAGTCACCTGAACCTAGAGATCTCTTTCAGGTTCTCTGACAAGGAGTGAGAGGGGCTGGGGAGGGCCAAGACAGAGGTTGGACAGAGGAAGTGATACCGTTGACTGATCCAGGCCTAGTGGGAACAGATAGAGGAAATCAGCAGTAGGCACCCAGGCAGTCAGGCACAAAAAGACCGAGAGAGCAGCAAAAGAGAAAAAGTGGGGACAAGAAGAGAAGGGGCCCTGTTGTCACCAGCGGGAACAGCAAGCCTGCACCTGCAACTTGGAATCTCATTAATTAATGAGTCCGGGTATAACGAAGGCACATAGGTGAGAACCAGAGCACCAGAAAGGACTTTAGATTTCTCTAGAGCAATGGTTTTCAATCTTGGCTTCATAGCAACATCACCTGGGAAGCTTTTAAAACTCACTGATAGCTGGATCTCACCCAACCATATCTCTAGAGGTGAAGCCTGGACAATTAAAGTCCTGGTATTTTTCAAGCACTTCCTTGGTGATTCCACTTGGCAGGCAAGCCTGGGAACATCTATTCTACTTCAACCTCATCTGACAGAGGAGAAATCTGAGAGGCAAAATTGGGGAGAAGCTAGAACTATGCTGACCTACCCTACAGGCTTGCCCAGGGCTCAGGGGATTCCCAAATGTTTCAGTTCTAAAAGCAGGACAGTCCCAGAACCTGGGACTTTTGGTGCTGAAAGTAGGAAAGTCCTGGGCAAACAAGGACACTTTTATTGGTCACACTCACTAAAACATTCATCCCCCTGTTTGTAGTAGCTCTTCCCCTTAAAATGAGAGAAGAGGTAATAGGGGAACCTGGCAGCAAAGAGTGTCCTGCTATTGATCAAACCCATAATGTAGTAAAGCTTCTGTTTTTCTGCTGTCCCCTAGATTCAAATACAAACAATCCATCAATTCGTTTCTGAGGAATGGAATTCCTTTTTCTGAGCATGGAAGCAGGAGGTTTCGGCAGAGGCCACATCTAGTTTTGCTCAGCCATGTCTCCATTCTGACTTCCTATCTCTGTGGGTGAAGGAGGGGCTCTTTTGCTAGCTAAATTCTCCTCCAACAAGCTTTCAGGTCACCATGTAATTCTCCTCTGTAGCACTTATCACAGTCATTTTATATCACCAGCATCAGAGCACTACTGAATACCCCTTTGTTTCATGCACTGTGCTGAAAGCTAGGGAAGCTGAGGTTGGGACTGGGGTGGTGAGATAGTAGTGATGAATAAGATCTAATACCTGAACTAGCATATTTTAGCATTCAGTTCACTGGGGAGATAAGATGTGTACTTAGAAAAAGCTTATCAGACTATAAGGAAGTTCATAATAAATACCAGAGATATGGAACAGTTGATAAATGATGTCTAATTTCAGATTCAGGGCCTCCCTGGTGGCGCAGTGGGTTGAGCAACGCCCTATGAAGCAAATCGCAGCCACTGCAGCACGACTTCAGTCCCTGCCACCAGCCACATGGCGCAGCAGACCTCTCCTGCCTGGCCCGCTGCTCCCCTCAGCAGTGTGTTTCAGTCAATCTGCCTGTTCTGCTCCCTGTTATGTCTCTGGTGGATCCTCTCACTTCCCATGACTCTGGCCTGTACCCCAGCTCTTATATGCATAAATAAATAAATCTTTAAAAATAATAATAATTTCAGATGCAGCAGAGGGTAAGATAGACTGGTGGGCTGGGTTGGGGTGTTTTCCACTGTATCATCCACATCCACATTTCCCATGCTCAGACACTAGTCTTTGCCCTCGCTCCCATAGTACACTCCACCAGCCAGACGCAAAAGGAAATAGGACTGGGATATCTTTGAGGAAGATACCCTCAAAGATATGTTGATCAGAATGTTGATAAATGTAGAATGAATGAGTGAGTCAAGAAGACCACCCCCACTGACATGTAATGAGGTGATACAGTGCTCCTGAGTCTCACTCCACTAAACCTAGTGAAGAACACGCAACTGGTTAAGTCACACTGGTGAGTCACTTCCTGGGAAATGACCTGGAGAACAGTCTCTTGGTCTCCAGACCTAGCTTTCCAGAACTTAGCTTAGGGCACCACCTGGTGACACCCCTAGGAAAGGCACTCCTGCTACTCCACCTCCTTTCCCAGGGTAAATCCTTCAGAATGGGAACCGCATGAAACCAGGTGTTCCAAAATCCAGTTTCCCCAAAATAACAGAATTAGCCCTTTTTAAAGTCCCTCCCTCATGCCTATATCCCTCCTATGTGACCTTGGCCCTGAGCATCCTCTTGAGGGAAAATATCACCCTGAAGCTTCTAAGGAAGCTAAGGAATCCAGCTATGTGGGCTTACCCTGTGTTTCCCAGCTCATGCCTGGGAGAGGATCCAGGGTCACTCCCCAAATCGTCCAAGGCTTATGGAGAGACACTTGTGTTTCCCACTGCTACCTCCAGATCTCCATACTTTCTTCTGTTGGAATCAGAATTCTTAATTGATGTTCTGTGTTTTACATATTCATATTGCTTCTTTTATGCATCACTTATGCCACAGGGCCACACCCCAATCTTTTTACTCCCCAAAGTGCCACCCACCAAAAGGTATACACACTGCACTCTCCACAGAAAATCTAGAGTCCAAAGGGAGAGATCAGGTAGGGCAAATGCAGCTCAACATCAGCTTTCCCTGTTTAACACCAAACAAGAGATTGGGGAGATGCTGTAAGGTCAACATGATGCCATTTACAGACTTAACCCTGTCGTGGAGGATGGGCTCCAAGTTGCTCAGGTCAGTTCTGAATGTAGAGCACTATGTGGACAGGTAGACAAGAGCCCTGTCTCCATGAAATTCACACTCTAGTGGAGGGCGATGAAAACAATCAACTGTACAAGTAAATAAATAGACGTCTTCTGTAACATTAAGAGCCATAAAGAAAACAAAATGAAATAAAGTGAGAGAGGAGTGACCAATGGGGAAGAAGAGAGGTACCTGTATAAAATGAGATCAGGCATGACAGCTCCAAGAAGGTGACTTGTGAATCAACACCCAAGTGCTAAGAGGGAGACAGAGAGAGAGGGAGGAAAAGAGTGAACAGTGAGAAAGAGAAGGGGAAGGATCAGAGAAATGGTCCTTCACCTTTGGGAGGAAGCATCAGAGACCTCCATAGCAAGGTAACCAATGTGACTTTAAAGGACAGGAAAGTCCAAGTACAGGTTCAACTATGTGTGGAATGGTGGGAGGGCGGGGGGTGGTTACACGTGACCCATCATTTTCAGTAAATCGATCATTGATCATATTTATGAGTTTTTTAACAGTTTTTAAACTTTTATTTTAGTAAGAACTGAGATTACTCATGAGCCAGGGAGTAGGCACAGAACTCTTGTTCATTGCTTGTTTCATGCCCACAGGCTGGTCTGCCCAATGTACTCCAAGTAATTGTGTCAAAGTAACTTTTTTAGTCCTCCTTTTTTACATTATGAATGTAAAACGCAGAATACCATAGAGGCTAAGCACACAGCCTCTGAGGTTAAAATTGCCTGGGATGAAGTCTTCTTCTGTTACTTACTAGCTGTATTGCTATGGGCAAGTTACTTAACATCTATGTGCCTTAGATAACTCATCTGTAAAAGGGGATTAAAATAGTGAGGATGAAATGAGTAGTCAACCCTTGCAAGTGCTTAGAACCGTGTCTACCCCGTGGTCGGCATTGTTGTTATGTTTATTAATGAAAATCTGCAAATACAGAAAAGTTGAAGGAAAAATTAATCAGCTAACCCTCATAATGTAAAAAAGGAGATTTTTCTTCAGTGGTTTCTTCATAAAACACAGGGTCCCACCTAGTTTCTCTCCTAAGTTATAGTGCCTCTCCCATCCTTCCCTTTCTCCCTATGGTGTCCTTGAAGTCTCTGACCCTAGAAACCTAGTGAAGGTCAAAGAATGTTCCTATGAATGTGAAAACAAACAACAACAAAGAAATGACTGTTGCTTCAAAGCAACACCTACTGGTCTGTGGTGCAGTGTCAGTTCCATAGGTAACTGGCATGACAGCTTGTTCAATCAAATGTTAACAGAGATGAGACTAGACTTGAGCCTATCACAGCACAGAGTGGCTCCGTATGTCAGAGATGTGACACCACCACAGGTGACAGGCGGCCCAGGGCCCTCTCAGTCACGTTGGACAGTCCTAGGGCACCTTGGTGACCCAAATATGGGCAGAGAATCCCAGCCCTGGATTACAAACCCTCCTGCCGCGCCTGCAGCTCTGGCCATGAACTGTTCCTCCTAAGGCAAAGGATCCCAAACTTGAAGCTGTGCTTCTGGGAATCACCTGGTAAGACTGCAGATTTGACCAGGGTTAATTCTCCAAAAGTCCAATTTATAGCTCTGGGGATACCCAAGAATCTGCATTTTTGTACAAGCTGCAGGGGGTTCTGATAATGATTGTCTGAAGCCCACTCTTGGAGAAATGCTGTAATGTAAGGGTGATAATTCTCCTTGTTGCTCACTGGCAAAGACCAAGCTAGAGATAGTGATTGTGATTTTGAGAGTAAGGGAGGGAGGACCAGGGAGGGAAGGAATGAGGGAGGGAGAGAGAGAGAGAGAGAGAGGAGAGCCCTGCCCCTCTATCAGTGTTTCACCCACAGTCCCCACCTTTAATATCTGCCTTTAACCCCAGCACAAGCACTCACTGCTCATGAAATTGGAATGACAGACACATCACACTCCAGTGATAATGGAATGTTATGTCTAGAGTCAAATCTGGACTTAGCAACTCATCAGCTGCATGACTTCAGGCAAGTTTCTTCCCTATTTGAGTCTCAATTTACTCAACTGTAAAAAGCAGGGATAATGAAGTCAGCCTCTCAGGGCTGTTTTGGTTATTAAATTAGGTAATTTACACGAACACACTTAGAGCACAGCCTCCTGCATGGCCAATGCTCATTTTAATTATCCAACAACTATTCATTGAGCGTCAATACATGCCAGGCTCTGTGCTAGTTTCTGGGGCACAAAGATGGATTATATGGCACCCTCCAGTGCTGGCCAAGGCAGGCAGTAAGACAAAAGAAAAATCAAAGATTAAGGAGGTGGCTTCTCAGAATGTTGAGTCCCCTTCTTCTCCAGAAATAATAATTTGCTACCCATCAGGAAGTTGGGGAAAGGCCCACTGAGACCCAGTTGGGGCTGGCTATGAAAGGACATGGTCATAATTCAGCTGGCTGTCCCAAGTAAAGCTAGGCTTCAGCAAAGCTCAAATCCACTAAATAAACTAGGGCATGAGGGCCTGATCAGTGTGCAAAGCCTTTATGTTAATGTACATCAAAGACCACTAGTATGTTTATGCCCTACTAACCCCAGTTCTTGAAATTTCCTCTAAGGAAATGATCTTAAAAAGAGGGAAATTTACGTACAAAAATGATATCTTGAAAGCGATATATAAAAAAAATTACACGTCCTTTAACCCAGATTTCACTTCTAAAAATCTACCTTGAGGAAATCATCAGAGTCAGAGATCCTGTGGTACAGAGATGTTCACCACAGTGTTCCCAGGAAGAAGCTTTAGTCATCAAACAAGAGAGAAATTGACCAGAGCAGTCGATTACGGCTTGTCCAGAAATAATGAACAGTCCAAATGTCTAAAGCATCAAACCAGCAGAACAAACAAGGGTTCTCACGCACCCCTGCCATACCTGGGCTTAACCTTTCAGTTACCAGCTTGTGGAAAGTTGGTGGGCGTGCCCAGGGCAGCCGGGAGTGGATGACAGACTGTGTATTGCATCAGTGGTTATCCTCTTCTTTACAAAGCCAAGATTTCAAAGAAGACCCATATCATCCAGTCATTAAAAATGATTGTGGTTTCATGTAATTTGTCAAGACTTGCCAAATCATGCACTTAAGATCTATGGATTTTACTATATGTAATTAAATCACAATTTTTAAAATGACTGGTATAAAGCCGTGATTAAAAGCTTATATTCGGAATGCAAATGGATCTGGGTTGGAAATACCAGTTCCACCAATTTCCTGACAGGTTGTTTAGCCTTATTCTAAGCCTCTACGTCCTCTCTGTAAAGTGAGGATAATGATGGTTTCAATGTCACAGTAGTGTGAAGATTAAGCAGGATGATTAATGAAAAATATATTGACACAATGCTCAACACTTAGAAAGTGTCAATTAATGTTAGCCATCATTGTGAATATGGAGGAATACATATGACATAATTTGTGGACAAGATACTTCAATGAAAATCCTAGAACTTGGGGGTGAGGTTGAAGTATCCCCCTGCAGCTCAGTGACCAAGACAGACAGCCCACCCTACAGACAATTAAGAGGAGTAGCTACATCCTGACGTCACTACCCGTCCCCCAGGCCAGTAAAGGACTGCACCAAGAGGTCTCCTTTGAGCCTACAGTCCCTCCAATGGAAAAAGACAGCCCAAGTGGACATCCAACTTCCCCAATCTTGCGGCCACTCCTCGGGAGTCCCCACTCTGGTCTTGCCTCAGGAGGACTGCAGAGGAATCTGTAGAGCTTAACCACCAGGAATCAGGCTGTGATGGGGAAGTGAGAGAAGCTTGAAGTAACCAGCTCTTGGATTTGATAAACCAAGCTCCACTGGCAGCAACCAAGCTGTAGCCCCAGCCTTAGGATTTGCTCATCAGCAAAACCAACAGCACGGCATATGCTACCCAAGGAGCTTGGAGAAGAACAGGTCTGCTGATTTGGACCAAACAAAAAGCCTTGCCAGCCCTGGAACCGGTCTGCCCCTCCACACCAACCAGAGAGCTAACTGATTGTCCTGCCCCATGCCAAATACAGCCTCCAAGCCTGCTCACCAGGACGCATAACCAGAGCTGTCAGTAATCTCAGAGATGACCTGCAGCCCTGACCACAGCTGCACTCGAGCAGAGAGCCCAGCCCAGGGCTCTGTGTCTGTGGAGCCAATTCAGTGACTTCGCCTGTTCAGGGCACTTAGCACACAGGTCTGTCTGATTAGATTCCCAAAGAGCCTTTCTGACCCAAAGGGCCCTACCAGGCAGGGAAGTTAATTTATAGTCCCACCCATTACTGAATACAGACTCTACCCAAACAACCAGGAAATTTAACCACAGACACCAGGAACTGGAATAGCCCACTCTGCAGCTTTGGGTACACTAGCACTTGAGTGAAGAAGTTGGCCAGTGACCATACTCATCTGCTGAACTAGGATGGTAGCCCACGAAGTCAGGGAATGGGGTGCACAGTTCTATCTAATTTGGTTCCCAAACAATAGCCTTTCCATGGGTGGGGTGGGGCAGGGGCATAAAAAAAAATATAGTTTTAAGCCCACCCCCTTCCCCTACCCTCTGCAACCAGGGACCCTAACCCACGCTGCAGACAAGCTGCACCGCCCATGCTGCAGTCCTGCATTCACAGCATCTGACAGAGCACAGGCCATGACTTCCCCATCTGCAGAGCAAATCCATCTGGCCAGGAATTCAGGGCACACTCTTTCCTTATTAAGGTCCCTAAATAATGCCCTCGTTGGTCTTGGGTCCATTCTATTGTACTGCCAGGGTCGGGAAACTAATCCACTATGCTTATTGCCCAATCCCAACAGCCTAGGCAGTCTGACCAGAGAATCCTTCAGCCTCACCTGGGCGGGGCACCCACCAAGCCTCCAGCCCCATCTAACTATTCACAGCCAGCAGTGCACAGTCCCCCTCACCTCAGAACTTCATACCAAATGCTGGCTTCATTTTCCCTCAGCTAATAAAAAGAAATGAGTTTGAAGAGACGGAAAGTGGTTTATTTGTCAACAAATAAGGAGGACAGCAGGCTCATGTCTGAAAGATCACTGCCCTGCTCTTTGACAGGGCACAGGGTTATTTATACAAAGCGGGGAAAAAAGGAGAAATAGGCAAGGGCTTGCAAGGGAAGGGGGGAAGGGGTTGCCACGGAGACTGGTGGGTACCAGCTTGCTTTTTCCACAAGTGCTGTTTAACTCCCTTTTCCTTGGAATGAAGTAAGACAAACCTGTCAAACAAGGGGAGAAACTACAAGAAACGGGGGCAACAACCTTGTTAACGCTTATCTGGAAACTAGTCATTTGTAACTGCATTAAACTCAGTCAATGGCCTTGCTCCAAAATGGACCCTAAGAGCAAACTCCATGTGTGGAAGGACAGCACCCACTGAACACATACAGAACTTATTCATGTGAAAAATAAGTAGCCAAAGTAAGACTCTAACATGGTAATGGTGCATGATTCATTTGCAGCTTGTTTAAACAGTAAAATACAAACATATTAAAAATAACTATAACTACAATGATCTATTATTGGATATACAATATTTAAAAAATGTACTTTTGTATGAGTTAAAATGTGAGGGAGAAATAAAAGCGGAAAGTTCAGGAATGCTAGCCCTTCTCAAATTCTTCCCCCAAATCAAATAGGTGGGAACACTCCCAAACCCTTATTTTCAAGACCAGCATTGCCCGATACCAAAGTTAGAAAAGGAAGCTACCACAAAATAAAAAAATCAGGTCAATATTCCTGATAAATATGCAAAAATTCTTAATAAAATACTAGTAAATTGAATTCAGTGGCACATTAAAAGGATCATTCACCACTATCAAGTGGGATTTATTCCTGGGGTACAGGATGGTTCAAAATCTATGCAAACCAATAAATACGCAGTATCAGATTAGCAGAATGAAAGAAAAAAATCATATGACCATATCAATAAATGTAGGAGAAGCACAAAATTCAACATCCAGTCATGATAAAAACTATCAACAAATTAAGTAGAGACGTAATGTACCTCAACAAAATAAAAGCCATATATGATACCTACTGCTAACATCATACTTAACAGTGAAAGGTTGAAAACTTTTCTTCTAAGATCAGGAACAAGACAAGACAGCAACACTTCTAGTCAAAATACAGAGTAATCAGCAAGAAAAGAAATGAAAGGCATCAGAATTGAAAAGGAATAAGTAAAATTATCTATTTGCAGATGACAGGATTTTATATAGAGAAAATTCTAAAGATTCTACCATAATCCATTAGTTCTAATTAATGAATTAGTCAAGTTGCCAGATAGAAGATTAACATATAAAAGCCAGTAACATTCACATACACTAATGATGAAGGACCTGAAAGGGAAATAAAACAATCCCATTTACTTTATCAACAAAACCAAGAAAATACTTCAGAATAAATGTCACCAAGGAGGTAAAAGATTTCTATACTACAAGACACTGATGAAAGAAATTGAAGCAGATATAAATAAATGGAAAGATATTTTGTGTTCATGGATTGACACCGTGATTAGAATAACAGAGTAGGATATTAAATTTTACTTATTTTAAACATTCAATAATAGCAAAATTCCACTGTTTGGGAGATGGGACTTTTTCCTGATGCTAGGATTTGTTAGTGTTGTCTGCCCTTAGGGTACTTAGAAAGGGATAAACCCTCAAAATAAATGGGTTATTCAAGAAGTCAGTTATAAGCACCAGTATATACAAAATCTAGACACACAAATGGAGCAGGCACTCGACATGAGAACTCCAAGTAAAGGATGACTGTCCAAGAGAATGAGCAGAATTCTTAAGAAGCTCAACAAACTCCACACAGGATGCATACCAAGAAAACCATACCTAGCTACACAGCAAACCAGGAGGAGACAAACACAAATAGAAAACCTTGAAATGCGCCTGGAGAAAAGAATCTTAAATGGAAGAGTATGACTAATGGTTGACTTTTTGTTATAGATTAAATTGTACTCCCCAAAATTAATACATTAAAGTCCTGACCTCCAATACCTCAGTTTATAACATTTATAATAGACTTTATTTTTTGAACAGCTTTATATTTACCAAAAAATAAAATTGAAAACATAGTACAGAGTTCCCATGTACCCCACACCTAGTTTCCTTGATTGTGAGAACAACATTCGGTTGCAGGGGCCTCCCTGGTGGCCTAGGAGTTAAGTCTCAGTGCTGTCATGGATATGGGCTGAGTTCAATCCCTGGCCAGGGAGCTGGCCCACATATGGTACAATAGATCTCTCCAGTTTTGCCCCCTGCTCCCCTTAGCAGTGTATTTCAGAAATCTGCTAGTTCTGCTTCCCAAGGATGTAAATCTTCCCTGTTTTGTTCTGTCTCTGGTGAAACCTCTCACCACCACCCATACCTCTGGCCTATACCCCAGTTTGTCTACATACACAAAAATAAATGAAAAATAAATTTGGTTGCAATGAATGATCAATATTGACATGTCTTTATGAAATGTACATACTTTATTCACATTCCCTACTTTTTAACCTAACGTCTTTTTCTGTTCCAGGATCCCAACCAAAATAGCCCATCGCATTAGTTGTCACATCAGATTATATTTAGTCATCATATCTCCTTTGGGTACTGTTGACTGTGGCAGTTTCTCAGACTTTGTTTTTGACCATCTTGACAGTTTTGAGGAGTACTAGACAGATATTTTGTAGAATGCTCTCTACTGGCATTAGTTTGATGCTTGGTGTTAACAGGTGTATAGGTTGGGGGAGGAAGACCACATATAAGTGTTATTCCGATCACATGATATCAACAGCAGATTCCACTAACACGACTTACACTGTTGATGTTGACCTTGACTACCTGCGGAGTTAGTGTTCACCAGGTTTCCCCACTAAGAAACCTGAGGTTTGGGGTTGTGGCTCCCTCCTACCCTGGGGCTTCTGTGGCAGCCAGGGTCTTGCTGTCTGTGCCAGAGACTTCAGGCACCCATGGGAAATCACGGAGTTGGATTCTGAGGCGAGCCGAGGCAAGTGTCTCATCACTATAAAAGGGAGCCCAGCAGAAAAGGGAGGATAGGGAACCCCAGAGATAGGCTGAAAGACATACAGCGTGTTTCTCCACTCTTTCTATACTGTCCTCTTCAGAAGGAAATCACTGGGTGCAGCTTACACTTACACTGTGTGCACTTACATTGGGGAGTGATACGCACTCCTTCGTTGAGGGTAGAGTATGCACTTAAATCACTTGGAATTCTACATGGGAGATTCATCTCTTCTCCTAGTTGGGACTTTTATGCATTTTATTCAGAGTTTATCATCGCCATTAGTCAGAGAGTTAAGTTATCCCATCTGGGGAAACTGGATTTTCCCAGACCTAACATATGTTGATCATTTACTAAGATGTGCAGAACATTGTTTTGTATTTTGTTTCATTTATTCCTTGTAATCACTTTATGCAGTGCATACAATTATACCCATTTCATGGACAAAGAAACAGACTATAGAGTCACACTGCTTATGAGCTCCACCATACTATGGTGTTTCCCTTGTACCACACTCTAAAACTTGTGGAGAATTTCCCTCAGTCTTTGTCCATTCAGGTTTTGTGCTGCTAGACGAGTTCTCCAAATTGTCTCCATACATCTTTCAGTCTATCTCTGGGGTTCCCTATCCTCCCTTTTCTGCTGGGCTCCCTTTTATAGTGATGAGACACTTGCCTCGGCTCGCCTCAGAATCCAACTCCGTGATTTCCCATGGGTGCCTGAAGTCTCTGGCACAGACAGCAAGACCCTGGCTACTACGGAAGCCCCAGGGTAGGAGGGAGCCACAACCCCAAACCTCTGCACCCATGGAAAGAGCCCACCAAAGGACAAAAACAACACCTCACACCTAAAAGTCCGTTTAACACTCTGAACAAAATCCCCCACACAGATGTTAAAAGGTGAGAGGGGGAGTGGAAGATGCAACAGCCACTATGGTTGGAAAAAAACCCAAAGCAAACAAGCAATTTCTGGGCTGGCTGTTAGTCCCCCTGTTCCCACAATAGCACGTAGAGGAGGAATCACGGGTTATTGCTGAATGGTAAGACTTGGCTGATTTCAAGTCCCACCTTTCAATGTCCAGGGCTCTGACCCTCCTCACTCCCACCCCCAAGGCACCACTGTGGGGTAAAAACAGCGCTGAGACCGAATCACATCCAATTCTTACAGAAGCCCTAGAAGGGAGACAAGGCAGGGGAGTCTATCCTCACTCCACCACAGAAGTGGAGGCTTAGAGATGTAAAATGATTGGCACGCATGGTAGAATGAGTCAGCACATTGTCTGACCCTACCTCAGGCTTTGCCATTGGGAAAAAATCTAGTAGAGGCCCCTGAACATAGTGGCCAGTAAACAAAGATGTAGATGAAAACGATGGGTCAGAACAGTATTCCCCAAAGTCGGGGGTCATTCAGGAAGTCTGGCATAGCCAACGTCCATGGAGGGGGTTTTCTGTAGTAGGTGTGGAATGTTCTGCAGAAGTAAGGTAGGGGCAGGGAAAGGAGGCAGAAAGGAGGCCCAAAGCATTGATCCCCACTCCCAGGACATGCATCTCCTCTCTGCCATCTCCTGGAGCCCTGTGCCAAGTGTGGGGACCCCACACAGGAACCACTTGGTGGCCTGTGCCCTGGGAAATTACGTGGACCACACTCTGCTGGAGCAGTAGAACTGGGCTGGAGTTCCAGGAGCAGAAACAACCAGCTTCACTGTTCGGCTCCCGGGTAGACTGGGCTCCAAGGGCTCCAAGGGCTGCCAGCACCTGGCCTACTTCACACGGACAGCGGGCCACATTTGCATCTGTCGGCCTGAATGCGGTGTTCCTGGCAGGGACCCAGGCACAGAGAGGCAAGTTCAATACCCTAAGATTACATAGCAATGACTAGCAGACGTGAGATTCAGCGCAGGCTGACAAACCATTTGGTGTTCCCTCCACCCTCAAGTCTCTCTCCTCAAGAGCCAGAATCAGGTCATTTTCTCATCCTACTCCCTGTAAACTTCAAAAACAATGTCCACACTACAGTGGCTTTTAGGAAGTTTTTGTTGACCAAAGAGCAGATATCTGGCCAACATCAAGCCCAGGGAGTTTCCTTGCTAAACCACAAGTCACAGTGGTCAGGAAGGATGGGGCCTGAGGCCTCAAGGAACAGGGAGGAAGGGGCCCTGGAGACTGAGCAGTGACCAAGGCTAGAATTAGGGTAATGGGAGCACGAGCCACACCATACTGATCCCACACAGTCCATGAACCCAGACCCTCTCCCCCTGCCACCCCCCACTCAGGCCCTGCACAGCCCACAAATGTGGTCTTGCCCAGTTCCCCTTCCAGTTTCCTCTTTTGGAAAACTCTTCCCTTCCCTCTACCCAGTGGCCCTAACTCACCCCTCAGATTTCCATTCAAGTAGCACCTCCTCCTGGAAGCTTTCTTGGGCCTTTCTCACTAAGTCAAGTCCCAGTTATGGAATCTCATAGCACTTTCCACAGGTACAATTTTACATTTTATTGGGGTGATCACTTGGTTAAGATCTATCTCCCCTTCTAATCTTTAAGCTCCAGGAGGGCTCTGCTTTTCTCATATTCCCAGAATCTTGTGGTGCCTGATACTGAGTAAATGCAATAACGTAAATTCAATAAACATAAATTGAATAAAAGAATGTCAACAACTGCTCATCCTGCCTTCCTGATAGGAAAGTGGCTCCCACAGAAATTCACTGCCCTAATTCTGAATGTTACCTTATAAGGAAATGGAGTCTTAGCAGATGTGATTAAATTAAAGATCTTGAGTTGGGGTGGTTAAATGGCTTACCAAGGTTGAGTTCTCAATGCAATCACATTTAGACTTTTGAGGATTTTTGTTAGAAAAAGATGACAGGGAGCTTTAACACACACAGAGAGAAGAAAGCAAAATGAAGGTGGGGGCACTGGCTACCGTGATGTGGCCACAAGCCAAGGAACCCAACAGTGACCAGAAGCTGGAAGAGGCAAAGAAGGATTCTCCCCTAGTGCCTCCAAAGGAAGTATGGCCCTGACAGTACCTTGATTTCAGCCTAGGGCAATGGATTTCAAACTCCTGTCTGACCTTTAGGAAATGAGTGAATACATTTCCACTATTTTAAGCCACCAAATCTGTGGTAATTTATTACAGGAGCCCCAAGAAATTAACACTCCTATAACCTTCCTCCGCATTCTGACCCTCAACCCTCTTCCTATCAACCTTCTCCATGATTAGACTCTTCATAGTGGGGTGAGTGGAAGGATCACAAAAGTAAAAAAGAAAAAGGCCAATCAAGAAGAAAAAGAGGAGAGGTTGAGGGTGACAAGGCTAGAGAATGAGTGTGTATATGTGGAGGGGTGTATTTTATTCAGATGCTAGAAGCAGGGCCAAAGCTGCAGGAAGAAAACTCCCACTTTTCTGATTCTATCCCAAGGTCTCTGCACTTGCTCTTAACCAACACAGCCACATGACTCATTCCCCGCCTCCTACAGGTCCTTACTCGAATGTCACCTACTGGGTAAGGCCTTCCCTGCCGCAACACTTTGCACCACTCCCTTGACCTCTTCCTCACTTTATTGGTCTCCTTAAGATTATTACCATTTAACATATTACAGATCCATCTGATTTCTTAATTATCTGCCTCTGTCTTCCCTCCACTAGCATGACTACTCCATGAGGCAGGGTTTTGAGCTACTTTGTCTGCTTAGGATGAAGTCTGATGCACAGCAAGCAAACAGTAAGTAGTTGCTGAGTGACTAAAGATTCTCGGAGTGTCTTTCTCCTGGGAAAATATAGGAGCTGGTATGAGATTTGTCATGGGGAGAGGGGGCAGGAGGGAAGAAAGAAGCTGGGAGCAGGATGCTAAATCTTTGCTTCCAAAGTTACCAGACCTCTTCCACATGAACCAGTGCCAAACACAAACCCACCAGGGCATTTCTTTAGGTGACTAGTCTCTTTCATATCACAGCACCCAGGAAGCCTGGCGCCATGGAATCAGCATGGACCCCTCCCTGGAGTCCTTGGATTCATATAAGTGCACACGGTTGTGCCCAAACACCTGCCCAAGGCCCTAATCTAGCTCTTTGCTGTAAAACTTGGCCCATCTGCTTTTTTCTGTCTATGACTGCTATGGGTGGGGCAGAGGGGGGAGGAACATGCTGTAGTAGAGGCAGACAGAGCTGGGGTGTGCCGCTTGCTGAGTATCCTTGAGAAAGTCATATAAGCTCACTGAGACAGTTTCTTTTTCTGTACAAGAAATCCCACACAGGGTCAGGAGAAGCAAAGGTAGCACATTACCCAGAACACTAATAAACCCTAGGTTTCCTCTCCCCCTTCCTTGCAAACCAAACATCCTCCAGAGCAAACACAGCGTCTTTTCCAATGTTGTCGCCTGGGGCCTGCCTGACACCCAGCAAGGACTCAGTGAGTGTTACAGCAGACTGAGCTGGAGACAATGAAGCTATCATGGGCTCATCACCAAAGCAGGACCTCAGAAGAGCTGAGTTACTGCTGGGTGCTTTCACACGTAGTGACCATAGTGGCCCTGGGAGGAAAATTAATGGAGGGGGGGAAGGACAGGGTCCTGTGTTTAAGAATATGGTATAAATAGGAAGACCCTGGAGACCAAGAGCCAGAAGAAGGATTTCATTATGTGGCTGGGCAAGGAGACTTACCCGTGGGTGAGCGAGCACCCAGTAATCACACAGAAAACTTTCTGATAGTTTATAAACATGAATACGAACAGGAACTGCTTGTACAGACGGCATGAACTGCAGGGCATTCGTTTACTTCAGATCTCTGAAATTGGGCTTAGGATTTCTACACTTTGGAACTTTAAGCATTGTCACCTATTTGGAACGTCACACTGTGTACCATAGTGCTGACAAAAATCATATCTACTTCTGCACATTTATTATTTAATCTAAGAATTTTTATGTGTTAAAGTTTTATTTATCAAATCAAAGTTTAACAAGTGTAAAAAGAACTTCTGCATACTCTAGAAAGCTGCAGCATAAAGGGTCTGAGCATAAAAGCTCAGGCTCTCCTGAGCCCTTGGGTCTCTTGGGTGTCTTGAGAAGAGGGGCCGAAGGAGGAGAGAGGGCAGGTTAGTGACCACAAAAGGGAGGTTTTGGCTACCGGCCACCGGGGAGTTCATTGGACCTCCCGACATCAAAGTCACCCAGACACTGTCTGGTACAAAGAGTCTGGAAGAAGGCGGTGAGAAGAGTGTCACGTTACTTATATCCCAAAAGGTCAGATGGCCACGGAAGGAATCTGAGGGCGAGGTGTGAACCTGCCATTATCAGAGTGAGATCCTCCTCTCTGACTTTCATTTTCTCATAAATTACAAGAACTTCCACTCACCCCAGGACTGCAGCGCTTCCCTCTTTGCCGCCCCACTCCCAGCTACCTATCTGCTGGGCACATGCACACACACCATTCACTATCCCGGGCTAAACTCCAGTTATCATGTCTTGTACTTGCTAATTCTGGGAAAGATGGAACACTGAATTTCCAGCATCTCCTAAGGAAAGTGCTAGAACAGAAACAGGAGAAGATGAACTGACCACTATGCAAGGACTCCGGGACCCCATGAGTCCAGGATCTCCCACTGAGATCTCCTGAAGCCATGCGGGAAGGGGCTAAGAGGCTTCATATTATGAACTGGTTGAGATTTGTTCTGCCTGGGAGTGAACAGAGACCCAATCCATAAAAATAATAATCACAGTACTAATACCCTACAGTGTATGATACCGTAGAGTTTACAAAGCAGTTTCTATATAAGCTGACCTTTCTGATTCACATCAAAGTTACTTAAGAAAGTCCAAATGCCCTGGAAGTTACCAGCCAGTATCTGACTAATTTTTGTATCTCACAGGGCCTACTCAAGGGTACTTAATAAATACTTGCTTACATTATCCCCTCAATAGCCCCCATAGGTTGGAGGAAGAGGCATCACCTTCATTTTACAGATAAGAATTTGAGACCTGGGGAATTTGGGCCCAAAATCACCAAAGACAACAAAAGACCCAGGGTTTGAACCCCAGCCTTAGGTTTTCTCACCTAGGGCTATTGTTGCTTTCAGAGATGTGGTAGAACGTACATCTTTAAATTCCTGAAGCTTAACAACCATAGTTTAAGGGATTGCAAGCAATTTCTATGTCACAGAGAGATAATCAGGATTTGTCTTTAGGTGGGAGCCTCCCTCTGTTCTGGGTGAACTTCTTAGCCTTTAAGTAAGCCCATCGTTTTGGACAAAACCCTAGACATCAGTGGTGAGTCCAAGGCACATGCTGCAGGCTGAGGGGTGATGGGTTTTATCCGGCAATATCCCCTGAGTACCTCCTTAGCTGGAGAAGAACCAGGGTCTTCAGAAGTTAGAGCAACATTTCCCCCAAGTCCAAGTTGAGGCCATCCCATCCCACATCTGAAAAATCGCTCTTGTGGTATCCCTTACAAAAGACTAAGAGCTCAGAGTCTCTTTCTGTCCATTGCGGACACAGCCCAAACTAGATATGCCAGGCCAGCTACTATCCCATCTACCTGGGGAGGCAGACTAAGGAAATAGTCCAGCAACTAGCCCATGTGGGCCATAAGAGCCCAACTGTAACTTCTGATGGCGCTAGGAGTTTCCTTTGAAAGATATGATATTATCCAGTTGTGAATGCTCTTTAAAAAAAAAAAAAAGAGGGGGAGGGGTGGGAAAGGGTGGGAGGAGGAAGAAGAGGAGGAGATGAAGAAGTTGGCTTTGGGAAGAGGAGGAAGGCTCTGCCTCTCTGTGGGGGCAAGAAAGATGGGAAGTCAGCCTGTGTCTCTTTCTACAGCGATTGCCAAAGCCTAAGAGAGCTTTTCAGAACTGGACCAACAGCATGGGGGCAGCTCTGAGCCACTCCCTTTTGAAGCAGTGGTAGCTATCTCTTTGGTGCTCTTGTTATTCACAAGTCTCACATAGCATTTTAAAGTGTTGTGGCCTGTGTTCACACTTGACATGAGGAGGTGCGGCCCAGAGGCCTCCAACGTGAAACACCAAGGGGTAAGCGATGAGACCCCAGGCAGCACTTAGGCATGTGGGGCTTCCCTGGAAAACCCCACGCCTTATCTGAGAATGGAAACCTAGCAGCAGATGGACTTCCTGCATTCGTGGGATGGAGGCTCAAGGCAGCTGTTAAGTTTAGAATTATAGGGAAATGACACCCTTGAAAACTGGAGAAGTCAGTCATCTAGACTACATAGGAGAAGACACAGTCAATTCTTGAAATGACGGGGTATTTTTGTCAATGTTCTTTTGTTCTTAACGTCTTGCGAGATGCAATGACAATGGACTAGGTTCTTGCCCTTCCTGACAAGATGATTTTCGTAAATTTTGGAGGGAGGAGACCCCTCCAGGAAGACCCCAATCATCCACAGTGGGACAGGGTCAGCTCCACTGCCTGGAGAGTGCAGACAATAGGAGGAGGCAGCTGGCTCCTTTAGTCAGCTTCTTTCAGCTAAATATTTCCACTAGCCACACTCCCTCGCAAAACCTTTATCAGCTGTCAGAACACTTTTGTGTCTGGCCCTACAGAGCCCAGGAAGGTTACAATTATCCTAGATTCAAGGGCACACAGCAGTCATGTCAAGTGGGAGCTAGAATAAGGTCTCCTGTTTCTGAGGTCCCTCTCCGGGCTCGTCCCAACAGCTTATAAACCTTGGACATTAACCAAGAAATGGGTCAGTGGAGGCAGACTGCACTTGTCAGAAGGCACTTAGCCCCAGTTCTGCTGAGTCAAGGGAATTCACAGGGAAGGTCCTTCACGTGGGGATAAGCATTTCTTCCCTTACCTCAAGGCTGAGGGTTAAGCACCACATGACTTCATAGTTCCACAAGTTTAGCTGCTATGGTGTGTCAGGCAAAGAGCTGAACTTCACTCAGAGACCAGTGTTTTGTTTCTATCACTAACTATCGTCATCCTATGTCATCTCCATATTCTGGGTTTTCTATGATATTTAAAAGGCAAAGAAAATACATCCCTCTCCTGCTCCAAACCCTTCAGGTATGCCTATCACCCACTCAACTAAAATCCAAACAGCTCCCCATTCAAGCCTAATCAGAGATTATAGGGAAATGCAGTAGGGAGTTTTACCCTTTCTGAGATCTTTGATTATCCTCAGCCAGGAAGGAACCAAGCAGAGGTAAAGGGATTTGCACACTAGTGCAGTTCTGCAGCCAAAGGCTCTTCCTGGACTGCGGCTGGTCCATTGGTGGTCTCTCCACTTTACATCCAGGCTTCTCTTTCACCCAACCACAATTAAGTTGTCTCCAGGCAGTTTCCTTCTCTCTATCCCCTTCTCTATTGGTTCCCTCTCGGTCTCTCCGTGCAGCTCTGACACAGTGATCACAAGGCCTGGAACTTCCCTAACCCCCAGTCCAAGGATAGAAACTACAAGTTGTACCTACTACCACACTAGAAAATGGGCTTCCTACCAGCTCACATGCCCCACTACCCCTTAGTAATACCCACTGAGAAGCATGTGAAGATGTGAACATGAAGGAGAAGTAAAGTGAAATGAGACAATGGAACCACCCAGAGCTCAAAAGATGTGGACCCAGCTCTATCCACAGGTTCCTCTGGGCTCCCCGTATTCTATTAACCATAACACTCAGCCCCAAGCTGTTCCTCCTTTTCCTCCTCCCTACACTAACCCCCCCCCCACCCGCCATTCTCTCTCTTTCAACTCACTAGACACTTGTCTCTTCCAAGAATTCTCCCCAGAACCAGAAGCAATTTAACATGATACAAGAGTATGAGTTCTGGAGTCAAACTGACCTAGGCTGAAATCTTAACTGTCACTCACTGCTAAGTGACACAGACGGGTGACTTAATCTCTAACCTTATTTCATCATCTACAAAACACTGTTAGGATGCCAACCTTACAAGGGGGTGACAAGGATTAAACGATACAATGTTCGCACATTAATCAGGGTCGTTAACATTAGCTATTACAACAAAAATCCCCAAACCTCAGTGTCTAGTTATGAATTCCCACCTCACTCAAGCCACAGGCTGATGCAATTGGGCATTTTCCTGCAGAGATGCCCTGCTAGAGGTGATATTTGTTCCCCTAGAGCCCCCGGGGTCCTCCACTAAGCCCTCTCAACCTGGCTGACAGAATTGCAAGGACAGACAGGCCAGGAAGTGTCACCTATCAATTCGACTTTACACTGTAAAACCTACTCGTGTACTCCACCTAGTTGCAAGGAAATACAGAAAACA
Organism: Galemys pyrenaicus; assembly: GCA_019455555.1. NCBI lineage: Eukaryota > Metazoa > Chordata > Mammalia > Eulipotyphla > Talpidae > Galemys > Galemys pyrenaicus. The sequence continues at coordinate 2,757,117 of JAGFMF010011443.1, forward strand.
GAGCGGTCCTGTGTGCCCAGAAAGAGTACCAACTGACCACTCTTAATCTCCCAGGTGAGCGCAGAGTGCACCTTAAACACCCTGGTTCTCTTCCTCCTGACTGCTCTGAGAGTGTGGCAACAAGAGCTGTCCACTTAGGTGATCAACTAACCACGCATCCCACTGGGCCTGCTCACATCACTCTCCACTTTCCATGTACGGGGACCTCCCTGATTTTCACTGCCCACCATCATAAAGTAAGGCCTTTCTAGTCCCAGTGTAGGCCCTCAGACACAGGATGGGCACCCCTCCCCCCCCCCCCGCGCCCCGACCCCATTCACACACCCTCTGTAGCAGTGTCACATCCCACAGTGAAGCTGACAGTTTATCTCCCATGCTGTCACACCTTAGGTGCACATGCAGTGAAGTCTCAGATGAGCCCAGTGACTCGGAAGTGGCTGACAATGACTTACCCCGTTCTCTAGGCGTGTTATTACCCCAAAGGTAAAAAAAAAAAAAAAAAAAAAAAATGCTCTAAAGGTGAGATTTCAGGAAAGTGAAAAAAATCAAAAGGGGTTCGGATCGGACATGGGTGCCCCTAAAAATATTAAGTCAGGGAGAAGACTGCCCGCTTCACCGTTGGTTTTGCTCAGACCCCCACACCAGTGCAACACCAAGACTCGCGTAGTGAGTCCTCAGGCAGACACCTGAGCCCTGGGACAGCGCCTTCCCCAGTGCAGATCCCTGCACCACAGCTCTATATCCCAAACACATTCATCTAGTAAAATCAGCTGTCTCAGCTGTCGTGCTCGCGTTCATTCGTGCTCGCTCGCGCTCGCGCTGCTTTGGACCCGCTTCCCCCCCTCTCCCCCCCCCCCCCCCACCGGGGGNCGCTCGCGCTGCTTTGGACCCGCTTCCCCCCCTCTCCCCCCCCCCCCCCAACTGGGGAAGTCGGCTCTAGGTTACAGGCAGCCAGCCACGCATCCGCTCCCCGACTCCAGCGCCTAGCGGGCGGGGATCTCGAGGCCTCGCCCCCTGACGTCAGCCTGGAGAGAAGCGGACGGGCAGACGGCGGGACCTTTCAGTCTAGCCCTGGCTCGCCAGGGCTGGAGGCGCGCGGCTCTGCTGCGGCTCAGCTTCGGCTCAGCCTCCGGCGGATGCGGCGCGCCTAGGATGCTGCTGAGCCTGGTTGTGCCGCTGGCGGCGTTCCTGGGCCTGCGGCTGGGCGCCGGCGCGCACGGTAAGGACCCCCGGCCCCGGCCCTAACCCGCCCTTTCGGCGCCCTCCCCGCTGGCCTGCGTGAGTGACCAGGCCCGTCTCTCAGCCGCTATCACCTCTACATTAAGATTGTGCACCCCGCGGAGAACCCAGTCTGACTACCCTCTAGAGAGAGGGGCATCCTTTATTCTCCCCTCCCTAAATCCCTCTCCGGTCATTCTGGCCAGCCTGGGTCTCATGCTCACCGGTTGTAGAAATGGAAGAGTCTGAGAGAGACTGATTGAGGGGTGGGGGAATGAGGATAGAGAAGGTGAATGACACCACCCCACCCACCACCGCCACCAACTCACTGTCCACCCACGTCCGGGCTAATGGTTAAGTTTAGTCTTGGCTTTCTGTTGTTCTAGTTCAAAGGATGGGACTGCTCCTCCCTTTGGGGAATAACTCTGAGCCCCCATCTGACTCTGCCTTCTGCCCCTTTCCTCCCCCACTGAAGCTCTTCTCCCTGACTCTCACCTGTCACCCCCATCTGATCGTCCCTGCTACTTCTTCAGCCCCCAAAGCAGACCCTCTCTCCGGCCCTCCCCCTCTATCCCCCTACTCCTCATCCAGCTGTCCTGGAAAGTTTCTGCAACTAAGAAATGAAAACCCCAGAGAGACTGAAAAGACCAGAGGGGAGGGGACCAAGAGCAGAGGCAGCGAGAGAGGACAGAAACCACTTCTAGGTGACACCAGAACACAAAATAAAACTCAGAGTCAGCCATTCACATGACCGGAATGTACAGCTCAAACACCACAAAGACAAAGACTGGCTGCATTTTTCACTTTCCATGTAATGTTTTGAAATCTAGACACAGACTTGACAAAGACAGTATAAGAAAAAAAGTAAGAGACAGGGACAACTATACTTTCTAAGTAAGAACGTTGGAGGGTGGGAGGGGGAAGCAGCATTATCAGAGAGATGAGTAAACCAGCGAAGGCTGAGAGACTTGCTGTCGAAGAGATGGGCATTAAGGGGTGAGGGAGGAAGAAGAGGAACTGACTGTGGGAAATAGCCTTAGCTGCTTCATTTCATTAGATCAGGACTCTTAAAGTAGGTGTGTTTACTGCATTCTTACACAAGGGGGAACAGCTCAACGAAGTTTAATCATTGTCTGTGCTACCCTGGGAGTATAAGTGTGAGGCTCCTGAAGCTGACGTTTCCCTTGGTGACTGGAGATGAGGGAGGTAGGAGATGAGATGGGCATTGCTACTTACTATCTCACCTGAGACCCAAAGGTGCTAGCTTTTTGTGGAAAGGTACTCAGCATAGCCATTCTGTCTGTCTCACCCAGTCTGAAACTGCGCTGGTCATAGAAGCCCTTCTAGAAACTGGGAGATGGCAAGCACCCGACTTGGGGTTGCACAGAGGACCCACTCAGAGAAACAAGCATATGTTAAAACGCAGGATATCTGTGTACCCAGAGAACACCAGAAAGGGGGCCTTGGGCTGGAGTCTTATGCTGGCGCCAGATTGGATACCAGCAGCAGGGATGGGGTCAGGGCTGGAGATGGGGCTGAGGCAGGGACAATGACTGGGCACTATAGTCCTCTCTCCTGCCCCCATTTTCTCACCAGAGATACATCAACCCAACCTAACTCTTTTCAGTTTCCACTTCTGCTTCTGATCCCAGATAGTACAGGACAGTGATTTCAGGTCACAACACTAACTCTGAACTTGGACTGGGGGGCCTGCATCCAAGGCCCTACCCTGCCCCTTATAAGCTCTATGACCTTGTGCACTTAACCTTCCTGAGCCTCCATTTCTTCTCTAGAAAAACTGGGACAATAAATAGTTGCCTGTAGGACTGGTGTGATAATTAAATGAGATAACATATATAAAGTACTTGGCTGGCCACTGGGCTTACAGCAAAATAATAAATGGGAACTGTTAGATGTTTGCGGCCATCACCATCATCATCTTCATCTCTGGGCGGTGGGATTTGCTAGCTCTGTTACTGACACTCTTTTCCCCAGGGACAGAACTACCTAGCCCTGCTTCTGTGTGGTTTGAAGCAGAATTTTTCCATCACGTCCTCCACTGGACTCCCATCCCGAATTCATCTGAAAGCACCCACTATGAAGTGGAGCTTTTGAAGTAAGGAAAAGGAAGGATGGGAAAGGAAGGAGGTGGGTGAGGGAACGGGTGGTCCACCTTTTCTCCTGCCCTGGCGTGGGAAGGATGTCTGCCTTGTTACTGAAAGGACACCAGCAGGCCCCGGCACATATCCATCAGGTGACAATCACTCATGAGTCTCACGAGCTAAGCACGGTGCTGGGATCTCTGGGGTGAGAAGCCAGAGCATTGCCCAACCATCAAGGTTTATCCCTCTTACTATAAAAACAGGAAAAGCATTAAGGAAACCCTAACCACTGCAAATGTAGGTGGCAGAAGGAAGAAATCAAGCTGTGTTCCAGGGCATAGCAAATTTTCCTAGAAGAGCTAGGATGGGAGCTACTCATATTCCAATCTAAGGGTCTTCTAGACGATGAAGAAAACGGTACAGGGTCCCAGAACCAAGGGAGATTCCCCTGGTCTTGGACTAGAGGAAACACTCTCAGGGCTGTACCCTCATGGTTGCTCTCTACCCTGATCTCGCCCAGGTATGGAACAAACCTCTGGGAGTCCATGCGCAACTGCAGCCAGCCCCGGATGCTGTCCTGTGATCTCACCATGGCGACCCTGGACCTGTACCACAGGTGTTATTACATAGCTAAAGTCCGGGCAGTGGATGGAGGCCAGCGCTCCAACTGGACCGTCAACAGCACGCACTTCTCTATAAATGAAGGTGCTTTTCTCCCTCTGAGCTTAGAATGTGACTTTTGGAGTTCTCTCCAGTCAAAAGCTCTAGTCTAGAACTTTTCTCTCTGTTCCCACAGCTAGCCATGTCAGCTGGCTTCCTGATCAGGGACCTAGTTACCCAAGCAAGCCTGAGTCAGGACCCCAAAGAACGTTTATATGAAAATAGCCAAGTTGTTCAAGATTTAAAAGGGAACTACAGTTGTTTATCCTACAGCAGAGACATCTTGGGGGTGAAATACAGCAGCTGAGTCATGAGGCTGTATACTTGGTGGGATCTAGGAGAGGAAGCGAATCTGTAAGCACTCAGCACAAGGCAGCAAGTAAGGATGTGATCCAAAATTTGGATCCAAAATTTTGGATCACATCCTCCCCATTTTAGGGATGAAATCCTAGGGGGTCAGGGGGTGGAACTTTGAAGCAGGGAGTTGCTACTGAAGAAAAGGTAGGAGTCTCTCTCTTTAGAGATATGAGAAAAGGCTAAGCCCCAAAACTGATGGGATTCTCTCATTCCACAGATTGGGACTGACCAGGTTTCCTGTGTGTATGTTGGGGGTGGTGGGGAGAGGGAAGAAGTGGGGAAAGCAACAAGCTCTGTAGAATCCAGAGTGAAAACCAATGGTCTAAGAGGTCACTGTTTCCCAAATGCCTGATACATGCCATTGTTCAGCTGGCTGCAGAAACAACACCTGGATGTGTCTTTAGAATAGATATTTCCAGGACTTGGCTTCAAAATTCAGATTCGCTGGGTTTTGAGTGGGTCTGGGGCATCTGAATTTATAATGTGCTCCCAGGAAGTCTATATGTTTGGCTGAGCTGGGGGAGTAGGGTAAGCTTGACCCTGGAAATCAGGCATGGGAGGGTTACCCTCCCATTAGACTTCTCCAGCCTCATGGTGTTGTCTCCCACTCAGTGACCCTCACAGTTGGTGGTGTGAAACTGGAGGTGTACAACGGCTCCATCTTTGGGACAATCCATCCCCTCAGGCCCAAGATGGCCCCTGCAGCTGACACATACGAAAGTATCTTCACAAACTTCCGCGAGTATGAGATTGAGGTTCGCAAGGTCCCAGGACAGCATAAGGTAAGGAGTTTCCCAAGTCTGTTAAGACCTGGGCTTCCCAGGTGACAGGGGACACCTTTTGTGCACCCCCTGGGGAGCTTTACTGGCAGAGTATAGGGGAGGTGTGGGGGTAGGAGGAGCTGGATGAGCTCCTTAAACCTGTGCTTCTGCCAGGTAGCAGGGAAAACACTGCCATAGGTGCCAGATATCTCATGAGACATTTCATAGCTATTCTTTCTGATCTCCTTGCAGGTGGATATTTCATTCCACTTATAGATGGGAAAATGAGGCTCCAGGAGGTTATGTAATTGCTCATGGATACCCCATAAATGGGAGGTCTGGAAAATCCACCCTCTTTCTCCTGTCCACTACAGTTAGTCCCAGCCCCTTCTGAAAAGGTCCTCAACTTCGACACTCTTTCTCTTTTAATGCAAAATTAATCATGGCGGTCACTCAGATCTTGGGCTACATTGATGATACAGGGTTTGTTATCTTTTAAAAAGAACACCAGGGGCCTCCCTGGTGGCACAGTAGGTTAAGCAACGCACTATGAGGCAAATAGCAGCCACTGCAGCACAAGTTCGATCCCTGCCGCCAGCTTGGGAAGGTGACCCACATGGCGCAGCAGACCTCTCCTGCCCCGCCTGATGCTCCCCTCAGCAGTGTACTTCCGTTAATCTGCCTGTTCTGCTCCCCACTCTGTCTCTGGTGAAACCTCTCACCCCCCACATGTCTGGCCTGTACCCCAGTGCTTGTGTGCATAAATAAATCTTAAATAAATAAATAAGAACACTGAAGGGGGGTGACTGAGGTCACCTCTAAAGCCCCTCCAGCTCTTGCTACTATGTGCCATGAAACAAGGCCGTTTTGTTTATTGTTGTTTTCGTTTCAGTTCCCAAACAAGAAGGTAAAACAGGAAAATTTCAGTATCCCAATTGCTGAAGAGATGGGAGAGTTCTGTGTCAAGGTGAAACCATCCCTCAGCAACCGCATCAACAAGGGATTGTGGTCCACTGAGGAGTGCATCATCCTCGTCGCCACCCAGCAGTGTGAGTGCGGCAGGCTGCTGGCCGGGCAGGGACGGAAGCTGGAAGGACATTCCAAAAAGAATGCCCCTCCAAGGGCCACCAATGCCAGGCATCATGCCAGATACTTCCCACATAGCTCTGCACCCTCATGTCACTGTGGGCAAGTGCTGTGATTGTCCCCTTTGTAGAGATAAGACCTGGTGCATGTAAGTATGGTGGCAGATCCAGGCCTCCTGATTCTGTGGTGTTCCACTTGATACACTATCCAGGAACCCCTGCTATGCCCCATCAGCTATGGTACCTTCTGTTTATTACACTCCTCTGCTGTCATTTCTTGGAGCTGGGGGCACAAAGGGTCTTCTCCCTACCTTCACTCCCCTTCAAATGCAGCAGGACTGAGCTAACTCCTGGCCATACTTGCTGACATCTACAAATATTGTGCCAGGCTCTCAACTAGGTGCTGGGAAAGGAGGGGGCGATATAGGAGGCGAAGGCCACAGTCCTGCTGGAGAGGATCTTACAGTTTGGCTGGGAAGATGGGGCGCTCAGTGAAAACAATAACTAGCAGCTCTGTGAGGATGCATATGGCAAGAGCTGGTGACTCATGTCAACAGTCAGTGTGCCAGAACTGCCCAGTCCAGTGTGGGCAGGGTCTGGCAAAGACCAAGTGACTTCTTATATTTCTGGTGTACATTTCCACCTACAAAAGACACACAAGTTCATTGCCATCAAGCCTCACTCTCATTCAGAGTGAGGTGCCATCAGGATCAGGCACCTATTAGTACATATTCCTCTGATGTGTCTAGTTTTGAATGCAGGCCTGGGCTCAAATCTCAGCTTAACCACTGATGGACTATGTCATCTTGGGCAAGTGATGCGACCTCTCTGGGTCTCTGCATCCTAATACCTCAATATAGGGATGATATTATTTACCTCATAAGGTCATTAGAAGAATCAAATAACTAAGCACTTGGTAGATTATAAGCACTGAATACTTCACAACATCTGGTGTAGTAGGTGCTATTATTTTTCCCATTTTACAGATGAGGAAACCGCCTGAGAGAGGCTAATTTGTCCACAGTCTCACAGCTAGTAAGTGGGGGAACAGGGACTTGAACACTGGTCCCACTGCTCTCAAAGCCTTTATTCTTACCTGCTGGCCCCCGGCCTCTCACTCCATGTCAGTCCTGAGCAACGAGCTGGAAGCAGCATGAAGGAGTCCTGTGAGGGGCTCGCCCTGGGCAGAGCCAGGAAGTCCAGGCAGGGAGTCCTAAGAACCCAGCCATGACTGGAGATGTGGCCGAGTTAGCCTGGGAGGTTCCCTAGCGTGGTCCCTGAGAGTGGGCGCGGGGGGGGGGGGGGGCCGGGCACAAACGCATCNGGGGGGGGGGGGGGGGGGGGGGGGGGGGGGCCGGGCACAAACGCATCTCTCTGCCCGCAGACTTCACGGCGACCAACCTCACCATCTTCTTCACCTTCGCGTTGCTGCTCGGCGCGGCGCTGTCCTACTGCCTGGCCCTCCAGCTCTACGTGCGGCGCCGGCGCCGCGGGAAGCTGCCCACCGTCCTGGTGAGTCTTTTAGGGGGGCCACTGTCCCGCCCTGCCCAGTCACACCACGACTCGCGGGGCCGGGAGCGCCTCAGTCGGGCCCCTCAGGCCCGAGGTTCCCCGGGCACCTCGGCCCGCGCCGTGCGAGCCGCGTGCCCTGCGTTTTCGCCGCTAGTTTCTTCACGGCAGTTTCGCCACCAGCATTGTTGCCTATAACTAATTGACCACAAAGCAATTTACCCATAAAAGAGAAAAGAACTAACTGGTAAACAATGGGTTTCATTTCTCTGTTGATGAAATAAGAAACCAACTTTTGCAAGCAGATATACTATCATTTTCTAATATAGTAATACGTGATCTAAATGTACTCTCTAAGCTCACATTTCTAGTAAACACGATCACCAAAAAACATTTCCCCCATCAAAAAAATAGATGTATGATACGCTGAACGAATGAAAGACTTGGGAGACAAGGGTTAGGTGTCATCCACAAAAGAAAATCAGCTCTTGGGGATGTATCACCGTGAATCTGCACGTTTGTAAACGTATTCGATAGATTTTGTGTCTTTTGCGATAGATCTGCAGTCAAATATTTTGTATTTTGTCTTAATTTTACAATTCGTTTTTCATGTTTGCTGATGAACTTTTAAAGATGCGTCTTTTTCATTATTCTCTCTTTTATGGCAAAATTGCCCTAAGGCTAATTAGTTCTGTGACGAAAATGCTTGCAGTGAAACCGTTAATGGTGGAATTACCCTGACCGGGATGGAGGAAGGACGGGAACGCAAAGCGCGGCGCTGAGACTGCCCTCCTGTTTGTAGTCCCAGATATTTTGTTAATCTTTGCTACTAACTAGCCATGGACCAGCCCCAGTGTGTTAGTACAACTTGAGCAGGTCCAGGTACCATCCTTATTTTACATGTGAGGAAACAGGGTCACATAGCTACTGTCGGGAGACAGGGGGGTGGTGCTGGAGCACGGGGTCTGTGGAGCAGCCTGGATCTCCCACCCTGCCGGAGTGTCACCTCTTGCTAGGCAGTGCTGACAGATGCTGCATTTGCAGTCAGCCAGCCCCGAAACTCCACTTGCCGCCTGGTGCAGTTATCATCAGACCTCAGCCGCTGGCCGGGAATTCAGACCACGTCAAAGGTCTTCTCCCATCCCCTCCACGGCTACATCACTGCCAGGGCAGAGGACTAGGCTGGAAGACGGGGGTCCCAGGGAAGCACACAGCTGGAAGGAGATCCTCCAGAGGGATCCCAGAATTTCTAGAAAAAAAATAAGGAGAAAAACAGACACTCTGAAATTATTTTGAGTAAGAACTCAAGGCAGTGGGGGGTGGGCCCCTAGGAGAGAAGAAGGTAAGATGGTTTAGCCTGATCCAAGCTTTTGTCCAGCCCCTCGCCCCCCCCCCCAAAATATAGAGCTATATTCTGAGGTTTGGCTCTTCTGCCGTGATTAGAAAGGCATGGGAGGCTGAGCAGCCGCTACAGCCTCGTGATTATAAAGTTCTCCCTTCTCTCTAGCTGAAGTGTGTAGCTCACTGTCCTTTCTCTGTGCTTTGGGGAATATTCTTTGACCTATTTAGCAAGTACTTCAAGCATATTTTAGGATATGTTAGAGATGAACATTTATGGGCCTGTCCTAGGAATAGATAACTAGAAAACAGAGGGGGGAGAGGAAGGGTGGTCCTGGCACACTGGATGGGAGATGGTAGTTTTCTAGACTAGGAAAGGCATCTAGGAAAAAAGTAAAGGAGGTGGCAGTCATACCAGTTACTGAGCATGTGCGACATGCAAAACATGGTACGGGCAGAAGCTGACTAACATGGCCCCTGGTCCCAGGCAGCTTGCTGTGGGCCTGGTAGGGCAGCTTAGGTTGAACTTAACCTTAATACAAACCAGTACAATAGATGTAGATGCCTCAATGCTAAGAGTTGACACCAGTTCCTGGTTTTGTTTCTTTTTTCCTTTTTGTCATTTGGACCACAGATTTGTGTTGTCCTTGAGAGTATCTTCTTCTTTAAGATAAATACAACCCAATTCCTTTCATCTAAAGGTCATGGTTATTACTAATTCTATGAATAATTTCCTAGTCACTGGCTGTTCTCATTTATTAGCTCCTTTCATCTGATATTTCAACAATATATTAAGCTAAGTATTATTGGATAAGTGGGGACTTCAAATCAGGACAGTTGACTACAACTTCCAGGTTTGTTCTTTGCTGCTCTGTAACTTTGTATACAACTTTCTTCACTAGGAATCAGAAATAATATTTTCTTGAAGAATTACTGGAGAGTAAAATGCCTCCACTGAGTACCTTCTACATACCAGGCACTGTTCTAAGCACATAACATGCTTAGCACATGAGGAAGCAAGTACTGTCATTATTTCCATTTTATAGGTGAGACACTAAAGTACAGAGAGGATAAATAGTTTAGTGAAGGTGATAAACTGATAAGTTGCAGAGATGGGATTTGAACCCAAGCAGTTTAGCTCTAGAATACACCTTAAATCTCCAACCTATGATAGAGATTTAATAGGAACTCAAGCAATAAGAACTGTCTTAGAGTCATCTTGTGTGTTGGGAGTGAGGGTCCATGTGCAACAGTGTGTAAGTCAGTCAACAAATCTCACCATTGGCTCCTCTGTGCCAGTTCAGTTTAAGATCTGAAAACAGAATGGCAAATGAGATTGGACAGTTTCTGCCCTCAAGGACCTTATAGTCTGTTTAGGAAGGGAAGTGAGTATATGTGCAACTGTGCATTGAGGGGGTAGGAGACAGTAAACAAATTTTAAAAATAATTCAAAAGTGCTAGGAAGAAGTAAACTAGGAGTGGAAACTGCTTTTGCCCAGATGACTGGGAGGGGCCTCTCTGAGGAGGTGACATCTGAGCTGAGACCCAAACCATCAGGAGGATACAGCCATACAAAGCACGAAGAGTAGTCCAACCAGCCGGAGTAGCACGTCCAAAGGCCCAGACTATTCTGTGCTGACATTCTGGGGCAGAAAAAACACCACTGTGGCTGGAAGAGCAGCAGCAGGGAGAGGGACTGAGTGACTTCCCTGGAAACTCAGCCATTTATCGGTAGCACGTCCTCTGCTGCTGTGTCCATTTGTTCCACCGCCCACACAGTACAGCCACCCTGTGTGTGAGTCACAACTCAGCAGAGACATTAACTTGGTGTTAACTTGGTGTCTTATGTCCAGCTCTGTTTAAAAAAAATGAAATAAATAAAATGGGCTAAGATAGGACCAGATAGAATAGATCATGGTAACACAGGTAGTAATGATAAGTGTTATTTTGTGAAACTGACTTAAATTATTTGTCTATGTTATATATTTAGGGTGAGATAGATAGAAAGATATAGATAGATAGATAGATAGATAGATAGATAGATAGATAGATAGATAGATAGACAGATACATAGATATCAGCTATTATGCAACACATTTATTATTGGGTCATAATCAAAAAAGTTTGAAATACACTTGTAGATCTACATGGATCCAGCCTGCTCTCAGGTTTGAACAGCATCATGATGGAACCACCTGAGAAGATTCTTCGTTCCACCTGTGATGCCATCTGGCTCTGAGAATGCTGGTTCCTTATGTATTTGCCTGAGCCAAACTGAGGCTAGCAACAGGGAGAAAACTCTATTCTGAAATGAGCCAAAAAGAGCATGTTACAGTCTAATGCAGACTCCAGAGTTCCCTCTTTTGGAGCCTGTTGGATTAGGGCTTAGGTTAGATTAGGGAGGTAACTCCAACAGAGGGAGTTACCTCCGTGAGCTCCCCATCTGGACCTGCGCGCAGCCTCACCTGGCGACACTCAGGTGGGTTCCTGCAGCAGACCCTCCCACCTGTCTCACTCTGTGCTCTTCTCTCTAGGTCTTCAATAAGCCCACTCCCTTCATCCTGATCAGCCAGATTTCCTGGCCAGAGACCCATGTCACCATCCACCCACTGGACGAGGAGGCCTTCCCCAAGGTGTCGCCAGAGCTGAGGAACTCGGAACTGCACGGCAGCACGGACAGTGGCTTTGACAGTGCCAAGCCATCCCTGCAGACTGAAGAGCCCCAGTTCCTCCTTCCTGCCTCTGACCCCCAGGCCAAGGAGACGATGGGAAAAGGAGCACCCCTGGAGCTGGAGAATAATTGCAGTAGTGGCTGCAGCACCAGCACGGACAGCGGGATCTGCTTGCAGGAGCACAGCCTGTGTCCCAGCGTGGAGCCCCACTGGGAGTCGCAGCCCGGGAGCAACAGCCAGGGCGAGGATGACAGTGGCATTGGCCTAATCCAGAAGTCTGAGGGGCAGCCTGGGGATATACAGGGTGGCTCAGCCCTGGCCTATACCAGGTCCCTAAGACCTGAGGTTCCTAGCGAAGACGACTCAACCACAGTGGCATTCCAGGGCTACCTGAAACAGTCCAGATGCACGGAGGAGAAGGAAGCCAAGGCAGAGTGCCTAGAGGAAGAATCACCCTCGACAGATAGCCTTGACCCCACATGCCAGACATGCCTGGATGCAGAGGCGGGCTGGCCGCCACCAGCTCTGGCCAAGGGCTATTTGAAACAGGGTGCCCCAGGAATGACTCTCACTCCCTCAGGGACCTCAGTTGAACAGTGGAAACATCCAACTGAGGAATGGCCACTTCTGGGCTTAACTAGTTGCGGTGACCTAGGAACTTCTGACTGGAGCTTTGGTCATGTTCTTGCTCCTTTGGACCGTGTGGTAGCCCCAGGGGGTCTCCTGGGCAGCTTTGACTCAGACCTGTTCAACCAGCAGCTGATGTCCAGCCTGCACTAAAACAAAGGACTCAGGCTAAGGGGCTGCTTTGGATTTCAGCCATGTCCTGCCTGCACCAGGAGAAGGAGATCCCAGAGGTTAAAGGTCAGTCTGGGCACTTTTCTGTGAGCCCAGTGAGGACTGGCCATGGTCCCCATGACAGGGGGAGGCTATTTGGCTAAATTAGCTCAGGGAGTGTGGGCAGCCTTGCCCGGCGTGCATAATGCCCTACAGACTGGCAGAGCTCTGGGAAGGGAAGGGCAGGGACCTCCTTCCTTCTCGTGACTCTTCCTGTGTCAGAAAGGATTCTTTGCTCAGGGGAGTCATGGAGTTTCAGAATTGTGCTTAGGCTGCCAGGCTGAAGTCAGCACAGATGCAGGCCTCCCTGCATTCAGTCATGTGGCAGGGCCAGCAACAGGAAGGAGACTGGGAGGATGGAGGCCTCCGGCCCTCACTGCAGGAGTCACTTTTAGGGGGAAGAGGTGGGAGCAGAGACCAAGTCTGTCATAGGCCTGGCCTGTTCCAGAAGCGCCCCACTGTCAGGCCCCCCATATAGGGAGCTTATCCTGAAAGATGTCAGGGTATGTCTAGCCTGGTCAGCCAATCAATCGACTAACCGTCATTGTGGAGCCACAGGAAGAGAGGGAGCTGAGAACCAGAAGGGGCTCTGGTTCAGAACCTGTCCCTCTGGGGATGTCCCGTGTCCATCTGCAGACAGCTCACTATTTCTAGCAAGTGGCACTGAGGCATTTGTAGGGGCTGGGCCACTTACCATGCCCACCCGGCTGCCCCATCATCTTGCTGACAGTTCCACAAAAAGCATGGTTGTTTGCATTGGTCAAAACTAAGCCCTTCAGGTGGCCTCTGAGCTTGGATGTCAGTCAGCATGAGTCAGCCCCAAGGGTCAGGGGTGGGACTTGCCCTCATGTTTTCTGCTAATGTCCAGCTCCACACCCACAAGATAGGGCCCTGGGCTGGGATTCCTGCTGTCAGTGGTTCAGCTGTGTAACCTTGACCTAGTCACTTTCCAGAGGGCCTTGATTACCCAGGCTGTGAAATAATGACTCAGTCTCTATTCCTCCATGCTGGATGCTATCCTGGCTGGTCTCTGGAGTGACATTCCCAACCCTGACTTACCCTGAGTAGGAGGAGGTAAGCTATGAAACCCATGCCTACACAGCGAGCTTGCCTCTCACACTGAGGGCTCCCAGGTCTAGCAGAAGCCATGGTGTCTTGTCCAGACAGCAGCCAGGCTCTGGGGCCAGAAAGGGCAGGTGGGGGCCCTGCTCTCCCAAGCCAGTTTGCAGCCTGGAAGCAAGAGGCTGGTAGCGATGACAGGCCTGGGCTATGTGCCTGTGCCTGAGCCATCACTGGCCTTTCTCTGGGGCATTCTGGAAACAGACATCCCAGCCCAGGGAATCAGCCAGGACCCTCCCCACTCTTCCAGGGAGTTCTTGGATTCCAGTCTCATAATAACTCTTCTGGAAACAGGCTTGAGGGGAGGATTTCTCAGGGTTCCCTTGAAATGCTTATTTATTTTAATCATGTATTTATTGAAGCAGAGGCAGAGTAGAGTGAAAGAGCTCTGGGCATGTCAAGAGTCTGGAAGTTCTAGTTCTGACTCCATTTTTCTGGTAGCTTGGCCTTGGGAAAATCCTTTAAAACCAGAAAACAATTCCTGATTTGTTTCCTTCATTGGGTTGTGCGGCTCCACTGAGGTGGAAGATGAGACTGTACCTTGAACACAAAACTCTGTAATTGAGTGATGCATTTTTAAAATTTCAATAAATTGCCAGGACCACATGGATCTTGTGAACGAGTCAGAGTTCAGATGACATGGTGGCTGCTGGAAGCCTTAATGACTGAGGATGATAATGAATAAGATGTGATGTCATTTTTTGCTTTGAGGTAACAGGACTGAAGATTAGAGCTCGAGTCCCCAGGCTAATATGTATTGTTTGTGACCTCAGGCAAATGAAGTTTCTTATCTGAGTTCCAGTTTCCTCAATGGGAGTAACCACCCTGCAACGGAATAACTCCTCCTCCTGAGGTTTGTGAGGTCATACATCCAGAGTTTAGCTGTCATTAGCTTTTAAAATGGCAAAGGCTAAGGGACAGTTTATCTTGAAGTGGGGAGAGTAAAAGAAATCATGAAAATGTCTGAAATGAAAGAGTAGATAATAACTACTGTAATATAAAGCAGTGGCTGGAGAGCACAAAACGTAATGAACAGGATAATGAAAATGTATGTTAATGAAAGTATATGTAGACGGTTCTTTCAGAAGTTTGAAAAGAAAACATCTGGTAGACAGCATAACACCACATTTTGCATGTCAACCCTGCCGACCACTTCCTGCCAGGAGGACAGCAAACCAGACCTCCCTGGAGTCTGCTGTCTGCTCCCCTCCGCCAGGAGGTGTATCCCAGGGGTGCATCTCTTAAGTGCCGAAACCATCAGCATTCTAATCTAAAAGTAGCGTCTTCCTTCCAAGAAAAGTCACGAGTGTGTTTGAATCTCTCCCCAATCTCAGCCCAGCAGGTGGAGCAAATCCGCGGCCCGGGGCCCAAGTCCCTGGTGCACTTAGCTCCTGTCCCAGACTGGATATTCCAGGAGGTGGCCAGGGATGCCTTGTGACATTACCCCCGTATCATCTCCAGCCGTGCCTCTCTGAAGGCTTTACCTCTGAGAAATTAACCCGGTTCTGGGGAAGTGCTGATCCTATCTTCTTCAGAGAACTTGACTAATATCACATCCTCTGAGATGTGCTCAAACTTTTTCCCCTGGAGGCTCCCTAGTCAAATTGGTGAGAGGTCTCGGTTGGTCACCTTCTCCTGGAAATGAGTATTGGAGATTGGCTTCTGTCCCAGGGAAAGGCCCCCGAGACTGCTTGAGGAAGACTGGCCAGAGGTGAAATATACAGACTCAGAAAATGAGGGGACGCTTGTTCACACTCGTAAGCGGGGCCGGTTTGGTTGGGAAAGACAAAAATCAGAGCAGCTCATAGGAGAGAATGGAGTGCTGGGACAGGGGCTCTGCTAGAATGACAATGTCGGGAAGCCTGTGCCCTGTCTCCCCAGCTTCTGGGCTGCTCTCCACAGCACAGCACACAGCCTGGGCCGAGAGAGAAAGTGAGAGTTCTTCCAAATAGCCAGCCAGTGACACCCTTCCAGCCTTCTCAGGAATTTGGGTTAAAGTCCCCAGCAGAAAGCCCAGATTGTTAAACTGAGTAAGCTTCTTCGGGGGCTTTTCCAGGCTGAGGAATGTGTGATTCTGCGTTTCAGTGAGGTAACAGAACTTCCTCTTAGTGAGGAGCAAGGGGAAATGGGCCAATATTGACCTAAGAGGAAATTCTACTGAACCATGCTTTCCCAACTTTGTAAAGAGCTGTCGTGGAAGAGTCTGCCTTGCCTTTCTCCAAAGGTCTCTGTTCCACCCCACCCCAGAACACACACAGCCCCACAGAATACTCACTGCTCCTAAGAAGGTTGGTCCCTCCTGCAGAGCCCACACGAGCCTGCTGATTGGACATGCTCTGAACCCCACACGTGAAGGTCAGAGAAAGCGGAGCTATAGCTGTGCCCACCGGGGACAGCACGCTGATAACCAAACAAGGGAGGTACTAGCAGTTAGGGCTGATTTTTATCAAAACCCAACATAAAGGACACTACGCAGTGGGAGGCATGACTCATCCATTTCCTGTAGTGCTCATGCATTGGGGGTTTCTTTTAAAGCAAATCCACAATTTAAAAGTTTGATGCATATTTATTAATAACCCAGAGCACCTTTCTTCATTTGAACTTGCCTTCATCTAGCTCCCAGAAACATTCAAAAAGGGTGGTGGGACCCATAAATACTCTGATGAGGAGGGGCTAGGTCGCATGACAGCAGGGTTTAAAAGCATCAGCCTGGCCAAAGCAAAGAGCATGCGTCAGAGGGGACAAGGCAGGATGTAGGGAGACCTGGCTGAAGGCACTTACAGCAGTCAACATTTCATTTTAGGATACTTATTATTAGGAACAGACATGGTGCTCAGCTCTGGGTCTGGACTGGTAGATAAAAGGGGCCTGGCTTCTTGGAGGGTGCCAACTGATTATAACAATAAACACTGAGCTAATAAACAGAACACATATATTACACATATGTGAACACATATATTACAATCAGTGTTAACTGAATAAAAGAAACCAATATTCCACACAAGGGTTGGGGGTGGGAGGGGAACTAAATAGCAGGCTATGTTAGCAATTCAGGTTGCCCTAACAAAACACCTAGACAGCAGGGGGAGGGCTGAAACAACATAAACTTCTCACAGTGCTCAAGACTGAAAGTCCAAGGTCAAGGTGCCAGGCAATTTGGCTATTGATGGGGACTTTTCCTGACTTGCAGGTGACCCGCTTCTTCCTTGTCCTCATACCCCCATCTGTCTACCCCCTACTATGTCAAAGTATCACCTGGGTACCTCCTATAGTCTTCCACCCTGCGTAAATGATGCCGTCATTTACCCAGTTGTTCAGGATAAAACCTAGGAGTCATGGCTTCACATCACACATCTGATGTATCCAGTAGGCCCCACAGTCTGCCCTCCAACCATACGATGCATGTCATTCTACATGTCACTACCAGCACATACTAGCCCGGTCAGATCAATGACAGATCTCTAAGACTGTTGTTCTCCCCTATTGTCCGTTTCTGCTCCTGTTCTCTTAGGCTAGCATGATTCACGCAGTGCTGTCTGGTACAGTAGTCAGCATGACCCTTCCAAAATACAAGTCAAGTCACACTATCCCCTTGCTGAAATCCCACCTCTTTGAGAAGTAAAATCCAAATGTGTTGGTATCTGCTGACTCTGCACCACCTGCTCTCTCCCCCTTGCTCACTGTCAGATTATTTCCACCTCAGATTGATTATTCCTGTTCTTCCCAGGTCTTCTTTTTAATTCCTTCCTCATTTTATTCAAGTGTCTTTTCAGGTGGAACCTCCTTGGAAAGGTCTTTCCCGGCCACCTTGTCTAAGTGTCACCCCTGTCTCTATTCCCTTCCCTCTCTATCTCCCTCTTGTTCCCCTCAGAACACTCATCTTTACTGAAAATCCTATTACCTATTTCTGTGTTTATTTACTCATAGTCTGTCTCTCAATAAATATAAGACTTATGAAGGCAGGAACTTTATCTCTTTTCTTCACTCCTGCATTCACACAACGTAGAAAATATAATCCACTTTCAATTCATACTTGTTGAACAAATGAGCAAGCAAATAGATGGATTAAGTCAAACTGGCAACATAGGATAATCAGTGCCGATTTAGCCTAAATTGCCCTTCCAGAAGCAGAACCTATTCAAGGGCCTGTGGGCAGGTAGTTTGTTTGGAAGTTTCACAGGGAACAAGAATAAAAGCCAAGGAAAGAAGAAAAAGCCAAGATAAAGAGCTGGTCATGTGAGGACCTGGGCCTTGATCCCACTAAAATGTATTTTGGAGGGTATAGAGACCTCTTTCCAATTGCCCCCCTGAGTAGTGACTGGAGATGCCCTGATCCACCATTTCCTGAAGCCCACTGATTAGGGCTTCTCCTAAAGGTGCTGACCCCTCTGCATTCTTCAGCTGCCCGTGCACAGGGCACAGAGCTCCTCCGGAGCAGGGGAAATGGGGGCAGAGGAGCAAGGGAAGTACGGCGGGCACTGGACACAAGACACTCCTACTGTGATGCTGCCAGGAGATGTGCACGGAGATCTACAGGCTGCAAGAAAGAGGCATTTGGTCCAACTAGGTTTTTCAATGCACACTTGTTGTACTGAGTTGAAAGGAGATATGTGCCTTATTAAGTTATGCGGAATGAGGTTGGAAGAGTCTCCCCCAAACTGAGGGATGATAAGATCTGAGCCCACAATTCAAACCTGGGACAAAGAGACAGTATGGGTAGCACAACAAGCACTGCACGGCTTTCTGTGATGGAGGGAAGCAAGCCGGACACTCCAAACAGGGAATGGTGACCTGCCATTCAGACTTGAAGGGACTCCCATGACAAGGCTGTTGGTCTGAGCAGAGCAGGCCCCATGGGCAACAGGAAGAGGGGACGCATGCAGGGAGTGGAAGGAATGCTGGGCTGGACTGGACCTCCGAGTCTAGGCTCATCCAACTTGTCAATATCTGTCCCTTTGCATGAGTTTTGTCTGGGTTTCAGTGGAGACAGTGATCTATCTATATATATTTTATTTATTTATTTATTTATTTTTCTTACAATGTTTGCTTTCTTTTCTAGGTGTCGTCCCCATAGAATCTCCACCACCAATTCACCTGTGCACTGTCACCATAATCCCTTGTGCTCTTCCCATCCCTGCCTTAATCCCAATCCCTCCCTCTTCCCTGCAGAATATCTGTTTTGTAGTTGTCTATTTTTATTTTGTTGTCTTTTTTTGGTTGTTGATGTTATTATTTTTTCCTTGATCCCCTATACGAGAGCATCCAGTATTTTTTTTTCCTTCTGACTTATTTCACCGAATATAATCCCTTCAAGCTCCATCCATGTTTCTACGAGTGGTTCCAGTTTCTTTTTTGATTGGTGAATAATATTCCGTTGTCTATATATACCACATTTTTTTGATCCAGTTGGGAGACAGTGATCTTTAATCTGACTTCTCTCATTGAGCTCCTAGGCATCCCGATGCCAGGAGTAGTCCAGTACTCATTTCACTATGAGGCTCTTGAAGACTAGAACCTCCTTTTGCTTTTAACTCAGTATCCTTTAAACCCAACCAAAACACAACACTAGTATAGTGCTCAATACAGTTTTGACACATAAGTATGTGAACAAATTAATTTCCTCACAAGGAATAGCACATGAAAGAAGTTAGAGAAGTATGAGGTCCAAACATGAGTTGGCAAGGGTGGGTTGGCCTCCTGAGACTGAATGGATACTTGGGAAGAGCCAAAAGGAAAGCAGGCTGGACATTATATTTTAATTTTATTTTCAGGCTTGTGAACTCCTTAGCATGTTCATATGGCATACACTATGACAATTCCCTTTCCTGCTATTTTCAGCCCCCCACCCAGCTCTTGTAGGGATGCAGGGCTACAGACCAAACAGGAAGCCTAAAGCAAGGGGAAGTGGTCAGGCAAGGCAAAGGGCCGTGAAAATTTTCAACATACGGTCATTCACTCCTTCAGATTTCATTGAGGACCTGCTTTGAGCAGGCCTCTGGGATCCAGCAGGTAACAAGATGTGATCCCTCTTTCTTGACAATTCTGCATCCATATCTCTCTCTCTCTCTCTCCCCCTCCCTCTCTCTCTCTCACACACACAAACACACACACACGGAGGGGTGGAGGGAGAAAGAGAGCGTGTTTCCTTTACCGACTACCTCCCCCAACCCCTTCCCTCCAGCGCTGTGTAACTGAAGTCACCCACACTCTGAAACAGCTTCACAGCTGGAAGGAACGTCAGTGCCTTCAAGTCTAGGGGTGACCTCATTATACAAACAAGGCACCTGTGCTCACCAGCCACTGAGGAACTGGGACTAGGATGGAAAATGAGTCTTCTTACATTCTCCCACCGATTTCCCTCCCAGTGGCTCTTTGCTTATATACAAGAAACCTCCTCCCAGACTTTGGGGATGGGAGACAGCTGCTCTGTCTCTGCAGGTAAAAGTCCAGGAGATGGGAAGTCCGCCAAGCCTTGGCCTCTGGCACTATCCCATCTGTTGTTTTGCTGGCCTGTTTCTGCTCTGGGCAGGCAGAACATTTTCGGTTCTTGTCCCCAAGTGTGAGAATTCACCAGGCCACTGGCTTCCTGTTTTGTACTAGGTCTGCTCAAATACCATTGCTTCTAGATGCTTTTTGATCACTAAGCAGTTTTTTAAAAATACAATAATTATTCTCCCATTTGTTCCCACTTTGAGGTTCTCAGACCTCCTGCCAGAGAGGGGGTTCATGGACACTGACCTCTCCGTGGCCACTGGTCACAGCACAGGTCAATACAACTGAAAGAACACCTGCAGGAGAATAGAGCCCCCTTCACACCTGCCTAGCCTCTTCCTGGTCCTGACCACCTCTGAGGTTATCACTTGAATAAAAAAAAAGTCGCTGTCTTCACAACTGTACCTGATGATGAGCAAGGACGCAATATGTTGATGATGGGAAAAGAAAACCAAAAGCTTTGGTTTTCAAACAACCAAGGATCGGACGAGGGATGAAGCAGAGGTCAAAATTCCTTGAATAGACTAAGGAATCCATCATCTTGATTTCCTGGGAAGTTCCTGGCTTCGACCAGAGTTGTACAGAACCCAGACAAAGTAGAAGACTCAGAAAGAGTATAAGAATCTTCCACTTGAGGACTCTTGACAGAAACATGCCCATTTTGCCTGTAAGTAACACCATTCAAGCAGGACAGAGTGAGCTTAATCTCAAAAGAGTTTGGAGCCCCCTGCCAAGCTTGGCACATTGTAGGGGCTGCATGCACAAATGAATACAAGGAAATCATCAATAATTAAGTTATGGGAGCCAGGGTGTATTTCCAACTCAAATTCAGAAGATTTAAGATCCATAGGTCTTCAAGAAAGTTACATGAGAAGTGAAATCTGTGTTGCATAAAAAAATGGGCAGAGTTTGATGTTTCGACAATCAAAGGGGGTATAACATGAAGAGGATGAATGAGGAACGGGTTGTTGGGAAACTCAGAGCTGAGGGTGGGGTCTGAGGAGCCCAGGCTTCTGAGAAGACTTTCTTACTATCCAAGGACCCCAGAAAAGAGATTAGAGACCAGGGGGAGGAGACTGCTTCCTTGGGGATCTGGGCGCTCAGGGAATTGCCACTGTGGACAGAGGCTAGGAGTGGGTGACACAAAGTGACAAAGAAAGTACATTCTTACCCAGCCTTGAGCAAACCGTTTCACAAGACCCTGAGCCTTTGTCCTCTCACCGGTGAGTCTCAAGTGAGAAAGTTCCCGTAGATTCCCTGCTCTACACTAATGTTTCTTCAGCAAAGGCTAGTTTTACCTTCCCGGTAAAGAAGGGCTTGGTTGGGAATGACCCAGTGGGTGCAAGGTAGACATACCCAAGGTCAAAGAAAGGTTGAGTAATATTCAGAATCCTAGACCATCAGGGTCTAAAGGAACTGCAGAGATCACTTTTCAATTGCCCCCTCCTAAGTTAGAAAGCTGTAACTACACTTTCTATCACAAGCTTTGTTTACTGGAAGCCTACTATGTTTCAGGTTCTGTACTAAACACTGAGAATACAGAGTTGTTTTTCTTTTAACAGATAAGCCCTTTTTTCTCCTACAGGTAAGAGCATCAAGGAACCTCAGAAATAGTTCAACCTCTTGATTTACAGATGCTGAAATATATGCCAAGACTGGTCCAGTGACTAGCTGCGGTCACAGAGCATGGCTGGGTAGGGTTAGCCAGCCCCTATTCATAGCACTGAGCCTTGAGGTCAGGCTGCATCTGTGAGGACTGACTACTCAGTGGCTGGCTGTGCATTCTTGGGCAAAGCATACCACCTCTCTGAATCTCAGTCAACCTATATGTAAAATGGGGCCAATAATAATCCCCATGTCACAAGGTTTCCACAGGTTCAGGATGCTGTACTGGACGTGAGATGCCTTGGACTCTGTGCCGGAGGTTCTGCATCTTCTCCAGTCACTTGGGCATCTTTCTCTAGGACAAGGCTGGCTTCTGCCACATTGGGCATCTCTACTCTGCTGAGCAGGCATTTATTTACCACTTCCTCTGTGCTTCACTTTTAGCAGTTGCTAAGAACTTACGGGAGTTGTTCAGCCTGGCTGGCGAACAGCATGAATGGAGAAAACAAAACCATCGACAATTGGGGTCAAAATGGTTAGCATCCAGTCTGGAGTCCCAAGGGAAGCCACAGGAAAGATGGACCTTGGGCCCCTCATGGAGACTAGATGTGGCTAGGACGGACGGGAGGAGACTTTGGAGCTCGGAGCACAGCCCTGGCAGAGGCAGTACGGAGCAACAGTGGCCATCTCCCAGAACTGCTGGCTCTCCTGCTGCCTCCCGGCTTTGAGGGCCAGTGGCATGCAGAATGGTGAACTGAAGGACAGGGTCGTTCTGGAGGAGGCCCTGGCATAGCCAAGGGTCTGGGTGCCTTGTGCACCCAGCCCAGCCAGCCCTGGAGGCACATTTCTAGGCATCTGCTCCCTAACCTTTTCTGAGCAAGTTGGATTCTGCCACTTGAGGACCCTGGACAGAAACATAGAGAGTCCTAGGGTGGGGCCTGGCACCCAAGGGTAAAGAAAGTCATGTTAGCTAGTAGGACTGCGGAAGTCAGGAAAAGGCGGGGAGGCAGAGGGGCAGGCAGCACGTCAGGGGGTTCCAAAAGAGGAAGTAGGCCAGTATCAGTTCCGTTCCCAAGGATGGGAAATACCCTCCATTCTCCCAGCCCTCAGCAGCTGTCCCTGTGTCCTTACCTGAAACTACCAAACCTGGGGCCAGAACCACCTGGGCCCTTGGCCCCATCCTCTTTTTAAGTTTTCCCGAAGCCACTGAGTGCTAAGCACTTCCAGAGGCCCCCCCACCCTCGGTCCCACCTCACTGGTGATGGCTGCAGAACCAGAGCCATGCTAAGCAGGGCATGGTGTGTCATTGAGGCTGGGCCCAATGAAGGAATAGGGCCCAGCCATCAGAAGTGAAGTCCAAGAAGGGATGTCAAAGTCATCTCATCTTCCTCCTACCTCTTCCTCAAGAGGCCTTCAATGAAGCAAAGGATCCAAAGCTATTGGGGGCTCTCTCCGCTCATCTACTCCAGGCCAGAAGACTTGTGATCCAGACGAGGACCTCTGAATCCAGAGATTTGGATCATCTACTTGGAAACTGGCCACAATGGGAGACTGGCCTCCAGATCCTGGCAGGAAGTGAGGGAGTAGGAACTGGTAAGCCCCCTCTCCTTCTTTCCTTCCTCTACAATCTCCTAGAACACCAGGCAAAGGCACCAGGCCTCAGAGAAGAGCGGATGGAAAGACAAATAATGTGACTTCTCTCCTCCTCTGTCACTGGCCTGGGCTGCTGTTGGCCTTGGTGCTGGGACATTGGCAGGGAGACTGGTGGCTGGTGGTTCTAACTGCCCTTCTCAGGCTCTGCTTTACCCAGGACCCCAGTCTCTCTGGATTGAACGACACTGCATTAAGCGCCCACCAAGCTGACATTCCAGGTCATCCACCTCAGGTCCAATAGGGCACAAACCAGAGGAAGATGTGATGACTTCCAGGCCATTTGCTCTAGTGTCCACCAACCTAGGCTCGATTCTTGATTTCCCTTGTGTGTTATCTGTCCTTGTTTTGCTTTTGTTTTGTTTTCAGCCTATCTGGGTTTCTCGCCCCACTCCCACCATTTTGGATCCACCCTCCTCATCACAGGCCAGGCCTTGCACTGACAATGCAAACACAGGGAAAGAGAGCCTCGCTCTATTCCCATGAGTCCATCACATCAGAGGAGCCTAGGAAACAAGAATACATTTCTAGACTTTTCTCAGCACTGCCCTCCAAATTGTTTAGGAGCTAGTAAGGTTGGATAGACCCAAGTGGGGACAGGGCTGTGGGTTAGGAAGCAGGATGGGTTCAAAGTGCTAGAACCAAATTCAGAGGAGGGCAGGACAGAGGAAAGGCTCAACCTCAGTCTTTAGCTCCTAGGGAAAGTTGGTTTCTGATAGGAAGCTTAGAAAACAGTATCTGGAATGACCCCCGGTTCCCACATGACTTTGCCAATTTAAGAAATGACTAGTTTTCCAGGTCATGGTGTTGGTGCTGCAAGGGGAAGTGACCAGGGACAACCAATAAGGAGCTCCCTCTGAAGTGTCCAGTCCCTGCCCACACAGGGCTAAACTGGGCAGGACCTTGTCTCCCAGGACACCCAGAACTCTTCCCACAGGCCCTGGGGGCCTCCTGGGAATGATCATAATTTTATCTCTGTGAGAAGTCACAAATGCCCCTGGAGACTCTTGTGGCACGACAGGTGGTCTACTCAGAAAAGATTCCTCATTGTCACAAACGGGCCAGTCGAGGTCTTGAAAACCCAGGGAGGAGAAGGCATTGCCAGGAACCTGGCAAGAGGCCAGTGCTGAGCCAGGAGCCTCCTCCTGCAGAAAAAGAGAAGGGAACATGAAAAAGACATGAGGCCAGCCCTAAGCAAAGGGAGAGCTTCAGAGGGAGGACACAAGGAGGAGCTGAGGCTGTCTAGAGAGGAGGAGATGAGAGAGAAGCTGAGGGAGGGAATACTTGGGTGGGAAGAACAACTGTGATGTAGAGAAGGAACGGGCTTGCCATGGTTGACCAAAAGACTGGATGGCCACAAAGACTCTTGGGCTCAGAAAGTTTAGAGACAGAAGCTCTAGAACAATGCTTCTTAAAGAGACTAGTCATCTAGAGCCTCCATTTCAGAGCAAATATGAAAGAGAAAGCTCTATTCTAGAAGCTTCTATCTGATTAGAAATAGAATCTTCCTAGGAAAGAAAAGCGGGACATGGATTGGGCAGACAAACAGAAAAGAAGTGGCTTAGCGTTGGCAAGGGGTGGGGAAAGCATGACCCAGGCCTTTGTTCTTAAGATCATCTCCTATGGAACCCACTCTCCAGAGGCAGAAGGTAGACCGAATCCTCTCTTTAGGTTCCAAGCAGTCCTTGGATATGTGGGCCACCTCAGGATCTTACTGGGACAGCAAACCTACTCAGGAGGTCTCCAATCTTTCCACTACTCACCTCTCTGAGGCTCCCCCATCAGACTAATCTGTCGGAGAACCTCATGTAGCTGCCATCTGGACTGCTAATGTGGCCACTGATCGTGAAAGGCGGACCTGTCTCCAGCTCTTTCAGGTTCCTGAGAAAGATGATCCGATCAAACTGTTGGCACCGAAACCTGGCCTCTCCCTGGGAGCCCGACTCTCTGGAATGGAGCTTGGGGAGAACTGCTGACAGGGAGAATCTCTAGGCCACCAACTCACTGACTTATTTCCAGGCTTGCTCCATGACAGAGACAAGATGGCTTGTCCAAGAGGACATTCTGCTTCCTGAATCCCTGCTTGTCTTTACTGCTTCTCTCTTTTGACGCTGTATCACGCTTGAAATTCTATGTAATCAGGCCTGTGCCCACCCTAGACAGTAAAAAGCTTGAAGACAGAAACTATGCTTAGTTATCTTTGTATTAGAAACTAATGCCACAAAACCTGCTAGAATAGATCCTTACTAAGTAAATGATGAGAGAATAAATGAATGGGTGGCTGGATAGATGGATGGAGGATGGGTGGATAGAGAATGGGTAGGTGGATAGATGGGTAGAGAGGATGGGTAGATGGACAATGGGTGGCTGGATAGATGGATGGAGATGGGTGGATGGAGAATGGGTAGGTAAATAGATGGAAATGGGTGGAAGATAGATGGGTGGATGGAAGGTAGATGGATGGCCTAACTGAGGGTGACTGTTAAAAAGGTCACTGTCAGGGATTTAAAGTCCCATCCATATTCAAGTTTTTATTCCAGGAGCTTTCTAAATGGACACCGGCTCCTTCCTCTTGTTTGTTTATGGGCACAGAGAAGAGACAGAGAAGGTAAGCAAAAAGTTCTGGCTCCATCTTTGAGTCTTTCTGAGTCATGCTTAACCCCATCCACACATCCCCACTATACCCCCCAGATCTACTCACCGGATTTGGTACAAGTTGAAAACAAAATTGGGTCCTAGGGAGACAGTCCAAAAAAAAAAAATAGAAGAGTCAGTACCTCTGGAGAGATGCCTACTGCTTTCTGGGCACATGTGGTGTTCCCTCACCCCTAACCTGGAAGAGCTAGGACTAGGACTCGGATACTATGGATTCCCAAGCACCTTCAGTGCCTGCTTCCTTGCCCCGTGCTCATGGGCGCACCCTGTCTTCCCAGAGAGAATGCCCAGTTTGTTTTTTGGGGGAGGCCCCTACTCCCAGGAATCCTCTATTAAAGACCCTGATTGCGGGGCCTCCCCAGTGGCACAGTGGGTTGAGCACCGCACTGTGAAGCATCTGTAACACAGCAGCGCCAGTTTGATCCCTGCCGCCGGCCAGGGAGGGGACCCACATGGCACAGCAGACCTCTCCTGTCTCGCCCATTGCTCCCCTCAACAGCGTGTTTCAGCCCATCTGCCTGTTCTGCTCCCCACTCTGTCTCTGGTGAATCCTCTTACCTCCCTTGACTCTAGCCTGTACCCCAGCTCTTATATGCATAAATAAATATTTTTAAAAAAAGACCCTGATTGCTCTGAAGGGCGGGGCAGGCCTAGCTTGGAGCCCAGCAGAGGCAGACTGGGCTTGAATGCAGCCTCCACCACTTCTAACCCTGTGTCTTTAGCCTCAAGTTCTCATCTACAAAAAAATGGAAGTTAAGAATTTCTTTTTCAAGTGGAATTTTTGGAGAGAATCATAGTATACAGAAGTGAACTGGCACACAGCTGGTGCCCCATCAACAGCTGTGGAAGCTGTTGGAGTTCACTGCAGGTCCAGAAAGCGTTCACCTCTCCATGTTCCCTCATGCCCTTTTAGCTCTGCTTGGTCCCACAGGAAGTACAGATGTGGGTCAGAGTTGGGAGTCCCATAGCAAATTCCAGAAGACTCCTGGAACCATCAGCTAGCTTAAGAGAGGTCCCCAAGGGGGACCTCAGAGAAAGAGCTATACAAGGAAACAAAATGAGGAAAGTCTAGAATTTGGCCTATTTAACCTGTTGTTCTTGACCTTGAGTCCACAATAAGCCTCTGAATGGATTTCAGTGGGCTCTGAGGGAAAAGAAAACTGGCTGCTTGCTAGGGTGGGAGGACTCCCCCCAACTCCCTCAATAAAGGTTTTACCACCCCACCCTACCACCTCAAGGGTTCAGCCACCCACTCAAGTCCTCAACCACTGCAGCCACTACAGGAAATATATTTGCATGCTCCCACACTGACGAGTTTGCAGCTCCGCCTGGCCTTGCCAACTGCTGCACAGGGGCTGGCAAAGCCGGGCGACATGGTCTAGTGCTCACTCACCGTCCCAGCAGTACCCGCGCTGGTACCACTTGGCCAGGCTGTAGCCCAGGATGGATACAAACAGCAGTGAGAGCCCCACGCCGAGGATCAGGCCCAAGGTGCTAATGGAGTCCTCACCTGCAGAGAAACACAGCATCCTTCACTCACTTCCAGAACCCTCTCAGACCCCCTACACCCTGTTCCAAATCCCCTCTCCTCCCTCCTCACTACATCAAAGTGACTGTGCCCACAGAGTTCTGGTCTGAGCTGGCTTATTCAGCTGAGCCATGCTAAGAAGTGAAGGCCTGAGACCTGGATTTTAATTAGCCCACTTGCTATTTGGGACTTCTTTGTCCCTTGACCATAGAAAGGGTGTGGAGCTGGGAAGCCTTCCTGAAGTCACGGAGATTCTCCTCGTGGTACAGGCGCTGCTGTGTGGGGCAGAGCCCAGGAGGCCTCTCCGCAGCACAAAGCCTGCTGGTCAGAAAAGGCCACCTGGAAGACACCAGGAACAAGGGCCTGAAGCTATACCCCTCATTTCTGTTTGCTACTTATTCTTATCATTTCTTCCCTTTTTGTGGTATAACTATAGCTAAGAGCTATATTTATATATTTTTTGTAAAGTCAAACCCAGAGAAAGAGAGATTGGACACGTAGCAGGAGATGAGGCGAGCAAGAAGCAGAGTGGGAAACCCTATTCATAGGAAGCGGTCAAATGTGGGAGCACCGTGGAGAATACCCACCCTGGGAGGCAGGAAGGTCAGCCCCCTTCCTGCCAGGTGAGGTGCCAGGAGTGTGGAGGAAGAATACACTGACTCCCTATCTACATGACCCGGTACCCTGAGATCCCAGGGGCGTGGCCTGGTTCAGCACAGCCTTTGGCAGAGCACCTGTATCCAAAGCCCAGGTCCGGCTGATGTACGATATGCAGCAGGGGAGGGGGTGGAGAGGGTCCCAACAGGGGAGGGAAGGGCACAAGGGACTCCAGTGGCGATGACGGTTCACAGGTGCTACGGTGGTGGGAGAACTCTGGGGACTACACCTGGGCGGAGAAATCCAACACTGCACCAAAATGAACAACAATGTAAGAAAATAAACTTAATTATAACATTTTTTTAATTAAAAAAAAAAGTCCAGGTCCATCATTTGCAAAATGATTTGCCCAAGCAAATCTCTTTACTTCAAATTCATTTGCTCTTATGGAAAATAAGGCAAATACGTGTAGAATTGTCGGGACTCTCAGTTGAGACACCATAGATGGAGCAGTTAGAAGAGGACCTTCCATACACTGAGCACCCACGGGTGCTCATCACATCATGACCGCCGCTATGATCATCAGACAGTAGGAGCGTTTTGTTTAAATATCTTACAATCCTCCACCCATGCCTTGCCTTCTTCCATATTCCTTCTCCTTCTTCCCATTAAAGTAACCAGGTTCCTCTCTGCTCAGTGATGAGAACATGACGGTCAAATCCAGAGAAAAGGAGTCTCTCCTCTTAGTTTTAGATTTGTGCACATTTTCCATCCTGTTTTTTTTAAATATCACATTATTTATTGGTTGCTATCATGGAAAATTCTCTCAGATTTGTGAAAGAGGCTGTCAGATTTGTGAATACAAAAAAAAAAAATTTCCTTAACTTTGTTGTTACTTTTTCAGGCTGCAAAATCATTGCCACCATTATACAATTAAGAAAACTGTAAATAGTATGCATAGACATTAAATAATCACTCAAATCCATAGAGCAATACATGTTAGAGCCACAGCAAGAACCCAGTTCTTTCTAACTCCAAAGTCCATGCCCTATGCATTATCCTTTTTACTTTTTTTAGGCTTCAGTTCTCTTTTTTTATTCTATTTTTTCTCTTTAATTTATATATATTTGACATCAATTGTAATCCCCATGTATTCCCCATCACCATATCACCAGTGCACCATCACCTCAGTCCCCCGTGCTCCCATCTGCCCTCAACCCTCTCCCTCCCCCCTCCCCACCAAGTGTCCCCAATTTGTCCTTGTCTTTTCATTTTTGGTTTTTGTGTCTTTATTGTTATTATTATTATTATTATTGTTATGCTGTCAGGTTATTAGACTTAAGTCAAATACATTCTAAATGACAATTCCCAATCTGTGACATCACTTTTAGATTAGTTTATATGAAACCCATGTCAGTAATACTGTTATCTAACAGTATTAACTGATTACTGAAGTGACCCCTAATTTAATGCACTGATGCCACCAGCTTACAAAAGGACTCATACTCCCATTGTCTAAAGCAGGGGGGGGGAATAAATTAATTAAATTCAAAAATAATAAAGCAGGGGCACATACATCCATGTTACCTAAAAGAAGTTTCAAATCACTAAAAAAAATTTGTGTTGTTGTTTTGAGATAACATTGATTTACAAAACTGTATACGATTGAGGGACCTCCCTGGTGGTGCAATGGGTTAAGCAACGCACTGTGAAGCAAACAGCAGCCACTGCAGCACGAGTTAGATCCCTGCTGCCAGCCAGAGAGGGGACCCACGTGGTGCAGCAGACCTCTCCTGCCTGGCCTGCTGCTCCCTTCAGCAGTGTATTTTACTCAATCTGCCTATTCTGCTCCCTACTCTGTCTTTGGGGAATTCTCTCACCACCCCCCACTCACCTCTGGCCTGTACCCCAGTGCTTGTGTGCATAAATAAATAATCTTAAAAAAATGTATATGATTGAGAGATATAGGGTCACACCCTTCAGACATATGTTACCACACCACACCTACCACCAAGGTTCTTCACCAAAGTCCATTGTGGCCCCTCCCTACTTTGTTCTCCCCCTCTGGAAACCTCAATTCTACAGTCAGATTTCACAGTTTTGTTATTGGTTTCATTTTATCTGATCCTTTGTTTTGTTTCTCTATTGCCTACATGTAAATGAAACCATACAGTATTTGTCTTTCTCCTTCTGACTTACTGAGTATCACTCTCAAGTTTCATCCAAAGTGTTGCAAATGGCAAGAGTTGATCTTATTTACAGCTGAGTAGTATTCTACCGTGTATACAGACAACATCTTCCTCACCCACTCCTCTGTCATGGGACACTAGGTTGTTTCCATGACTTGATTGCTGTCAGTAGTACTGCAGTGAACACAGGAGTACACTAATGCCTTCAAATTGCTGGTTTTGCATACTTTGGGTAGCTAACTAAGAGTGGAATTGCTGGACCATATGGTAGATCTATTTTTAAATTTTTGAGAAAACTTCATACTGTTTTCCATAAGGGCTGGACTAGTCTATATTCCCACAGTGCACGAGGGACCCTTTTTCTCCACATCCACGTCCTTTTGATATGGACCATTCTCACAGGTGATATCTCATGGTGTTTTTCACTTGCATTTCCCTGATCGTAAGTGGTAATATTTTTTTCACGTGCCTGCTGGCCATCTGTATAGCTTTGGAGAAGTGAAATGTCTATTTAGCCACTAAGTTTTGTTAAATAAGATGACTCAAAATGAAGTCCTGTTTCATATCATCATAGTTGTCATTTGAGCTAGGGGGAGCTATTTCTCTCCACCCCCACTCTTACCATTAAGATGCAGATTTTGTGTATGGAAAGAAGTAACCAGCATCAAAGACTAATGAAGAGTCATTGTAACTGTGACCTTTTATTATCCTAACCCCACAAAAGACCACAGGTCTCTAGGGGGAGGGGTACACTTAAGGTTCAAGATTTATATCCCCTTTCCCTCCCTGCTTTACTACCCAGCCCCCATCTTGTGGTGATTGACCCATTTGCTAGTGAGAGGTCCACATGTGCATAAAGGTAGGAATCTGTAACTGTGGCCCTTCTGTCCCACTTCCTCCTTCCTACTGACTGGTGCCACTGTAGCCATCATGTGCCCCTCATCTCTGCTCAGGTATTCTCATTAGGAAAGTCCCCTGCCCTTGCAGGCTAGAGTACACTCAGTATACTCAGAATTTGCATTTGGGCTAAGGAAGAGGAAAAATGAGCCAGGTCTTCAGGCTTGGTCACTGCCCCAGACAAGGTCACAAGATAGGTCCATGGGAGTCCATGGGGGTAAGACGCGGACCTCTGCTATAGCGCCATTTATCTCCTTTCTCTATGTACATGTCCCTCAGAGATCCTGTGTGGTATCTGGCAGGATTTCAGTATTCTTGGGTCCGGCCAAAATACCATCTCAAATCCATCAGAACCTGTAAATAAAAACTGCACAAACTGATTTTCTAAACAAGCTTATCCTTGTCCTCATGTAAAATACTGACCTAGGAGACTCAGGTTTTCAGTTTGTAAGGAAGAAAACTGGCCTACAGTTGACTTGAATGATGAAGATGAAAGAGGAGAAGGTAGAAGAGTAAGAGTTTGAGAACAAATAGGTTTAAGAGGTAAGTCAGGTTGGGGAAATTAAGGAAGGGAGTTGAGAAAAAGAAATAAGTAGATAAGAACTTTGTAGTGGAAATGGTAGTTTCTCTTTTTAAAAATAGAATGGGGATGCAAGAGAATAGAATCTATTGCAATAAGTCAGAAAAATTAAATGTCTGGATGTGGCCACCCAAAGAAATGACCTAGCAACCACACAAGCAAAGTATGACATAAGGAAATGAATAAAAGGATATGCAAGAGACCAAAACCCAGACTTAGAACAAAACATTACTCAAAAACTAGTGGACAATCCTTCAAAATTGCTTCTCTCTCTAGAACCACTAACTAAAAGCACACACTAAAACAAAGGCAGGGTACCAGAAAAGAAAGATTAAGGGAACAAGTTGAGGTCAACATGGCACTGCTCCGGAGATCACACATTCCACAGAAACAGCAAGGAGCAGCCATCATTAACAGCTAAGTGATTGAAGCAGAGAGAAGGCTTGATGCAGGGGTGTGGTAGAGGATACCAAGAGACTAAAGCAATTAGTGAAAACACTAATGCTATGGAAGACAAAGATATCCAACCTTAAGTCCAGACAGTTAGTAATAACTAGTTAAAAGCTTAGAGCATCATGGGGATATTATATAATTTCAAAGTTTTGCCTCACAAAATGCTTATGCATTACAAAAAGGAGAAAGAGCAGTATTAAAGTGGGGTGGCCTGGAGGACACCACCAAAATCAAGTGACCAACGTGAGCTTCATCAGCAAACACACTGAGGCCATCGCGTGCACATGCCAGACTTTCCTGCCAAGGCACAGGGTGGCATCTGGAAGAGATGCAGACAAACCCAAATGGGGGGCATTTTATGAGACAGCTGACCTATGACCTTCAGGTTCAAAGGTCATGAAAATTAAGAGCAGATAGATGAACTTTCCAGACTGCGGCTAACTAAAGATACCCACTAAAAGCGACCTGTGATTCAGAACAGGATCCTTCTGTTGTAAGAGTCACTCTTGGGGCCACGGGCAAAAAGTGAACAATCTGAGCATCAGATGGCAGCGCATCAGATATTAATTTCCTGATTCTGATCAGTGCATCGTGGTTCTGGAGGAAAGGTCTTTGCAGAAGACACACTCCAGAGTAGGCAGGTTTGATGGGACACCAGCCAGGTACTTACTGTCCAGTCATTTGGGGAAAGGCAGTTTTGGTGTTTGTCTCTTTTAAATATAATTTCTTTTTTTTTAATTTTTTTAAATATAATTTCTAACTTCTCTGAAAGTTTGTCATGATTTCAAAATAAAATTTTATTATTTTAAAATTGGAACTCTACTGGTTTACAAATTTCTCCAAAACAATGGGACGTTTAAGTAGATAACAATTTTTTTTGGTAGACATTTCCAGAGAGTATATATACTAGTTACACATTTTTCGTGTTAATATTTTATATTCTTACATTTGTTATACGTGTGTATACACACACACGCACAAATACACACCTACATATACACACATTCAGGGATCAAAATTACTATGTAACTTTTTTGGACAGATGCAGAAGATAGTGCAGTAATTTGAGACTGGATGGCTTGGGAAGGAACTTTTACTTTGCATTTTATATAATCTTGCATGGTTTAAATATTATTATCAGGTCCACATATTAACCCAATTTTTTTTAAAAAAAAATTTCTGGAAAAGTGAAATTACATACCATTTTTTTTATTTTCTCTGTATTTTTATGCATTCAAAAAAACCCCTAATAACTAATGACAAATGTTAAATATTTGCAGGAACACACATTAAATTTTTTTCTTTATTATTAAGATAAAAGGTTCACAGGAATCAGATATCATCAATTAAATGAAGTTTTGAACAACTGTAGTGGCAAAAAGTCTTTATTTGGTGTTTTACTTAATTTAGTGTTTTTAATTGAAAATGTAAATTAAATCTTCAATAATTTTATCTATTTAAATTCAATTCAATTAAGTCCATATGAGGGAATGTTCTCGAACACCGATATAATAAGGATTCTGAACACACACAGGCTTCGGTGTGTTATCTCAATCCCATGTTGCTGACAAAAAGACAGCTCTTTTCTGCTCATTTAGATTTGCACGTTCACTGTTTGTCTCACCAAAGCCTCACTCTGGGGAGTGTGTATGAACATGCATTTTCCTATTTGGTTCTAAGTTCTCTGACAAGCACTTTCCAAACTTAAAAATTTGGGTGGTTCTATTTACTATAAGTAAGACATGGAAACAACCCAAATGCCCAAAAATAGATGACTGGATCAAGATGATGTGGTATATATACACAATGGAATACTATTCAGCAGTCAAAAAAGATAAACTCAGGCCATTCACAGCAACACGGGACAGAGCTGGAAGGGATTATGCTCAGTGAAATAAATCAGAAGGAAAAAAAAATATCAGATGGTTTCACTTATAGAGAGAATGGAGGAGAACCAAATAAAGGTCCAAGGGAAAAATAATTATAATAAAAAACAAAATTAACAAGCAGTGATTAATCAGAGACACTCTGCAGGGGAGGAGGTAGAAGAAGGTTCTCACACGAGGGACTATGAGGATGGTGCACGGGTGAAATGGTGGTGAGAATTCTGTGGGGACTACACCTAAAGGGAGAAAGCATGCACGGCACAAAAAGGAAAAATGATGTTAAAATATACGTATATAAAAAATTAAAAATATAGGTGGTAATAAGTGAGTTAAATAGAACGTAGATGTGCAGAACCCAATGCATTTTCTTCCATATGCTGCCTCACAAGTCACCAAGGGACTTTTCGCATCGTCAGTGCTGCACTTTGGCTTCATGATAATGTCCATATGAAAGCAAGAAAGTCTAGAGCAGATTCACATTGACTCGAACGTGAAATGGTTAAAACAGATTTTAGATTTCAATGATCTTGATAAGAGGTGAAAAGAGAAACCACCCTCTCTCAAGACTCTCCAAGATGAAAGTTTCAAAAGGCACTTCACATGAAAGTTTCAGTAGACTGTCAGACAGCAAGAAATCACTTTACAGAATTCTAGACAATAGAGGACAGAGGTTAAGACTCTGGATGCTAGTAGGAAAACAGCCTTGAGTCAGGCTGAGTCTTAAGTTTGACCATTTACTTACAATGTGTCCTAAAGCAAGGTGCTTAATCTCTACAAAACTCAGTGTATTCATGTATCAAATGGAAAAAAGCATTTATCTGGAATTACTGTAGATTTATTTAAGATAATGCACATATACCACAAAGAAAAAACACTTAAATATTAAGAGTAATTATCAATGATGATGATTTAAAAAAATAAAATCACTGGCTTAATTTATAGTCTCGATTTCACAATTCCAAGCATGGGTAAACACAAACTCAGGGGCCAAAATGTCAAGCATGAAGAGGAAATAGCTACTTCCTACATGCACCAAGTTATTCACCACCAGAATCCTAGGAGGAGCCAACGACTTTCATCACAACACTAGCCAAGGGTGGAGCTATCAGTGAAACTTCCCCTGCACCAGTATGTATTGAGGAGGCTGCCAGTTAGTAAGAAAGGCAGATCACCATCTCCCGCAGCATGATAATACAGCACAAGTGTTGGGTCTCTTTCTCTTTAAGTGATTCCGCATCATCTGATAAGGCTTTTAGATTAGTCAAGTATGTGGTCTCCTTCTAAGCACACAGGAAGATAAGCATCGCCCTTTACGCTGATGACAGGGTTTGTGAAGAACCTGAAGACTCTTCAAGTAACACCATGTCCTGGCACCTGCCTGTGCAGAAACTCAATCTTGACATCAGGCAGTCCCCTGCGGCGCAGTCCTGGGCCCCCGCATCCAATCAGGGTGTCATGATCCTGCTTAGCCCAAGCCAAGTTCTCCCTACAATTTAGGGGGTCAGGGCAGGTGTAGAGCAGAGTGCCCTGGGGATCTTCTGAACGTGTCCATTCAAACTCCACAGATGCGCAGCGCAGGAATCTGTGACTCCCAGTAAGCGCTCCAGGGAACAGTCAGACTGACACCATTTGGGTCCAAAGTGCCAAAGTCTCCTTTATAAGCGTTTCCCAAAAAACCAAAGAAAATAGTTCCGGTTTTCTGAGACTAAAGAGGAAGAAGGGAACAGTCATAGTGAATGTACTTCAGGCTCAACACAAAGATGTTTAGATTTGAAACATACTATTTTGAGTAAGAGTTTAAGATAAATAAACATTGTAGGTTTCTTGGTAGATGCCAGTACCGAGAACACTGTGTTTTAGTACTTCCCTGAGCAAGATAAAGTTAAGGAGAAAGTCAGAAGTGAGCCTCATTCTAATAAGTGAGCCTTAGGAGCAAACGGACAGCTCAACGGGAACGCGCAGGGCAAGGGTCAAAGGGGTGTCTGACAACACAGAGGAAGAGACGGGGGCAGAACATACAAAGACTGAACCCTGGCCCGGGTCTAGCTCCTAGAATGGGCATTCTAGGCTCTTCCTGACAGACGACACCAGAAGCTCAACTCTTAGCCCGTGGGCCTTCCTGTACAGTCTTGGTCCCAATATGGCCACGATGACACACAGAGGGGAGGTCTACGTAGTCTGTCCCAGCCGTCTTGTCTCACCAAGAGACCAAGGGTTGGGGAGATGGACAAGACACTGCCTCTGCTTAAAGACCTGATGGCTGGGAGATGCAAATAAACTATTTCGGCTGCACCACTTCGGAGGATAAGCCGTGGCCACTCACTTTAGGGGAGCCACTCACCTGTCCATCAGCTAAAGCCAGGGGCTGCTGTGGACTGAAGGTTCCTTTGCCCTTCCACCCACTCCCCAGGGCTCTAGCTTAGTGCCTAAGGTTTGCTGGGCAGGGTGTGGGGGGAGGATGGGCACCCTGTTAAGAGTGGAGCGTCCAGTCAGCTAGGAGGTACCTTTTTGGCTCAGAGGGGAGCTGGCAAGGGCAGCGCCCCACCCCTCCACGGCTCCAGGCCAGCACTCCCTGGAATGGACGCAACTACCGGTGACACGGGAGGGTTCACGTGGTACCCGGGCCACCCACAAATGTGGAGCAGCTATGCGTTTGTTTTAGTGTGCTTAAGAAGAGTAAGCAGTGTATCAAAAATGGATTTTGTGGACTTCCTGGCTTCATACAAGGTTAGAGGAGGGATTTAATTGTTTCAAGAGTCAGTCTTAATGATGGGATGGGTGATTAGCGGGTGAGGCTAAAGGACTAGAAAACACAGATCGGGATTAAATATGTGAGTAGTAGCCAAACACCAGGCCACCTCCAAAGAACTGGAGATACCTCCCAGAAGGAATAGTTCCCAAAGGGATAAGAAGTCACAGGCCCTAGGCCAGAAATCAGGGGAAACCTGCCCTTCATAGTTCTTCCCACCTACCTTCCACCTCTTGCCTGAAGAACTACAGAAAAAAACAAAAACCACAACAATTTTGCCAATCATCATAATACGCTACTTTTTTGACAACAAAGACATGTTAGCGGTGCTGTCATGCTAGACTGCACACGGGCATCACCCAGGAACTGCGCGTGGTGGCAGCAGGAGCCCCTCACCTGGAACAAGCAGCACCAGGACTCCACGCCCCGGGGAGCCAGAAAGGGGCTGGCTCTGCAAGGGTGCAGCAGAGGGGCTGGTCCAGACCATGAACATGAAAGGCAGGGGCCTGCCTGGGAGGCGTTGAAGGGAAGCTGTACTTCTTGTTCTGGCCTCCCCTTTTTAATCTGTATGTGTGGGTGTGTTTTCTCATGGTCATATATACTAGACTCTATGCACAGAGAGAATTTACACATACACAGTATCAATGCACACTCCAAGGTGAGTATGGGTGGGAGGCACCGTCAAACAAGTGGTGTCCATCACTTTACTAACTGGACCTGCGCGGATGGCGCGGATGGACTGCTGTCAACACTCTCCATGAAACAGCTCCCCCACTAGCTGTGAAGGGAGAGGGCTGAGGGGCTGTTGGGGGCGGGGAGGGGAACTGTGCCTCTGAGTTCATATCACCTCCTGTATTGGGGTGTCTGCAGGGAAGGGCGGGTAGGAGGGAGGATCCCCAGGGGCCCAGGAGGAGGGAGTATAGGGAGACTTTGTAAAGTCCATTTAGAGTCCTGGAATGAGCCCCAACCCTAGCACACAGCTGCTATGCTTCTGGGGTGAGCCTGAACTTCAAGATCACCTGCAGAGAAATGGGGAGCCAATGGCTGGTTCATCCCTCGTGCGGCGCTGTTGCAAGATCCCGTGAGGTAATGGGAAAAGGGTTTTGGAAAATTTAGAGCATCTTTCTCTGCAAGCTCATGTTTCGAGCATGGAGTGGCCCCACAGGCCTCCTGAGCTCCAAAGCTTGCAAGGAGAGGATGCCAAGGGGCCAACCAGGGAACCCCTGCTGAGGCCCTGCCCAAAGCCAGGTGTCCCCTGAGGCACACAACCCATGTGAGCTGGGGCTCTCACACCCAGATGCCCACACCAACAGTCAGCCGGCCCGCAGGGCCAGCTCCCACCGTGCAGCTCCTGGGGAAGTTAAAGGCAAGGAGGCTGGCTCTTCTTGCTGATCTCTGCCAGCCCTTTGCAGGGGGAGGGGAAGGAGAGGAAACAGCTGACACACACAGTGGCAAGACTCATTCTGAGCACCTCAGGGGTTCCCAGCCTTGGACCCTCCTTTTCTCCCAAGCCTCCTTCTCAGCGCTTGCTTCCTGAACACAAGAACAGGCAGATTTGTGTGCTACAGAAAAATAGGATGAACCTGGGCTGCTTTGTGTGGTTGCAAGTTCAGGGGCTTTGGGGTTTTCTAGATCTAGCCTTAAAGCATCTAGAAACACCTGAATGCTTAGGTGGTTCCCCTCTTCACCCTCCCTGCTACACCTCGGTCACCCTGATGTGCACTGAACCGTATTAGAGGCCCGCAGCTTCGTGCATTCTGGGAAGGAAGGGCTGCGCTGGCCTCCCAGCCACCACCACCATCCCCTTCCCCTAAGTCCCTGCCACAGAACTTCTCTGGGACTGGAACACACTCTGGCTCATCCCATTTTCCCATTCCTGATTCTTGCCACTTGGGGGAGCAGAAGATTCTTCTCTGTACCCTCAGGGGGGTGTGAAGGGAGGGAGAAGCAGGGGGGTGTGAAGGGAGGGAGAAGCAGGCTCATCTTTGCCCGTGTGCAGGGCCACGCAAGAGTCAGAGAGCACGACGGCGCTGCCTTCCACGCCAGCCGGTGGCACAGAGCAGAGCAGCCGCACCGATGCTGCAGACCGCGCTACGCCCAGGCTGTGCTACGCCCTTTACAGTCCTGTTGCCCCTGACACAGACTATGGGCCTCTCCAGCCCCAGCTCGCACACCTCTGGTCTCCCAGGCCCGTCCAGCCCCCGGCACACGGGAGGCCTCTGTAGACACA
The DNA here is from genome assembly GCA_019455555.1 of Galemys pyrenaicus. Classification (NCBI taxonomy): domain Eukaryota; kingdom Metazoa; phylum Chordata; class Mammalia; order Eulipotyphla; family Talpidae; genus Galemys; species Galemys pyrenaicus. The sequence continues at coordinate 2,796,286 of JAGFMF010011443.1, forward strand.
AGTGCCGTGAGGACCAGGCCACATCTGGCTGACCGTTCTCTGGGGCTGGCCCAGGGCGTCACACAGCCGATGATTAGTGCTACTTATTTGACTCAAGTTGCTGGAGTTACCCAGTCACCCCTCGCCTCCTCTGCCCTGACTGAGCTCTCCAAAATAAGTACCGACTTCCAAGCACCCCAAAGATCTGGCAAATCAGTGCTGAGTCTGAGACCCACTACACAGGTGACACCTGAGCACGAGGTGTTACCAGGTACGAACTCTCCCAACAGCCCGAGCAGGGGGGAAAGGTGAGAACCTCTCTCACCGCAGCATGCAGACAGACAGGTCAGAAAGGTCATCGGCCCCACCCTACCTGTGCAGGCTCTTACCAGCAAAACACAGCACGGGGGAGAGTACCAGAGCCAGTCACGTCATTTGTGGTTTCACTTCTATGGTGAATCATTCCCCTGAGCAGGTGCTGGAGCAGAGCAGTATTCGGTGAAAATATCATCGGGCTGATAGTCAAGTAACCAAGTAACCAAGGGCACCGGGGTTACTGGGTGCGACAGGGACAGCACTAGGTGTGACGCCCCACCTGCCGTGACCTGCTGAGGCTGCCCGTGCCAGGTATCCTCAGGGCCAGTTGACAGCTTTCTGCAGAGGGAACCACTGACCTGCCTCACCAGGATGTGATGAAACGGGCAGACGGGTGTGAAGGCCATGGCTTCGGGGCAGATCCTCCACCCCAGTGGCCCTTTGTCCAGGCAACGGCCGCTGCTGGTCAGGTTCCAAGGTACCCCTTGGAACCACTGGGGCCACCAGCGGCACACACTCGATACAGAGAGGCATCCGCACCTCCAGCAGAACAGCTCCGCCTCCCTTCCCCCAGCCTTTGGGCTCCTCAGTGCATTTTGTGCAGTTGCTTGGGGCTCAAGGAGAGTGGAGGGGAGAGAGCAAAAGCAGTTTGCTGCCGGTGGGGAGCTGCTGCTGACAGGCCTGAGACCTAAAAGGAAGCAGGGAAGCTGTGAAAAAATGTCTCCCACACAAAGGGGATTTTTCCTTGAAGCTAATAAGTTAGTGTTGTTATTCTAAGAAAGCGCTCAAAGCTGCACTCAGCTTCAGGTCTCACAAAAGCTGGGTCTGCCAGGCTCCCTGTAGGACTTCTCTCTCCGCAAGAGATGAGTTCCCTTCTGTCCCCCCAGTGGCCTCCACCAGCCGGCCTCCTCCCACTGGACTTCTGTCTAGTTGACCCAGGCAGGCATGTTCTGCCTCCGGGAACTGGCTCGTGACATTCTCCTACCCGGACTGCACTTTCTCGAACTTTTTGGCCTGTGGACCTCCTACTCACTTTTCAAGACCCACAAAAAACACAGCCAAGAGTTGGAAGTCTTACCCCAGTCCCAGGCAAAATCAGTCTTCCCTCCTGGGCGCCCCACACACTCAGCACCTCCCTCTGACACAGCGAAACTACCCCAGAGGGAGACTTCCATTGTGAGGGTCCACCCCAGCCCAGGCTGCGCATCCTCCAGGGTCCAGATGGGTGCATCTGATTCTGTGTCTGAGAGCTCTGTGCCCGCTCTGTGCCCAGCTCCAGGGTGCTGGGCAATATTCCTTGAATAAATGAATCAGTAAGTGGCCCTAGTGCTAGGGACAATGACAGAGTGATTTTGGAAGGTCAGAGCTCAGTCTTGGTGTCCTACCTGCTGTCATTGCCTTCACGCTGTGGCCAAGGTTCCTGGGTGTCGGGTTTGCCCCCCCCAGGAATGAAGCGTGGAGAAACTATTTCTGGAGCCTGCCCGCCCTCTAGTGGTTAAAATGACTACTGACGCCTTCCACCGAACTGGAGGCAAGGGGAGGACCCAATGTCCTCCTTCCTGCCTGGACACTTGACCACCCAGAGCAGAGTGTCGGCAGGCTCACGTCCTAGGATTTCTGTAATTCCTTAACCTGTAAAGGGCTGTGAGAATTCATGTCCCAAAGACTCCACCCTGGACTTGGGTCCCTGACAGTGGGAGATGTCTAGGAGACGCCAGAGAACAAAGAAACACCGCCCTGCTTCCTGAGTCTCTGGCCTGTCACTCCTGCCTGTGGCCGACCAGAGGCTTTGAGTGGCCAAGGGTGGCCAGCAGCAGGTCGTGGGGGTCTCGCTCCTCTATCAAGGAGCGGCGTGCTTATACTAGCTCCTTAGAAGGATCTCCCAGTCACGCTGGGGGCCTGTAGCAGGTGAGGAACATGGCCAGGCTAAGGGGACCTTTTAGGCACCATACAAGTCACCCAGAGAGAGACCGTAGGGCCTGGTCCAGGGCAGGGGGCGCCGGGGAGAGGAAGAGGTGACATGAGGAAGGAGTATCAGCAGGATTTAGAGATCAGCTGGTGCACCGAGTTAGGGAGGGGGAGAGTCAGGTGGCTGCAAGGATGTGGGTGCAGGCAGCAAAGCAGGCGGCAGTGCCACTGGTCAAGATGGGGACATAGGAGAAGGCAGTTCTGTGTTTCCTTATTTGGTTCAAGGTAGCATCAGACTCTCAAGAGGAGGTGTCAACCGGGAGATGGAGATACAGATCTGTGGCTTAGGGAAGTTCTCTGGATTAGAAAGCTTAGAAGATCTAACAGCACCCAAGTGGAGCAGAGAAAATGCTCAGGAAGAGAATTCAAGCAGGAAAAAGAGGGAGCCTGGGGAAGCTAAGCTACAAGGTGGAGGAGACAGAAACGATCCAGCCAGAAGGAAGGGAACAAGCATGGTGGGAGAAAGGCTTCAGAAAGGCAGGCAGATTCTGCGGAGAAGTCCAGTGAGATCCAGGACACTCTGCAGCAGGCCACAGCACCGAGCCTCAGCAGGTGCAGTTCCGGTAGAATGAATGCGCAGGGGCCAGACTGTGTGTGGGCTGTACGGTGAAAGCAGGCGGAAGGTGTGGTGCTGAATAGAGCAAAACAGAGAGGTCGCATGTTTCCACTGAAAATGGGTTGACCTCTCTGTCCCCAAGCTGAGCAGGGAAGGGAAGGAAAACAACCTGGCAGTGGACGAGAGCAGGGTGTAGCGTGAGGGGATGGGAGAAGGGAGACCCACGCACCTGCAGGACCCGCCCTAGGAAGCAGGCAGGGAAGGTGCCGGCAGAGCTGGATCTTTTTTAAAAGACTTTTAAATTTTAAAATGTAAAAATTTTAAACATTTTTATTTATGCACAAAAGAGGTACAGGTCAGGGGCGCAGGAGGTGAGAGGATTCACCAGAGACAGAGCGGGGAGCAGAACGGGCAGATCGACTGAAACACACTGCTGAGGGGGGCAGAAGAGGTGCTGCGCCATGCGGGTCCCCTCTCTGGCGGAGGATCAAACTCCTGCTGCAGAAGCCCCACCGTGGTGCTCAACCCTTTCGGCCCTGGTGCTTGCTTTCTTAAGGAGGAGAGTGGAGTGTGGCGCTTCATGGGGATGAAAAAAAAAACCTTGCCTTAAAACTGAAGGGAAATGAGGGGCTTGGGTGGAGATGTGGCTGTGGTTGTGGGTGGAGGGGTAAGGAAGGCGAAGGGAGAGATTAGAGGTGTGCCAGTCTGAAGGGTCTCTACTTTCTCTGTGCTGTAAGAGGCCGGGACATTTGTAGAGAGTATTGTGGGAGCAGCACGATGGGGAAATTGAGACGAGCTGGGAGGTTGGGCAGTGGCAGTGGTGAGCTGGGAAATCACTTCCCTGGCTCTTAGTGTGGGGGGTGTGGAAGATTCTGCTCTGACTGCAGAGGAAAGGAAACAAGAGTCCTTCATTTGTCTTTAGGAAAGGAGTTGAAGAGAGAAGAAGGAATTTTCTTCCATAATGGAAGGCCTGGAGAGCAGAGGGAAGGGGAGAGGAGCTGGAGCAGAGTGGAGAGGAGGAACAGTTTTTAGCAGTTAAGCTTGGACAACAGAGATGGGAGATTTTGGAGGCTGGGGAGAGAACTAGCCAGAACTCTGGTTAACCATTCCAGAATAGACTGAAATCTGGGGACAGAGGCCGGGCTTACCAACCAGAAGTGCGCCCTTTCCATGGGGTTCTGAGCTGAATATGGGTGAGATATTATAATGGTATCTCCTTCCCAAGAAATCCCAGCCTCAGGTAAAGGATCAATCAGGTTCCAGGACCCCCACGCCTGGAGCTTAAAGAGCAGCCATGCCAAGTGCCTGGGACCCCCCCAGGTCTCTATGTGGAGAGCAATTGTAGCCCAGATGGACTGTCCAGCCAAGGGAACTGAGTCCTAATCGCTCCAGAAATCACCTGGACTTACATGGCATCTTGATTCTTTCCACCCTGCTGTTCCCCCACCCAGCTGCCAGCTCTCCCCGCCTCCCTTTCCCTCCCAGCAGTGTGTGGGGATGCTAGCCTTGGGACGATAACAGTAAGAGCACAGATGTAATGATCACTGCCGTGGTCAAGGCCAAGGCGAAGATCTCACACCTGATTCTGACTGCTCCAAGCAGGGAGACCAGAAGCCTCACACCTCAGGCACAGTCTTCACAAGTGTGCAGAGCTAAAACTCACGCGCCCGGAAGGGGTCACGTTGAACGTTGTTGAGTCAAATATGAAGGCACTTCTTTTTTCCTTTCTTGGGTAAACCACAGTAATGTCAGCTTGGTGGTGCAATTTTTGTGGAATTAAACATGAACAGCTTAAAGGTAAGTAATGACCTTCATCTTCAGTCGCCCCAAGCCTTTAATCTGGTACCTGGCCACGGGGCAGGGGAACCTCAGACTGGGGATTACAGCTGTCCAACCTGTGACCTGGCGGGGAGTTGGTGCTCCCAAATTAGAACAAGTTTTACGGTTAAAAATGTCTTGGGCACCCAAGCCCTTGGGTCTGCCACCCTGTTATGGGGGCTGCTTTGCTGGAGGCCCTGAAGCGGAGGGGTCACTCCCTGAGCTCACCTTGACTATTCAGTCTCTCTCAGGGTGCTGCAGCCCCCAGAGGCCCCATTCTTGGGCCTGCTTCTTCTTCCATTGCAGTTTCCCTCCGAGACCAGCAGCAGGTTCAGCGCTCACCTCAGCGCTGGGATGGTGGAGAAGGTACTGGAGCGGAAAATGGAGCCAAGGAGGGAGAGATGAGCCTGAACAGCTGGGACAGCTGGCGCAGCCGTGGGCAGGGGCTCCCCAGGCAGTCATGGCATGGGGACAAGGGAACTTACGGCCCTTGGGACTGGGTGCCCAACAAGTGGGTAAGAGGCAAGTGCCAGGGTCAGGGTCAGGGTCAGGGTCAGGGTCAGGGTGGGATGAATACAGAATCCTAGAACAAGGACTTCCAATAGGGACCGAACAGAAACCCATGTGAAGAACATGAGAAAACTCAGAACTTAAGGAAACTCAGAGTGAAACTCGTTATTAAAGGAGGTGGGTGAGATGAGAGCCAGTGGTCCCCTGGCCAGAGTCCCCAGTATGACCGAGGCCAGACCTCTGGGAACCCATCTTTGGGGGCTAGGGAAATAGTGGACAAGAGGAGTCATCCTACAGAAGAGACAGAGGGTTATGAGCTTCTCCCCACCTTCCTATGCCTGAAACACCTCTGCTTCACAGGATGCACTGGCAACTCTAGAAAAGGAAGCGAGAAATCCAATAGGGCAGATGAGGCAAGTTACACATTGAACAGGAGCGCCGCAGAGCTGCTGGCCTTGTGAGTGAGGCCTCTCCCAGCCTAGGCCTCCGCCCACTCCTTCCACCAGTCGGGGCTTCGCTGGGGAGGCAGCCAGCACCCCCCACCCAGCCCTCCACACTCAGCTTGTCCGGCTGGCGTTTCTATGCACAGCCTTCCATTCACCTCCAGGTGCCGCTGAGCAGCTACTAGGTTGGCGTTGGGATCTGCCAGGGCAAGGCAGACTCGGGGCGTCCCAGCTGTCCTGTAAAGATGCCCCAGCCACAGTGTCACAAAACACTGTGACAGGTGAGGAGGAAAGAGCCCTCTGAAGCCCTGGACACGGTGGGGGGCCTTGGTCTGGGAAGGGGAGTGCCGTTCTCTACAAGTGGTAGGGGCACACTGGGCAGGGAGCCCACAGACCTCCTGGGCCCCAGCCCCGCCACTTCTGAGAGGTCACCTCCCTCCGGTGAACAAGGAGGGGCCTATGAGTCCCCGCCCACCCAGGGCTTTCTGTACAGCTCAAATCAAAAAATTAAAGTGTGAAAGAACTTTGCCAACTGCAAAGCACCACACGCCTTTGTAAAAACTGTTTCAAATGCAAAAGCACACCTGTTGTTGGGGCTCCACTGCCAAGACAACACGATGATGGCCTCTGGGTACACTAGGGCCTTAGACTTTCTCTGTGTTGGTGAACCCCTGGGTGTGGCTACTTCACTGGGAAAAGCTGATCTCCCCAAACTCTCCCACACTTGGGGCCCACATGCATTGTGAGGAGCCCCCAGGTCAGGGGTACAGGGTAAGGTTCTCAAACTCTGCTGGGTGAACTGGTGCAGAACCAGGGTTTCACCCAAGGCAGCAGGACCTGCTAAAGACCAGGAGACCCAACTTCCTCTGTGGAAGGTAAAATGGAAGAGTTCCTGCAGGGGTACAGCAAGCTAAGGACTGGCAGCCCCAGCAGAATTGGATTAACATTCTATCTCTTCGCCCAGAGCTGGGATCCTGGAGGGAAGGGTGGAGGCTGCATTGCCCTGGCAGACAAACCTGCAGACCCACCTGTATGAGGCAAGGAGGAGGGGCTGGCTGGGACGCTAGGAGGCAGCCAGGGCCCTGAGCCACCAGCCCAATTCATAGGCTCCTGGGCTCTCTCTATCTCTCCATGGCCACACTTCTTCCTCTCCCACCAGGGTGCCTAGAGTTTCTGCCCAGAACCCCAGCAAATCCTTCCACAACCTCCCCATTAGAAGGGATGCGAGAGAAGACAGGAGTTCCAACCCTTTTCTGTGCTCTGAGTGTGAACTCCCTCTCCCACCTCCCCTTGCTATTCATTAACTTGGTGCTGACTGAAGAGCTGGAAGATACCAAAATAAGACCTGGAGGCTTTGGAAGGACTGAGTCAGGTTTCGCTGCAACTCTGTTTTGCTGCAGCCAGTGTCATAAGCAATATGCTTTCCCTGGTAGTGGAGGGTGGGACGGGGCTGGGGAGAGGGGTGCAAGCAGCCAGGAAACCCAGAGGTAGCTGCCTTGCTCCCCGAGAGATTGTCCTCAGCCTCCTTTCCCTTCCAAGTCTAGGATCCTGTGTGCCTTTGGGTTTTGCCATGGGCTGCCTGGAGCCCCGACAGAGCTGTGATCTGGAGGGGTCCCTCTCTTCTACACCTTCTCCCCTCTCTTCCTCTAGGTACCTGCCGGCTCCAGGTTCCTGAATTCGGGTTCAAATGTGACTTCCAAATTTCTCTTTAAGAGAACAGCCCTGAGAACAGACACAGGCCCTCACATCAACCCCTCCTGCTTAACTGGCCTCATCCTTTGGATTCCAGACAGACACCCACGCCGGCCCTCTTTCAGCTTCCCTTATTGGTTCTAGAGGAAGGGACAAAGAAAGCCCATCCGACTCCTCCTCCAGTCTCACGCCCTCCAACCACAGCACTCCTGGCTGCAGACTGGGAGACACCCAGGCGGAGGTGCCAGTGCCAGCAGAGCCTCCCGGGGACAACTTCTGCTGAGTCACCAGTTCTAGCATCTGGTTCTAGCGCTGCTTGACCTGAAACGGGGCTCTGCAGCGCCAGGGCTGGTGTGGCAAGTCCGCACCTCAGGTTATCTTACTCCCGGCATCTATGTCCCAGGGAAGCCAAACCGGCAACCAGGTTACCAGACAAACACATGAGCAGGTCAAGGAAAGTGGGTGGGTGTGGGGCAATTTTCACGGGCCCTCTGGGAATGCCCCACAAACGCCTCACAGAGGTTACTCTGTAAGCAGAAGCTGCTGGTACCCCACTCCCAGCCTGTCCTCTGATGGGGGCTAGTTTGGGTCTTGACACCCTGGGATCCCCTTCAGCCTCACTCTAGCTGTGTTTCACAGAGTCAGGCCCCATTCCCTGGGCCTCTGAGATGCCGTTTCTCTTCCCATTATGACTTGACTTCACAAAACCAGCCCTCACTGCTTGGCAGCTTCCTGCTTCTGCAGCCCACGGTCTGCCTGCTGGTGTGTGAATAACAACCCCACTCCCCGCACAGCGCGGAGAGTGGGGCAGTGACAAAGTGTCTCGCTCAGCCCTGCGGCAGGCTGGGTCCAGGTTCATTACCACTCACGCCCCTCTGGAGTTGGAAGGGCTCCACTACCCACCACATAACTGTTCCATCGGAGAAAAGCAGGTCAGAGAAGCACCCAGGGCACCTCCATGAGGTTGTGCTTGCCCTGCAGCTCACAGGGCCCGACCTCCCATCAGTCTGGCTCCTCTGCAGACGGGACAGCGGTCCCTTCCCAGCAGACACAAAGCAGACAGATGCCCTTGCCTGGGCTTGCGGCCCAGCGGGGTGTCAGGGCCCGAGAAGGCAGTTCACCTGGGCTCCTGCTCCTGGGACTTTGTGATGAGAAACCAGGCAGATGGGTGGGGAAAGAAGAAAGCCTGGGAGTAGGGCTTCAACCCTGCAGGCTTCTCCCTCTGCCCCCACCCTTGCCTGACCCCTGACCCCACATCCTCCTGTCTCTGAGTTGCTGCCTCTTCCTGGACCTCCATCTGTTTCTCCATCCATCTCTCTCACTTTGTCTCTTCTCCATCTTACCTCCACTTCTGGGTTCTACCAGTTGCTCATTTCCTCTGTGTTTTTCTGCTCTCCTCCCTGTTTTCTCTCTCACCTCCATTTTCTATCTTTATTTCTAAAACCACCTTATCCCTTTAATTACTCAACCTTTTTGCCTATCTCTCTCTCTCTTTTTTTTTCCCTTCCAAAGGAAATGACTAAAATGAGAGCTGGTAGTCATCAAGTTTCTATTGACTCCACACCCACCCCCTACACACAGACTCCAGAAGCCTGCCAGCACGCTCACTGTAAGACTGCTAGCTCTAGATCAAGACCCGAATGAACTCTGAGTCAAGCACACCCAGAACTAGTACAGGCCAGACAGCCCAACTCAGAAATGACCAGATGAGGTCAGAACAAAACATTCTGTCCTAAAGCATGAACGCATGGTCCCCAGTGGAGCCTTCCTTGGTGACCCAACACCTGTCCCTGCCTAGGCAACAGCACCCACGCCCCACCCGCCCCACTCAGCCCTCCCCTGCCCATCACTTTGCTTATCTGAGCACCAGAAGATGACAACAAGCACACACCCAGTCTCGCCTTTCCCAATAACTTTGACCTGAAGTATCTTGGGTAAGGAGCCTGGTCACCACCAAGCTGGCTCAGAGGGGGTACACTTTGGGTGTATCCCAGAGGTGAAATATGAGGAGAGATCTGAGTCTGGTCGTGGAACATGGTGCAATGGCCTGGCTATAATCAAAAAGACTGGACAGAAGACACCAGGACTGCCCAATTGACTCCAGGGATTTCACTTCCTTCAAGACTACCGTCACCATCACTCACCTGGACTTTGCCTAGGGAGGGGGGACCCGCAGCCCCTGAAGGAAAAGGACCTCCAGAAGCCCGACGAAGGGGGTACAGCTCTATCCTGGGTTCTCACTGGCATCTCCAACTCAACCTGTTGAGCTTCAACTCTTCATCCTCCTCCCACCCTCACCTACCTCTGTTGTGCACCTAGACAAATGGAACCTCTATTTACTCACTCACCCCCAGACAACTGGAAATCACCCCAGAGGCTCCTCCTGCCTACTTCCCAAGTCTAATTAGTCATCAAATCCAACCCTTCTGTAAAATATCTCTCTTCTCCCGGCTCCCCTGAATGAATCACTTTTTAGGTCACTAGTCCTGTTGAGGAATGCGTCCCTGACAAGAGTCAGTTACTAGGCCTCTATCCCAGTCTCAGTCCTCATTGCTGCCAGTCTTCCAAAATTCACCAAACAGAAACAAGCCACCTCCTACTGAAACAACTACTACTGGTTCCTTGTTGCCCAGAGCCAAGGTCTCCCAAAAAAGTGGCACCTTCTCTACCACATATCTATTTAACCACACTGAACTTAGGTTTGCACGTACCACCATCATCAACTAATTCCTGAAGGCACAAAGACCTTTGAAGAAAGAGTCTTACTAACCTGAGGCAAATTCAAGCCATAGTTCAACTAATTTTGATAATTTTGAATCTTTCTGGCCAGTTTTGACAGTTATTAGATTGCCACAACTTTTAACTCAAGATGGAAAGATGGTGAAGAACCCGTCCCAAGGGTGTCAGCAGCAGCCTTGCTTGTACTGGGCGCCTTTAATCCCAACTCCTCCCCCACCACGACCCCCTTTTCAGGAAATGTGCCATTGTGTGAGGGTCAGTTTAAATTAGATAAGATCACCCATAAGTCCATTCCACCCAGCACAAGTATGTCACAATACGCTAACATGGAAGGAGGCTGCAAGGATCCTTCACCGCTGCCAGGTGTCCTGGAGCTCCCCAAATTCCTTCTCCCTCAGACCCTCCCTACCCCTGATTTGGCCAGGGGTAGTGGCCAAATACAGGCACCAGGGTTAACCCCTACAGAAAATATTTGAAAAGCTCAAATTCTTTGTTTTTAGTTTAAAAATGCGGTGTTTTTCTCCGATCCCAATGCATCACCCTTGGGTTCAGGTCTGGATATAGGCCTGGATCCCACACCTCGTCTGTGTACAAGCCCTTCCAAAGAAGGTGTCTTGTGAGCTCGTCGTTCTCAGGGTCATTCTTTATTTTCCCAGCCCCCACATAGGCTGGCCCAGGGAAGGAGCTCAGTAGTATTTGTGGAATTAATAGCTGGTTCCCTGAACACACACAGTCTCCTCTCTATACTGTGAATATCCTTCTCCCCTTTGACCCCCACTTTTCCACCTGACCAAGTCCTGCTTATCCTCATTAACTCAGCTCAGTTGTTCCCTCCTCCTCCTGCTGTTTGCGCCTCCCTCCACTCCATGCCTTCCCGAAGGTCACAGCGCCACATCCGGGCCAGGTCGCCCTCCCACCTTGTTAAATGGGCTTCAGGGAAGGTGCCTCCTCGCCTGCGTGTGCCCCATCCTGCAACACATTTACTGTAGGCATGCAGTAATGAGTGATGAACAGGGACGGGCTCTCTGGTTCAAAAACGTTGGCCCTGGGTAATGGGGACAGAGCGAGGATCGAGGGAGGTGATGTCTGCACTGTGAACTTCAAAAGGCACTGCTGGCCACTGGTCCCTTTTCAGGCAGAAGGCCTATTTGGAGCCCAAGTGGGGGACCCCAGGGAGGCAAGCTCCACCCCCTGGTGCAAGTGTCGGGGGCATCCTGGCAGCCCCCGCAGGCCACACAGTCTGGAAGAGCCAAGCAGCCTCTCCCCAAGCATCACTCCTCAGCTAAAAGCACTCAGGCAAGCCAGAGGCACCAGCACTATCAATAAATGATGGGCCCAGGCTCGAGCAGGGCTGGACGAAGCCCATCTAAAAGCATTCCCTCTTCCAGCGGCTCAGCCCCACAAACTCATTTGTTAATGGCCCGCGCCCACCATCAACTCCATCCCCCACAGAGGAACCTCAGAGCTGTCCCCAACTCCTCCCACAGCCAGTCCTCTGATTTCTTCTGCATCAGTGATGTCTCTAAAGCCAGCGGCCTGGGGCCTGTCGGAACTCATGCCCTGGGCCGGCCAGCCGAGCACAGACAGTGGTGTTCTGCCGGCTACCTCGGTCCCCCTCCTGTAAAATGGGAACATGAAGACTGAGTAGCAAGGCCCTTAGGACAAAATTAGACATCTTACAAGAAGTGGGTAGCACAGGGCACCACACAGAATGTCCTTGAAGAAAACGGCCCTTTTCTTAATCTTCTCCAGCCCTGCAGACCACGCCCTGATTAAGACCCACCCAGCTTTCACCTGTTCTCCCGCAATTGCTTCTTATGCGGCCTCCCCACGCTGATGCCAGAATCATCTTTCTCTGTGGGAGGGAGGAGTTCTTAACTAAGTTTACTGAAGCAACATTTAAACACCAGTTGTGTGCCAGGCACTGCCCTGGTGCTACAGATATGAAGCTAAATGAGCGCTCTCCCCAGCAGAGGGCTCCATAGGTACCTCAGACCACTTCAGCTAGCAGGGCTCTAAGCTGGGCCTGGAACTCAACCCATGTTTTTTCCAACTTACCTCTTCAGCTCCATTCTCCACCCCTCCCCTCCAATTCCTGAAGCCCTCCCTCACTCCCCCCCCCACCCCCACCCTATTTCTGTTCCTCCAGCCCAACTTCAGCACCAGGACAAGCAGCAGGAAGCCCCAGCATAAAGTGGCTGCCCAGGGCAGTTAGAGCAAACAGGCAAAGTTTATGATGCAAAATCTGCAAGGATCTGGCTCCACAGCTCTGGTGGAAGATGTGCTGGGAGAAGAGGGGAGGTCACTCCTCTCCTCAATATTTCCCTCTAGGTGGCAGCCGGAGCAAGTTCAAATCCTCACTCAGCACCTCTGCCCTTGAGAAATAAGCCCATGGCTGCAGGCCTACCTCCAGCACCCCCAGGCAGTGTACTTGAAGTCTGTACTTGAAGAGCAAGAGCAGGAGCCAGAATGACCTCTGGCCCCATCCTGAGACCACCAATCCCAAGCAGATGCACTCAAGGGCCTGTAAGCCAAAGGCCACTTTCCAAAGCATGATGGCCTCACGGCTCCCTCCTTCCCCTCCTAGAAGTCATCACCCACACAGACAGGGCACACCTTTGATGTAGCTGAGAGGAGCCATTACACTGAATAAAAGCCAGAGCCAAACAGGATTAGACAGTGAATTTGCTACACTAAATATAAGGTCAAGGACAGAAACCCTTTTTCTAATAGGACATAAGCAACCAGGACTTAGCCCTCCTATATATACAGCCATCAAGGAAGGGAAGGACATGCAATGCTAAAGGAAATAGAAACACAAAGAAGAGCAAGGCAACACCCCTGCCATTGACTGTGTTCATCTCCTAGGCCTCTCATCACAAAGCCCACAAACTAGGTGACTCAACAACAGAAATCTATTGTCTCCCAGAAATCTGAAATCAAGGTGTTGTCAGGTCGTACTTTCCCTAAAGCCTCCCAGGAAGACTCCTTGTTCTCATGTTATTCTCTTATTCTCCTTATTCTCTTCTTCTGCGAGATTCTAGTAGCCACAGGCACTCCAGGGCTTGTGGCCACATCATTCCCATTTCTGCCTGCACATTTGCCTGGTTGTCCTCCCTCTGGGCCTTCACATAGTCTTCCCTGTGTCTCTGTCTGTGTCTCCTCTCACCAACCATATTGAATATAAGGGCCCATCCTCCACCATGACCTGATCCTAACTAATTACATCTATAACCACTAACAACTTATTTTCCAATAAGATCACATTCCGAGGATCCAGAGAGACATGAATTCTTGGGGGGCAGCATTCTACCCAGAACCACACTGGATCAACATCCCAACAGGAAGAAACACTACCACATTGCCAAAAGGTAGAATAAAGTAGCATGTGAAGGGGTTTGGGACTGATCCGTTCCCAGTAGATATCTTGGTGCAATGTGGGCCTAGACACGCGTTCAACTTCTCTGGGCCTTGGTTCTCTAGTAAACCGTCCAGGGTTATTCTGAAGGTCAAATAAGAAAGTACTTTGTTACTATAAAGTCCTGCACAAAGATATGCATGATAGTTTTTCACCAATCATCAGTGCCTTCTCTCCCTCACCAATGACACTCCCTACCTGTTTTGTGGATCCACTGCTTCTGCTGAAGCACCCCACTGTACCGGTGAGGCTTGTCTCACTCTAGTTACATGCTGGCTTCCTGGATGAATTGGAAACTACCCTGAGCTCATCAGCAAGCATTTGCCACGTTATCTCTGCAGAAAGTCAGGATAGTCATCCCCTAGATACAGATGAAAAGAGATACTAAGCTCAGACATAACCTGAAATTCATTCTTCACCTAATGGGGGGGAAGGGGGGAGGGCTAATTGACAGATTTTCTTTTTTTTCTGAGTCCGATTTCAAGTAATACTGGTAACGTAGAAGACGTCCTCCGGGAGCCAGGCGGGCCCACATGGGCACTGCAGGGCTGCAGAGGCCGTGCAGACCCCCTCCCTGCTCCACCCCGGCACAGCCCACCTGCACAAGAGGCAGTGGGAAAAGCCTGGGCCTCCTGGGCCACACAGACCCGAACCTCCACCCTGGCTGAGCCTCAGCATCCCGCTCTGTCAGACGGAGGCACCCGCATGCTGGGGCAGCCGCAAGGGCTGACGGGGGCAGCGTCGTCCCTACACAGACATAAAAGCCGGGCACACAGAAGCACGTTTTACATGCCAGCTGGTTTTCACTGGGGGCTCGTTGAAGCAAATCTGTCCTGCCATTCTGTCAGAGTGCACCCTGCAGCCCAGCCTCAGCCCTCACGTCTGTGGAAGTGCTGGCAGTGGAAGGGGGTGACGGGGTCAGCCAGGGCAGGCTTCTCAGTTCTCTACCTCTTCGGTGCAGACAGCTCAGGCTCGGTTCTACAGCCACAAGGCCTAAACCATGCCTGGGAGAAAGGCTGCCAGGTGGTAAAAACCAAGAGGGTTTTTACCCGGTGTGCTGAGCCGAGGCGTCCCTGCTGCCGCACACTGCACAGCCACCAGGCCCCGGTGCTGCAGGCTGCCGTCCGCACAAGCCCCACGGCTGCACGCGCGCCACTTCATTTCCTGGGAAAGACTCAGACAAAAGCACCTGTCATGATCTCAAATTACTTGGGCCCGGAGTAAAGAACCCCACACTCTGCTGGCTGGAAGGAACCCCAAGGGTTCGTGTATGTCAAGTTCCAGTCTCTGAATTCAACTTGCTCCAGAAATAACCACCTCTACCCACTCCTGAGCGTGGGAAGAGATCTAGAACAGCATCTCTCAAACTGTAAGGTGCACACAAGTCACGCGGGGATCTCGTAATGCAGATTCTGATTCAGTAAGTCTGGGGGTGCTGGGGTGCTGCATTTCTAACAAGCCCCCGGTGACACTGGTGCTGCCCTCCCACAGAACCCCTTGAGCAGGAAAGTTCTAGAGCATCTGCTGCCCTCAGAAGCTCCCGCGTTAGTAGGGTTAGGAGAGCACGTGAGCAGAATGAGCTCTCCAAGGCAAGAGAGTTACTTGTTTTCTCCAGGCACTGTGTCTAACTAACCACAGCACCTGATAACACCACAGGAGACACTGGCTGGCTGGATGGACAAACGGATGGCGGCTGACACTGAGGTCAATCGTGCAATCAGAAACAACTGGTGATTAATATACTGCCCTATAAATTATATAGCCAATTAAAATGTCCCGGAGGAGAAATGAAGGGAAGAGGGAGAAAGACAAGAGGGAGGGAGGCAAGGAGGGAAGGAAAAGAGCTATCAGGGAAAAGTGGAAAAGGATGTCTGCACCCCCAATGTTTTCTTTCCCCCTCACCAGAACATCTTATCAACTTAGCTTGACCTGTGGACATGTGACACCCCCTTTAGTAGACTATGAGGTGTGTGGGGGCCAGACCCACATCTTGTACCCCCCGATCCCGGCACAAGTGCTGGCTCGGCAGAGCCCCATAAAGACATCCATTATGAAGTAAACAGGGCTAACAGCTCCATTCCTGAAACCTCCTCTACGTGCCAGACACTTCACACGGATGATCTCATTTAATCCTCACAACAAATGCGTAAGGTCAGTACAGTAACCCAGCTGAACAGGGGAGGAAGTGAAGCTCAGGAGGATTACAGAAAAGGCCCAGGGTCACTCAAACGATTTGTTGCTGGACACACAGCTCCAGGCTGCCATGCTTGGGACCAGGAAGACAGCCAAGTTTTGCAAGGCCCAATGTGTATACATTTTGAGAGACCCTCTTCAAGAGAAAGCATACCCAGAAAAGTATGCTTTATAAAAGATTTATAAAAACATATCCCATAGGGGCACACCACTGGAGCTCAGCAGCCTGCAGAGGGCCAGTGTGGGCTCTGCAGCGAGGGCTTTGATAGCTTCACGGCAAAACCACCTCTGATCTTGACACGTGCTGGAAACAAGCCGAAAAGGCAGAGCGGAGAGGAAAACAGCTGGGCAAAGAGAGTAGAGATAAAAGGGAGCAAAGGGAAAGGAACGAGGGGAGAAATCTGGAAGGACTCTGAAGAGTGGGTGGAAAGGAGAAAGAGCTCAGAGGCAGGACACAAGGAGCGGGTGCTGAGATTACTTTTGGATGAATGGGGGGCAGAGAATAGAGCCATTTTTTCTCTGCACTGTGCTCCCATCTTCCATAGTGGGGAGAAATATCAGAGGCAGGGGCTGAGGGAATTCACCAGAGTGGAGGACAGAAACGGTGGAGTTACTGAAATACACTGCAAAGAGAACTGCGGGAGACACGGGAGTCTACAGGCAGAGGATTCAAGGCTCCTTCGTACTGTTTTTGAGGGCTTTCCAACTCGGGGCGCCAGTTCTCTGCTGGGATGTCTGATCTCGGGGCGCTGGCCTCTGACACATGAGGAAGTGAAGCTTTGACATGTCCTGGCCGCTGCTTCTGCACTGCTGGAGCTGGGCTGGTTCTTCTGGTCTGACAGTCGGTTGTTCTTGTGGCCTTGTCGATTCCCTTCTCTCTTCCAGCCTCCCAAACCCGCCTGCTGGGCAAGGAGTGGGGGTTTAGATTTGTCCTTATTCAGGGTACCCCTACCACTTGATCTTGCAGCCTCTCCCACCAATCATATCCTGCTCCTGCGCCTCCTTTCCAAGCCTTTCTTCAGGCTCTGAGAACCAGCTCTGGAGCAGAGAAGGCTGAGTAAGCCTCCTTCTACATGACACGCCAACAGCATTCCTGCCCAGACAGCCACCTTCTTCCTGGTTTATTTCCTGAGTGCCCAGAAAAGAGCTGCAAACCTGAGTCAGATGTTCAGTCTGGCACATAGCGGAAGCAAGACCAGGAAAAGCCTGGTCCAGGTAGCCACTGGCTTCTCACTGTCTGACTGCTGGGATCCTTCTGCAAAGTGGGGGTGCCTGCTTGGATCTCTGCAGCCTACCCCCTGAAGTTACCTGTTCTAATCACAGGCACTGACTCTGCCCCAAATTTCCAACTTTAAAGCCACGGCGCCAGATTGGGAGTCCCTGCCTAATAAAAGATAAGTCCAAGGCAGTGAGCTCGCTTACATCTACCTGCCCATCCAATCCCTAGCTATTCCACGAGCATCACCCCAGATCACGATCTGGAGGCTTTCACCACCTGTGCTACGCTCTGCCTGCTCCCGTGCTGGCAGTGTAAGGAGACCAGGTTCAAGTCCAGCTCTGCCCAAAACTCAGTGTGACTGGGCACTAATCACTCCAGCTCCACGAGGTATGCTTTCCTCAACTGTCTAGCCCGAACAGTGTCACCCTCGTGGGCTTGTGGTGAGGCTCAGAGGCTGGTAGAAGCACATTATTAATGAAGGGCCGGGCCGTACCTCTAACCTGCCCTGGTCTCGAGGAAGGGCCAAGGCTGAGGAACAGATGTGTGATCTTGGCTGCTTGGCTTTGCCTCTCTGGAACTTTGCTTCTTCACCCACAAAAGGGGCAGGAGAAAACAGTTGCCCGCATCCCTTCCAGCTTTCTGGTTCTGGGGTTCCAAGATATCACCCTGCACACCCTATGGCCAGGGGCAGGTCAGGCCCCAGGATGAGCAGCAGGATGAGCTCCAAAGTGACACTGTGAGGTCGGGAGATGGGGGCCAAGCCATAGCCCCAAGAGTGGGAGCCCTGCCCCAAAAGTCTTGCTCCTGCTCCAGGGAAGGGCCATTTCATCTTCTTCAGGGATGAAACCTCTCCTCCTCCTCTCCTCTGTTGCAACAATCCAGTTCTAGGGAGCAATAAATTTTATCATGGCCTCTCCAAATTTCACACAACCCCCGACAGTGGCACCCATACAGAGAGAAGCCATGAAACTAGGGGGCTAGGGGTAGTGCTCTTGAGGCTTCAGATACTTTGGCTTCAGACACCACCAGCCCACATCCGCCTGGGTGGAAGTCACTCAGGCAGGAAGGCTCCCCCCACAAGGTGTGTCACCTGTTCTGAAGCCAAGGGGCCAGTGAATGACTCCAGGTGTTGTTCCAGCCCCTAAGACCGGTGTCAGGTTACAAGACACATAATCATTCCAGTTTGGCAACTTCACCTGTAGGGTTGTTTTAATCACCCGCCCCACAGTCCCCAGTGACTCCTGGAATGCAGCGGTGAAGACGGACTCCCTCAGGGGAGAGGGATGTTGTCCATCAGGGACGAAGTCCTGCCCTAAGCCGGGGCCCCCCTCAGCCAATGCTGCCCAGGGACCTGTAGCTGACCGGGCAGCCAGGCCATTCCCTTTGGATGTGGGTTGCCAACCTTGCAGCTCCAGGCCGCAGAGACATCGGGAAGATCACAGAGCCAGCATGGTGAGTGTGGGGTCCTCTACTCCAAAGATGGGGGAGGGTTGGTCTCCCAGTAAATGGCCTTCAGCAAGACCGAGGGGTCATTGGTTGAGAATTCTGTAACACCTTCCAGGTTAAAAGCGAGGTCTCACCCCACACCCACATGCCAGCCCTTTAGATGTCTTGGTGCCCACCTGTCCTCCTCTCTCCCTCTGCTGCCAGAGCCCTTGAACCAGATCCCCAGAAGTTGAGATGCAGAGACCCGAGCTGCCTTATAACTCCCCCTCTTAAATCCTCCCTGCTCTCTTGCCCAGTGTCTCCTCTGCTGTTGGCTGGAGGCTGGCGCTGTCCTTCTGAGGGAAGGGGCAGCTGTGATGCACAGTGGCCCTCTGCACCTCCCTGGGGAAAGTGACTCCGTAGTCTAAAGAAACGGCAGTGAATTGCCTCCAAGCCACGTAGAATGCTTTGGGGGACTATTTTTCTCTCTTTAGGCCCTGCCCTATTTCCTCCTCTGGGGGCTGCTTCACTGTCCTGGGGCAGAGATTCAATCCCAGTTGTCAAGGAAGACAATGAGGACAGAGAGGAGAAAGTGAATAGCCATATCTGAGGGAGAACCCAGAGAATCTTCCAATCCTTGGTTAGGATGCTACGAACAGTCAAAAGGAAAGGAAAGGAATGGAAATGAAGAAAAGGGGAAGCATTCAGTCCAGGGGGAAACGTGACCTGCTGGGGTACCCAGCTGGAGCAGTCCCCACCCCCACAAGGGAAGTCCGCCACCCTGAGACCCAGTGCAGGCTTGCTGGGGGCCAGAAAGGGTGCAGGGAGGGTCTGCCTGCAGGTTGGGAGCTGCTTCCTGGTGGCTCTGGAGAGGCTGGGGCCTCTCCTGGGGAGCCTCGCAGAGGGCGAAGCAGGGCGGATTACCAGCGCACTTGTGGAACCAAAGGGACACATGGCCAGCTCCCGAACTAGCAGTTAGTCTTGAGACAACTCTTCCTGAGACTCTTCTGCTCCCTCTGTGAGATGCAAGTATTATGTCTGCCATCCCCACGCACACACACAGGCTAGTGGAATGCCTGATGGGATAATAATAGACGTGACCAGACTGTAAACCACAAAGCCCTGCAGACACGTAAGGACTAATGACTAAGAGGAACCCACGCCAGGGACGACAGGTGGGCTGCCTGACCAACCTGACCTTTCTGCTTCCGGGCAGCCGGGGCCCTGCTGTGTGACGGAGCGAACGCCAGTGGGCACCCTGAATCAGAGGGGCTGGGCCTCTGAGGCAGGAAGCAGCACGGCCAGGGTCCAGGGCAGAACCAGGGAGCTCCTGGCCACTGAGCGGGGCACACAAGCACCCATGCCTAATAACCCTGTCATCTCCCTCTAATGAGGCCAAGGCAACCATAGCTCCCAGCCCTGGGAGAGACGGGACAACTCCTGCCTGGGCCCAGCGCTTCCTTCCCCGGCCCCTTCGTCCTCACCCCTGCCCCTCCCTAGACAGAGGGGAACCCTGCATGGCTGCTGCTCCTCAGCAGTTCTCCCTCAAACCTATTCAACTGGGTGTGCCCAGTGAGAGCAGGAGCTGGGGGGAGGGGGAGGGAGGAGGTGCTAGGGAACGGGGAAGGAGGCAGGTGCTGGACTCAACCTCCACCCCCCAGGGGAACATGCCCCTTGACATCTAGGCTTCAGCTGAGCCCTGGAACCTGGAACCTGGGATGGACCACCCTGGCCCAGGAGACAGCAGACGCACAGGAGAAGGTGTCGAACCCCCCCTCCCCAGCTCCGCCTTGCCTCGCCTGATGTGCGGGGTTTGCTAGGCTGGCCGGGGCTCGGGAATGTGCAGGTCAGCGCTCTGGCAGCAGGGTCTGGGGATACAGGCAGGGTCCACCTCAGGCTGAGGCAGAGTCCGGAACCCGCTTACCCTGCGGCCCACTCTGGGCTCTTCGGCAACAGCCCAAGGGCAGCGGAAGGCTGGAGAACGAGGTCAGCGAAGGGCGAGGCCCCATCAGTTCTCAGACACCCCTTACTACCTGGCTGAGGGCCTCCATGTTGCTGTGACCCTAAAGCAGTTCCCTCCAGCCAACCAATTTCATCAGCCCCTGCTATGGCCAGCCTCCGAAGCCAGGGAGGAGAGCACAAGGGCGCAGGCCTAGGTCCTGCCCTGGAGGTACTCAAAATCCAGAGGAAGGACAGTGTAAGCAGGTGCGACACGCCCAACGCCAGGGCTGACTGCAGGGTCCCATGGGGCAGAGTAGACAGAAGATGCATCCTGAGGTGGTTGGGGAGTTGACCCAGCAGGGAAAGCCTTTGCAGTGGACTTGAAGGCTCATCAAGCTCTCCCCAAGCCGAGAAGGTGGGAAAGGGGCCAGAGGGAGGGTGCCAGGACTAGAGCACCCGGCGCAGGGAACAGAGGGGCACAGGCTAAGAGTGGGCTTTACAGGGTGTCAATGCAGACCCCTACATCAGATTCAGGTTCAGGGTCTCCACCATGCCCTGGAGCTAGTGGGGCTGGGCCCCAGCTGCTGCCAGGGGCTTTACTCTGAGCTGAGTCACCTGCAGAATTGCGCACAAGCCACCCTCCCCACCAGGCAGATCGGCAGGCATCCAGGTTCGTTCCCTCCTCCCAAGTGGCAGCGCCTCTCTGTGCCTAAGAAGACCGGCTGGGAAGAGCAAGCCAACTTGAGCCCTGCTCTCACGCAGCTCAGCATCCAGAGCCTAGAGCAGCAGAGGGTGGGGAAGGACAGAAAGCTAGCAAACAAACAAGCCACGCAAACTCCTGTCTGGCTAACACTAAGATGCGATCTGGATAAACACATGGGGAGCCAGAAGAACCATAAGGGCGGGGTGGGGGGGTAGCAGAGGGCTGCATGGGGGCTCATGGGGCCTCCCACTGGGCATCTGAGGATGCCAAGGGAGCACGGAGGAAGAGAGATGAGAGACCAAAGCAGAGCTCAGAGACTGCACACCCTTTCCCGGACGGACACAGAAGACACACACATTCAGGCCTGTGTTGCTTCCTGAGCCCTCAGGTTTCCCCACCGCTCCTCTACCCTCAGTCTTCCTTCTTGCTCAGATGAAAACATCTGTCTCAATCAAGCACCTCAAGGCCCAAGCAATGGTTCCCCAACACAGAGAATCCCCGACAACTTAAGATGCACCTGACCCCTGACACATTTTTTTTATCAACCTGTCGCCACCAGACAGGAGTGTCTTCAGGACCGGGCCTGTGTCTTTTCCACCTTTTAGTTCCAGTCCTAGCCCAGAGCCTGACCTGTGAGTCAGCATCTGATCAACTTGGTGAATGGATGACAAATAAATGACAAAATAAACCTAAATAGCCTTCAGGTTTGACACTGAAAACGTTAGCCAAGTCTGGTTGGAAATCATGCCTGTTGCTACCAGAGGTGTTACGTGGTGTTTTCATCCCACATCGGACTGGAGTGAGGGAGGAACAGGCCTCAGCCCGCCTGGGAACCCCAGAGATGGATGGGGGAGAGTATGAGCAGAGCCCATGGGACAACTCCCCTGAATGACTTGGGTAACTCCACCCCACAGCCTGCAGCCCTGACTACCTATCATGATTACAGTGAGAAATTTGTAAACAAGCCTCAAAACCACAACACCCCTCCCTCCCAGCACCGCTTCTGGCTTCCTAGCATAATCCACATGCAACCAGAAACTCTCACCGGACAGAAGATGAAAGTGACACTGGAGACACACAGCAAGAGAGTGCAATGACACCTGTCCCGGTGGGCCCCTGTCCAAGGATGGCAGCAGCGTCCTCTGACATGAAATGCCCTGCACGATCATGTGGCTGGGCCCTGCCTGCTGCCTGGGCATTTCCTGCCCCCTTACTTGCTGCCCCTGGAATGGGCACGCACGCATTCAGCACGTGTTCCCTGAGCAGACACTCTGCTAGGCGCTGGCAAGATGCTGGAAGATTCAGAGAAAACACCAAATCGAAGTCCTCCTCCCCATATGCCATAGGCAGAAGAGAGGCAAGTAAACACCCTTCCCCCACCCCGGCACAGCAGGGTGCACATTCACCCTTGGAGGTCAGCAGGAAGGAAGTAACATAACTGATGTCACCCCCACCTCACCTCCATCCCTTTGACAGGATCCCATCTCTGACCTCTGGGGGGAAGGTCCTGCAGGCTGTTGGGGGTACTGACCCTGCTGAGGAGGAATCACTGTGTTCTACGGAAAACACAAACAGCTGCAGCAACTTCTCGGCTTCCCCAAAAGTCACATTTTTTCAGCTTAATAAGCACAATCACATCCAGAATCTCCTGAACTCCACCAGCTCTCAGGCATGGAGGTCACCACGCTACAGAAGAGGACATCAAGGCTCACAATACTTAAAAGGGCCCCTCAGCCACTAAGAGCCAGGGCTGGGGCTTCCACAGCAGGTGTCCTGCTTGGTTCATTATGCCCTCCTCCAAGATGTGGCCTGCAAGTGACCATAAGACCTGAACTAGGAATGAGAATTTCAACCTGAACTGGAATCACAGAACTGGCGGACCCCCAATACCCTGCCTAGAAGCAGACAGATTTGGAAATAAAGTGCTTTGAGTGAAGACTGCATCAGCTGGCACAATCGAGAGGAGGAGGACGATGTTTTATCCCCCTCGCTAAAGGTCACTAAGAAGGAAATAAACACAAGGACAAAAGAAACCAGTGGGCATAATTAACTCAAG
Source organism: Galemys pyrenaicus (assembly GCA_019455555.1). Lineage (NCBI taxonomy): Eukaryota > Metazoa > Chordata > Mammalia > Eulipotyphla > Talpidae > Galemys > Galemys pyrenaicus. Next base: position 2,819,261 of record JAGFMF010011443.1, read on the forward strand.
ACTTTCAAGGAGACTAAGAAAAGTTTCATTCTCCATGCTGCTTAGGAACAGGGAAAAAAACAACCCAAGATACTACGAGATCATTAAGGACAGAGAACTGATTATTAAAGAGAGAAAATTATAAATAAATCAGGTCTAGGACTAGTCTTATCTACAGGAGGAGCAACAGGAGTTCCAGGCTAATAGCGAGTTCTTAGAATCACAGGCCCCGAGGAAAGGACCTACGAGGCTGTCTAGGTAAGTGATTCCTCCAAACAGGCCTCAGAGTCCTGGGACCCACTGAAATCTACTGCAGACCCCCCGATGTGAAAACCAGAGCTGCAGCCTCTGAAAGCACTGTGATCCCCACCCACTGCACACACACCCCCATGCAGCAACCAGTGGGGCTCCACAGAGTCCCCTGGGGTGCCATAGAGCCCTCACCAGGACTTGCTCTTCTGCAGTGGAGCCCCCGTCCCCATCATGCTGTCCCTCACACATCCCTGCTGCATCCAACACCTCCCCTTTGCTGGGTGAAGCAAGCTCTCTGCAACTTCCTTGTTCGTCCTCAGCATGGTCTCTGCCTCTTCCTTGACGTGGTCCTACACATTCTAAAGGACCCCTGTAGGAAGCCTGCTACAACAGACCTTCTCTGCCCTGCATCCTTCACTCTTTGTTCATAGGGGGCCACACTGTCACATGACATCACATCAGGCCTTCTAGTTGCCCTGGTCACTTTCCCCAGTGCATTCCAGAAGGCAGCCCCCTTGACCCTTGTGAAACCATTCAAACAGCTACCATTTATTCAGCTCCTGAACATCGCAGACATCCCAGGGCCTCTAACAGGCTCCTTCCCATTAATATTGGTTTATGAGTAGCTACTATGTCAAGCACTTGCTAGTTCTATATTAATATTGTTATCAATTATTAATAGAATGGAATCTGTGTTCTATGGGTATAAGGATTTTGCCTCCTTTGTTCACTACTATATATCCAGCCCAAATACTGCCTTATCGAATGCAGAAAGTATTAGCATTAGTGTTATGATTACATTGCATTTATTGCATGCTTACTATATACCAAGCAATTATCACATGCTACACATATTTTGCTGTCATAAACAGGACTCATTCCCTTCTCTCTTTCTCCCTGTCTGTATCTCTCTCTTGCTAATACACACAAACACACACACAAAGGACTGAGGCTCATAGTCGCTAAATACCTCGCCCTACCTAGGCCTTGCTCCATTTTATTGTGACGCTCCCAACCAGACAGCAACCCATAAGGAAAACTTCAGAGTTAGTGAGTGGGCAGGAAAGTGATAAAGGAGCTTCAGTTATGCAACAGCAAAGTAATATATGCAGAGGAGCCGGGAACACACAGCTCTTAGGATCACGCTTTCGGAGTTCACAGGGAGGCTGGAGTCACCCAGTGATCTCCAGCTGTAGCAGCCAAGCCGGCCCACCAGGGCTGCTTCTTGGGAAGCATCTGGAACAAGTGAGGGTGCTCAGTCTCACCGTGGTACAGAACTGCCACAGAGACGCCCTTCGAAGACCTCCAGGACAACTGTCACTCAGGGGACTAATGTTCACACACAAAAATCCTCCCACGCCAGGCCCGTGGCCTCAGTTAACCCTAACCAACAACCCTGGGAAGCAGATCACATTCTCCCCATTTTGCAGCCGAGGAAACAGACTTCAAAAACCTAAATAATTAATCCAAGTCCACATGACCGGGAACAGGCACAGCTGGGTCAGGGCACAGCTCCCGACTCGGCCCTGCAGAAGCAGGAGGAGGAAAACCCCTCTGACCAGAGCAGCTGAGACCCCAAGCCACAAAGACCATGCAGGGAAACGAGCAAATCTGGAAACTGAGAGCCCAGACGCAGTCCTGTGGGCCTGAAGGGCGCTGAGGGACTGGCAGGAGTGCCTGACCGGACGCTCCCCACGACGAGTTTCATCGCAGTCAGTTTGCTCAGACTGGGCTCTGCAGGAGGAAACGGGTGTCCGGGGATAGGACGGGATTTGCCTGGGTTGTTAGGCAGGTGAATAGCAGAACAGACTTCCAAACACCAAAGTCCCCCTCCCCGCCGTGCCACTTTGCTCCACAGAGAACTCCAAAGGACAAATCTGGACAAGCAAAGAGAGTGTGTGGTTTTTCAACGGCAGGAGATGTGTGTAGGATCCCGCAGCAGGCATGGCCGCTCCTGACTTCAGGGAACTTGCTGATGGAAGTGAAGGTCCATCAGCCCTTCTCACGGCAAACCCCTAAGGGCCCCTCGTAGAGGGACTTGACTGCAGAGGACCCTCTGGTGTCCCTCAAGCCATCACCCTCGGGTGCTTCCTTGCCATCAGGCCAGGGAAGGGAGGGCAGGCTGAAGGGACCCAACGCCCTGGGGCAGAAGGGAAACTGAACAAAGTTGAATTGTTGAGAACTCAGAGGCCCTGGAGAACTGACGGCTACCCAAACCAGGGCTGGGGGGGTGGAATATTTTAAGAGCTACTGTTAACAGCAGTGTCACCTGGAGGAACCAGGTCCTCCTTTAGTTTGACTTAACCCACCTGGCAGGTACTAAAACACCCCCCCACCCCCCATCTTTCACACTCATGCCATGAGACCTGGGGAGGGATAGCCTAACAGCTCTGTGCCTCAGTGTCCCCATTTGAGAAACAGGGATAGTCCCCACCTCCACCCTCCACCAGGGCCCGAGCTCCAGTGAAGCACTCTGCCAGAACACAAAGGTTGATTCTTAAATGACCGCAACTGAACAGGCTGGCAGCAGGATAATGGCAGGCCACCTGACACCTCCATCTGCCCCGGCCCTGCCCTGGAGCCATTATGTGCTGACAGGGGGGCTGAAGTGCTCAGCTCAAATTGCCAACAGGTCAGCACCTATGGGGCTTAGAACAAGGCAAAATGGTTTCTAATGTAGCAGCAGAGGCTGAGGTTAGTCCTAAAGGAAAAGGCGCTGCTAACAAGGCACAGGGAGTGGAAACGTTCCCTGAGGTTCCTTCACATGAGATCTTGGTGTCCCCCATGTGGGGTAGGGTAGATGATGCTTGAAAGCCGGCATGATCTGTCACCGCTGAGAACCTTCCATGCATTCAGGACCACCGCCCCAGAGGCACGCTCGTCTCTGGACACCCACCTCGCTTCCGACCACCCAGCCCTCACGTCCCCTTGCCTCACCTTACCTGTCATGGCTAAGACACCCAAGAGAGGGGGGACTCACTCCACTTTGGCAAAGGCATCAAACTGTGCTATCCCAGCTGCTGCTGCGAGCCATCGGGTTGCGAGTGGGATGAGGTTCAGGGGTCCAAGAGCAGTGTGAGGCCCCTTGGGAACATGCCCTGGGCACTTGAGCGGCTGAGTACACTGGCAGCCGAGCCCCACTCAGCACCCCACGAGGCAAGGTGACTGGGAGCAGCGTCTGGGCCTCCTGGCTCACCCAAGAGCTCGCCCCACCTTTCCTCTGGGTTTCACCCCACCCCCTCCCCATCTCACTAGCCTCAACAACCTAGCTGCCACCTGCCAGAGGCACAAAGGACCTGTTTATCCCATCACTTAGCAACAGCAGCATCCCTGGCACTGGATTTTCCTCAAGAGACCTTAGGAAGTCAGGGCTTTGGTCCCTGTGGGAGCCTGAAGCTGCTACAGACTAGAGGAGAGCCAGAAACCCCTTCTTGTGTGCCCCAGATTTTCCCTCTTCTATACCCAAACATCACCACTCTGCCCTTTGACTTCTTTCCAAAACAAGAAAATGCAGAGTCAGCAGTGCGGAGAGGAGGAGAGAAATAGGCCCCAGGGGCAGGCTGCCTGGCACAGAGAATGGGCAGAGAAGTTGGCCCGACTTTCTGTTCCTCTGGCCTCTGTGAGCAGCTCTCTTCCTTGGTCTCATTATTAGCCTGGTGGAACACTAATTGGTTGGTTATTATGCTTCATCAACTCTGAAGGAAAGTTTCCAATTATCCAAAGGGACCTTGAGATTCAGAGAGGCTGAAGGATGTGCCCAAGGTAACACAGCAAGTCAAAGACAAGGCAAGATGAGAACTCACAGTCCCCAGAGTGGGTCTTTATGGTTTCTCTGCAGCACACTTAATCCTCACCCCTATTTAAGAACAAGAACCCCCTGTGTCTGGGTTCCTCCTCTAAGCTGGAATGGAAAGAGGTCCCTGATATGTTCATTTGTGAGTTGGAGCTGAGCTAAGCCCAACCAGAAGTTTCTAAACTTCTGGGATCTAAAGCAGCAGGGACTGAGAACACATGGTAAAGAAAGGAATGAGAAGCCCATGAAAAAGATACAAACCTAACAGAGGAGAGGGGAGAGGCAGTAAGTCTAAGCTCTACTCATGTTGACTAGGCCAAGCCAAGAACCAAGCAGGGGTGGGTTTGCCTTCAGATCCAGCAAGAGCTGGGGAGAGGTGGGGGAATTTCTGCAGATTGATTGCACGCCAACTCTATGCAACCAGACTCACAGCAGGGGAGAAGCAAAAGGACCCTGCCCCAGCTGGTGACACTTACCAAATAGGACCCTAAAACAATAGTTCACTAATCCAAAAGCTCCCCCTCCCCCAAAAGCTGATGTGTTACTTACTTGCTCTAAGACCAAAGTGGCAAATTCATCCACATGAGCTTTGGTTTTCTACTCTGTAAAAGGAGAATAATTTCTCAGGATTGTTCTGAGGATGAAGTGGGAGCGCATTTGTGAAAGACACTGTAAGCTATAGATGACTAGACCCACTGCAGAAGTCAGCTGCTCTGCCTTCACCTTTGGGACTTGAATGAATGTCTCTCTGCCACCAGCGACCAATTGAGCGAATCAGGCAATGGACAGGTGTTTTCCATCATCTCACACCTCCCCACCCCACCACCCACCTCCTCAGACCCTCTGGGCTCTGGCTACAGGCATTCCCATCCTTCCACTGTGCTCTAGACAGCAGATGAGTCTTAGGTCATTCCCAGATGAGTCTTAGGTCAGACACCTGTTGGGCTGGACCCATGAGTCAAGGCTCTGCCCCAGGCTGAATCAACAGAGCAGATGAGTGACCCAGCCAGTGGCCCCAACCAAAAGGGAAAGGCCATTGTATTCACTTGGTCTGGGCTGGGCCTGGGCTGGGCCTGGATTATGGCAGCTGCAGCTGTAGCCAGAGACCGAGTTCAAGTTGAGGGTAAACAGAAATGGCTCCAGCAAAGCTGGTACAGGAGATCTTTGGTGGCCTCTCCAGCCCCTTCCTCCTCTTAATTTCAGAAGATATTCCCATGTCCATACTGTTTTGTCATCTGAAATGTGAAGGAGTCTCCTGGGATGGTCCCCAAGATCTTTCAGCTTTGCACCCTGAGTCCACGGCAGGGATCCATCACAGTGAATCCCTCCTGGGATTCACATCTCTCAGACCCACTCCCTCCTTTCCCCAGCTCTGCTGCAGGTGCAGCTGCTACCAGTCTCCGTCTCCGTCCTGCTCAGAAAGTCATGGACATGGTGGCCCCAGCTGCCACCTCCATGAGCATTATCCCCACCACCTGCTGCCTTCACCAGCTCCCCTTCCCAGAAGTTTAGCTCCCGACATGAATGATCTCCCCGTCAGACATGTTTGCCAGAGAGACTTCGATAAAAGTCCAAGAATGGTCATTAGCTGGGGCCGCACAGGCAGTGGCAGAGCACAGGAAGGACAGCACTTAGATGCCTCAACGCCCCAAGATGGTTTTCGCAAGGAAGAAGCCGCCATAAACATGCACCCAGACAGAAGCGAGCGCTGCCCGATAACAGCAAACACACCCGCACACAGCCGTGCCCCTGCTGAGGCAGGGGGCAAGTCTCTGCTGTTGATTTACTCAACAAACCTTGACTGTACGACAGACCAGGTACTGTGCAGAAGCCCCCCGCCAAGGAACCATCATCCTGAACCCCACGTTCACCACGTCCTTGCTTCCTGGCGGAGAAGATGCTGGCATGCACCTAATCTTGCAGGACTGACTTCTTCCTTTAATGTTAAATGGCAAGTGCACATTAAGTGGTACTTTGTGGCACGACAGCTCATTTGTTTTGACCGCAATATAGGTTATAGATTGAATATACTACAATCAGCATCTTCAAGGTTGGCCCCCAAACTGAGATAACTTTCCTTAGTTCTTTCCTCCAAAAAATTATTTATCGATACCCACTACAAGTCAGGCATTGCAGGAGACACCGGAAATAGTCACAGTCCCTTAATCCTAGCTTTCAGTTTTGATTTTGCTTATTTTTTCCTCCTTTGTTTTCCAAAAGGTCTAGAGCTTTTCTCTATAACCACTACTCAGGGAATAGCCATTGTGAACTAAGGGGTTCTGAAGCCCTCTAGTTCAGAGACGAAGAATCCAAAGCCCCAGAAACTGCAGACTGTAAGGCTCTTTTGTTCCCTTTGTGTCTCAGTTTCTAGCACATTCCAGGCCCATCAGAGGCTTACTGTCAATATTTGCTGAATTAATAATAAACAAAAGAGACTTGTCCTACCTGCCTCTACTAATGCAGACATGTAAACGCAGGTAGACTCAGTAAAAAAAAAAAAAAAAAAAAAAAAAAGGATGACTTGACAGGGGACGGGCCACAAATGGATGTTTTGAAACCTTCCAACGTGCCCTTCTGGGAGTCTTCCTCAACTCAGCAAATACCCTCTTACCGCTCACTAAAACCCAAGAGCATCCATTGTCAAGGTCTATTGCCATCAACTACACGTTGAATCCTCTACCACCACCCCTTCCTCCCTCCTCTTGTCCTCACTTCTCTCAATCATGACAGTCTCCACTCAGGTCCTCCCGCACCAAGCTTGCACCTGCCCACTTGGTCCTGCCTGTCATTCAGGTCCCAGCAGCAGGCTGACCACCCGAACACCCGACCCCTTCCCTACACCTCCCACGCAATGACTCCCTCCAGCCACTGTCTCCAGTCACCTGCTTTCCTCTCCGCCTAGCACCCAGCATACTCGGATCTTTTCTGGTTTATCTGCTCATGGCCGGTTCTCTCTCTACATCCCCCCAGCACACACACCCCTGTCCTTGCCTCACCTTTCTTCTTAGTGCATTTCTCTCGCCCTGCTGTAATTATTTCTTATTTGTCTTTGAATCCACAGCTCCTAGAGGAGTGCCTGGTGCAACAAAGACATCCAACAAATATTTGTTTAATTTAACAATCATTTAACACTACCTACACTGGTCATCTGACACTGGTAGCAATCCTTTCATCCTTGACTCTGACGAGTTGGACAAAAGAACTTTGTAAGTGTTCCACGCCAATTGTGCGTAGATTACGGTTAGGGTTATTATTACCTGACCCTGAGGTCAGAGCACCACAACATGGCCTAATTCGCTCTGATCTTTATCCTGGAAACGGTGATGGTGGAAGACAAATGGCCAGGATTGAATACAGAGTGGAGCCCAGTTTTGTCCTTCACCAGGTACAAACCAGATGCAAAGCAACGAGGGCACGAAGGCAACAACGGGACAAGTCCTGGGCACCCAGGGTGGCAGGACAGGGAGCAGGAAGCCAGCACTTCCCATCAGAGAGCTCATCTAGCCCTCACAGTCACACTTTGAAGTAGGTATTTTTCTCCCCACTTTACAGAGTGTAAATCTGAAGCTCATAGGGGTTAAGCATCTTGCCCAAAGTTATTGGCAGCATAGCCTGTGTTCTAACTAAGCCCCGTCAGACAGCCTGGCAGTCTCTCTCACACCCTCCAGGTGCCCAAGGCCTAGTGTCACCCAAGGGCAAAAAACCAGGCAGACAACTGCAGCAGACTAGAGTTTAGGAGGAAAGGAAGAAGCTCCTCCCATTACCAAGTCTGCCATGTTCAACCATAAGAGCAGGGCCACGCCCAGCCACCCCTCCACATGAACATCTAGTCTGGGTGCCAATCCCGGGGCAGTGAGAACCCTCACTCCCAGATGGAACTGAGAAATTCCCATTCAGAAATGTCCAGGGTCCAGCACTCGTCCACCCACCACGGGAGCAACCGTGACCTCAGCACCCCTGCAGGCGAGTGGCTGGGTGGAGACCCAGACCTTGGGAGGCCTGCTGCTCACCCAGCCCAGGGATTCCAGGTCCCGTGCCAGACTGGGAAAGGGGAAAAGGGAAGGGAGGTTTCTGGGAGGCACAAGAGTAAAGGAAGGGTTTGGAGAGCATGAACCTCAGTAGCACCTGCCCTGAACCTTGGCCTTGCAGGAGAGGGGGTACATGCACTTTGCATCGGGGCGTTCACGTACGTGACTCCTGTTTGTGACTCTAGGTGGCTATGTGTGTGACGAATACACACCTGAAGTGGTGTAAGTAGAAGAACAAAGTCTCATGTGTAATTGTGTATGTGACCTAAGACACCATAGTGCTGTGGTGCTTCTTTGTTTCTGTTTTATTACATATGAAATACTTAAGGGAAGTACTTCATATTATTAAGGGAAGTACTTAAACCTAAGAATACCACTCAATGAATTTTTATGCATATATACCCCCAGGTAACCCATAATACAGATCAAGATCTAGAAGTTTTCCAACATTCCAGAAGCTTCCATTGCACTTCTTCCAATAACCACCCCAAATCCCCCATAGTAATCACTATTTTGACTTCTGTTACCTCAGATTAACTTTACCTTTTAAACATCATATAAATGAAACCATACAGAGTCTACTCTTGTGCCTAGTTTCTTTTGTTCATTTTTCTGTCCATGAAATTCATCCATGTTTCATCCATTGCATTCAGTACTAATTTACTCTTGAGTTCTATTCCATTATATGAATATGCCACAATTGATTTATCTACTCCACCAGCAGTATCATTTGGGTTTTTCTAAATCTTAGCTATTATGAATGAACTACTATGAATATTCACATATAGGTTCTTGTGAGAGATAGGCACTCATTTCTCTTGGCTATATTTGCTGGGTCATAGAATTATGAATACTCAATTATTTGCTTTAGCAGAACCAACCAAACCATTTTCCAAAGTAGCTATATCACTTTACTCTCTCAATATATGAGAGTTCCAGTTGCTCCACATCCTCATCAACATTTAGTATTGTCAGTCTTTCATTTTAGTCATTCTAGTGTCTTTATAGAAATAACTCATTGTGGTTTGAATTTGCATTTACCTGATGAATGATACTGAGCATCTTTTAGCATATATTACCCCCTTTTGTGAAGAGTCTATTCAAGTTTTTACAGAATTACAACATCTGTAAAAATGACTAACAGAAACAGATAATACAGCAGAATCATCCAGAGGAGCTGCAATACACATAACCCAGCAGCCAGACCTTTCTACAAATGCGCTAGTTATTACAACTAGTATAGTAGCTGTACTAGCTTTTATAGATACAAAACTGAATTTTATATTTTGAACAAATTATTTGGATGTCACGGAGCTCCCCAACTTAGAGTCACAGAGGAAAAGGAGAAGCAGACAAGTCTACCTTGGGCTCTTCGTCTCAACCTGCAACCATTCCTCAACTCACTGACTATTTTTCCTTCAATTACAGGATCCTGATAGTGATCAACCCCTGAACAGCCGTGGTAAGCTCAGGTCCAAATTTCCTTTGTCTACATCAGCTTCTGAGTTTCAACCAGTTACCAAGTAAATGCTAAACCCCTCTTACCTGGCCCTCACCCCAAACACCAAGAGGTAAATGCTGTAGGAGTCATCCACCCATCATTCAACAAACATTTATTGAGCAACTGCCTTTTCCAATATTCATTCTAAAAGTAGCAGACATGAGCTTTGGGGGGAAAGGACCAACAAACCAGTGCCCCAAGAGCAGTGATTTTCCAATTCAGTCACCCAGTGACTTAATCTCTCACTCACTCAACAATAGTCAGAGCTGGCCATTGTCAGCCTCTGCTCTGGATGCCGGCCAACAGCAGTAAGAAAAGACAGCCAACATCCTTGTCCTCATAGCATCTGGCCATGATGCAGAGGAACAGGACCAAGGCATTCTCACTAGTAGAATAAAAATGACAGTGCTTGTCTGACTTACAGGAGATAAGTTAATAGCATGTTTCTAAATTACAGGGTTTTTTCCCCTCCTATTCCATCTTCTTAAACCATTGATACTCTTGATAGTCTGCTGAATCACCAATACCATGAACAAAGAACAATTAAGTTCTTCGCATTAATAGGAAATGGCCAATTCCACTTACTTTGATAGCTTATGTGTTTCAGGGTTACAAGTTAATAATGATCACAGATGATGTTATCTTCAGCAAGGAAAATGAGGCCTACTTTTTACCATGAATTTAACAGCTTAGTAGACCACAGTGTCCCTAAAGAACACCAGGCGTCCTAGCGCTCCACCCCCTGAGTAAGCCTGAGGGATGACAAACCAGAGAACAAGTTAAATTTGCTGCCAGTGTCCTGCATGAGGGAGCTTGGGAAGGGAAAAGAAGGACCAAGTGGTCAGGGAGAGCTCATAGTTAGGCAAACTTTGACAAGGGCCGTGCAAGTGTAAATGATCACAAAACAAAAGAGAGTAATGAAGGGTTCGTGGTGGTGGAGGAAGAGCAGAAGCAAGGACTCAGGTAAGAATAAATGAGGGTTGGGTGAGGGGGAGGGACTGAGGGTCAGTGAGAACTGTCACTGGAGGCACCCCCTGGGCTAGGATGGTGAAGTCAAATTACACTTTCTTTTCCTTTCTCTCTCCCTCCCTCCATTCCGCTCTTCTTTCAGGTTTCCCAAAATAGGACTCATACATGATATTCCACATAAATGAGATTTAACTCATCCTCCTCTTCTTCTTCTTGCTGGTTCATCTGGAAATAATACAATTCATACCTTTCTTTATTGCTAGCAAAGACATAAACCCAAGCACGTAAGTTATTCTTCACCTGTTTGGGGAGGAGATAGCTCAGATGCCTTTTGAGAAAAGACCTCTCAGAAGTTACCATGCTCTTGCTCTTGCTCATTTCAATGGCCATAACCTCTCTACTCAGATTCCCACAGGCAGGTCAGCCCTGGGACACTGGAACATTCTAAAACAGGCAAGACAAGGCGAAGGTGCCCTGGGCTGAAGGCTCCTTTGAGGGATGTCTGTGAAAGATAAGTCAAGGAAGTGAAAGAGGTAGGGTGACCATGAGCTGATGAAGCCAACCCTGGTCTGTAGGAATGGCCCCCAGCACTAGCCAAAATTGCCACCAAAGTATTTCTGCAACTCAGCACAAGGGACCAGAGGGTGGAAAGACCTTAGGCCCCAACAGGGAAGGGTGGTCATCAAGTGCTGACTGTGGGTTCCTCCTTCCACCTCACAGATGTCACCCCCCTACGTAAGGCACGAACTCCCCTGGAGAACTTCAAAAAAGTGGGGGTCCCCATCATCGCAGCACTGCTGAGCCTTGCTACCATCATCATCATGGCTGTCCTCAGTAAGTGGCAGCCCCCACCCCTGTCCCCACCCTCACCCCCACAGTAAGTGGCAGGTCCCACCCACCCCCTCACCTCAGCACAACCCACCCGTCACCCTCCCACGCTGGCAGCGTCAAAGGCAGGTGATCACATAAAGCTTTGAATCCACCCCTGCTTTGAAGGGAGCCTTCTTCTGAGAGTGATAGATGCAGATGAACTCAGCCCCCACCTAGCCCAGATAGCTGCCATCCCAGATGATTTGTTCTGCAGGGAGAGCACAGTGGCACATGTCACTAGCCCACGCAGGCAATCTGCACAGGCGGCCACGCCCCCTGCCTCCTGCTCCCCAAGCCTGCAGACTGAGCCCTGTGGGCCTGAGCAGCCCTACTGGCTAGAAGAGCAGGGAGCATGTCTGCTGCTTGCAAGGAGGAGATTAAGAGAGGAGAGATCAGCAAAGAACACCCTGGCAGGCAGCACACCTCCCACCTGCAGCTTTGTCTTCATCGAGGCTCAGACCCTGTGTCATCACAGGCACCAAGACTTAAATTAAATGAATGAGTAGCAATTCACACTGACCTTCCCACATCCCGTGACTAAGTCCTTGCCTTGGTTCCCCGCCACAATCATAGCAGGTTACTGACCACACCTTCACACTGGGCACAGAGAACCAAACTAGTGATCAGAAACCTGCGATGAGGACCCCGCCATTGCCCCTTGCTACAGTGTGACCTTTAGTTCCTCACCCTCTCTTAAATGTAGTCTCATCTGTGAAATGTCCTAGCTTCCTCGGAGGGATAGTTGAGAACCAGTGAGATAACAAGTGTGGGACCAGGTCATGCATATGCTCACAGCCAGGATGGGCCTTTCGGCCAGCACTTGTTACCATGGTGCACTTCCACTAGCAGCAGCCACCACCACCGAGGACACGCAGATCATCTGGTCTGCCCTCTCAATCTCCATTTAAACACAGAGATCAATGAGGAGGAAGGCCAGTTAGAGACAGAGCAGGGACAGTATCTCAGAAGTCCATTTCTATCTTGTGGAGGCAGAAATGCTGATTCCCAACACAAACAACACTCACGTCCTGTGTGAGGTTCAGATAACCCCAAATCATTTCTTTGTGATCTTCACTGCCCCCACAAAGTAGCTGGTTTGCAGCAGATTTATTGTCCAAACTCTGTCTTGTTCACACTAATATTAAAATGAGTTGCATTCTCTGAGCATATGCCCTGCCACAGCAGAAAGAAAAGAAGGGGCCAAATCCATCCAGTGATTTGGGGAGACACAACAGACACTAGTGCTTAATTTAGAACTGAGTGTCCCCTGTCCTGCACAGCTTACATGCCCTGAGGGGCCCCAGCTTCTACAACCAGAGGCGATAACCCAGGCCTCCAGCCTGATTTGGCTCCCTAACCTTTGGCTTCTGGGATCTAAATTGGTGACAGTGTCCTGCATTTGTCCCAGGAGGCTGGCGTGACCCTGCCATACCCTGACTCTTGACCGTGAACCAGACTCCACAGATCTAAGGAATATGTGACCTGCTCCTCCCCCCTCACCTCACTAAAACCAGGAGCATTGGGTCAGCAATCACATCTTCAGTCCCCTCAGGGAAAGCACTGAGAGGCAGCCAAGGGCTTTGGAGACGGAACAAAAAGCTGAATCTACCACTTAAGCGCTGTGTAGCCTTGGAAAATAAACCCTGGCTCTCTGAACCTCAGTGCTCTTGTCTGTAACGTCAGCTAATAAAGGTACCAGTCCGCCAAAGTAGTCAGGACTATGGAGGCCACTCACACAGTGCGCTGGCTCAGTGTGATAAGGAGGGTGACGTCGGCTTATTAGCGCCCCTCATTGGGCCTGGCCGAGCCACGAGGACCATACAGGGAAGCTAAAGGCCAAGGGGGTGCTCAGTCAGGCAGGAGGACCTCTTCCTGCCAGAGTTCCGCAAGTGTGAAAATGGCTCTTCTCTGTGGGGTTACCAACTAGACTCAGTCGGTCCCCAGTGCTCCGCTCCAGTCAGCCCATGACAGCAAAGGAACAACAGAATTGAAAGCAGCAGGCAGAAAACATAACAAAACACCCACCTCTTATCGGGCCTTTCCTCCCCAGAAAGAAGACTGTTGTAGGTATTTTCGCAGGAAGTTTCTGTGCCGCAAACATTTTCCGTGTAATTAATCTGCCGTAAGGCAATTTTGTCGCAAAAAAAAAAAAAAGTCGTAAAACAATAGCGGGGCATTAATTTAAAAGCACTTAATGAAATACTTTTTCTTGTTTGCTAAAATCTCTTTCTTCATTAAGAACTGGGATGCATATTTGTAATTGAGCTTTTCTTGCGCTGTGAATGCCTCTAGGCGGATGGGCGGGGCGCTGCTGTTCCAGAGCCTTGGACAGGAGTGTGGCGGGTAGCTGGACTGCATTTGAATGTTCGTTCCATCCCACACCGGTCCTTACGCCTCACCTAGTACTTGAGCCAGAGTCTGTGCAAATGCCAGATTCTGTCTACATCACAGTTACTGTCGAATAGCAAAAACCATCCACCCTTGTAAGGCTCTTCCGCTCGTCAGATATCATGTATGCAGTTCTGGGTATGGAGAAACGCGATTCCTCTTGTCTCCAGCTTCTAATATGGTGGGATACGTTTGGTGAAGATGGCATAAAGCACAAAGAGCAAGCTTTGTATCTAAAGTAGCTAAAGAATCCATAGTTAATGCTCTAGATGAGTAATGTGATGGTTTGCTAGCCATCTCTTTTAAACTTTCAGTTTTGAGGAGGGAAGAATGACCATGCTGACAAAGGATTTGCAAACAAATGTTATTTTCCCTGTAAGTTTTATCACTGAATGTTCCATCAAGTCAATATATGAAGTTGTTATCACCACTATTTTAAGACTGCCACACCTAGTTCTCCCTTTGCAGACCAAGCTCAAGACTAAACTGTCAAACCAAACTGTCAACCAGTTTATCTTTTGTGGCAAACTTGCCTTATGGCCAACGAGTTACAGGGCAAAAATGCTTGTGGCAAAGAATTTAGGATGAATCTACCTGACACACATTGAAACACCTAATTCTAGAACTGTGTTTGATGGCTAAAGACTTCAGGACGACCATCCACCAACTGGCCTCACAGTCCCATGAAGTGGGCATCTTTACCTGAACACACAAATGAGGAAATGAGACCTAGGAAGTGGAAGGTGCTGGCTCTCAGTCACACCCTGGGGGCAGCACCAGGACTGAGGTCTTCAGATTCCATCTGTGCCAGCACTTGGGGCTCAGAAGCTAGTGGGTGCTGTGTTTAAGTGTCTCCCACAAATACCTCGCTTGACTTCTCAGTCATCTTTGGGTAGGAGACAGGGTATTATTATCTCTATATGGATATTATCTCTATATATCTTTTACAGATTAGGAAACTGAGGCTGAGGACCAGGTACTGAGTGGCAGAACTGGGCTAGAATCTATATCTGCCTGTCTCTAAGTCCAGCGTCATTTTAGGGAAACATAAACTCTCCCTGCTTGACCCTCAGCCTCCTTTGTCCCCTTCCTGGTGCTTAACTTCCAGTCAAGGTGATTCTGGACAAATACTACTTCCTCTGCGGGCAGCCCCTCCACTTCATCCCCAGGAGGCAGGTGTGTGATGGGAAGCAGGACTGTGCCTCTGGGGAGGATGAGCAGCACTGTGTCAAGAATTTCCCCGATGGACCTCCTGTGACAGGTGCGTTCAGGGGCTGTGTGTCCTGGGGAGTGGGCACGGCAAGAAGCCAGCACAGGTGCCCATGGGCCACTGGGTAGCATCTGCCAATTGACTTGGTAGAGTCACCCTCACCCTATGATGAAATTCTTATTTGCTAGACCCCCCCAGCCATACATAACAAACAGCCATATTTGATGCATGAAGAAAAGACAGGAAATGTTAACTAAGCCTGCCCCTTCCTGCTGCACCTAGGTGGTCTGAGAAAAAGGGCTGGATTGGGTACCCTTGAGACAGTCCCTCCTTTCTATGAAATCTATTATTTCAAAAGGATTAGTAGAAAGATTTCAAGGCCACTAATAAGTCATTAATGAGGTCATTGATGCGTCTGTTCATTGGCTAAGTGTTTCTGATGTGCCTTGCTATGTAATAAGATTGCGTTAGGTCCTGCAAAGAAGTGTGAGGTTTGAGGGGGGAAACTCATGTTCTTTCTTGGAGTGGGCTAGCATAGCTTGATCCACATAGAACTGGGAGTCTGAAGAGAAAAAATAACTCAGGAGGTGGGTAGCGAGGGCTCCCAGGGGCAGGGGCAGGGCTGAGTGTGGGGGGGGAGGGTTTGTTCTTTTTTTATCAGAAGTTAAATGCCCCTGGGCATCTGCCATGCTACTGTCCTACTGTCACTAGTACTTCTCACTCAACGTCCCCCTCCCTGGGAGAAGCACCTGGGTCCCTCATTGAGAAATGTCCTCAGACTGGGCAAGCTGTGTGGACTGTGGGCAGAGAGACTATATATCAAAAACGACACCTATAAGAATAAAAGGGGAGCTGTGAAAATTTGTGTGAGGGCAATGGAGGTGTCCCCTGGACATTTGGTCACCCCAGCTACCATCAAAGCAAGGCTTGATCAGCCACAGCCAAATGGAAGAACTTTCCTTGAGGCCAAAAAGATCAGTGTTGAAAGGGAATTGCTCTCAGTTCTGAGTGGGGGTAGCGTGGGCTAATCACATCCCGAGGGAGAGGGATCAGATGGGTTCCTGCCCTGAGCTAACTCAGGTTCCTCCCCTCCCAGTCCGCCTCTCCAAGGACCGATCCACCCTGCAAGTGCTGGACCCGAGCACGAGGAACTGGGCCTCCGCCTGCTTCGACAACTTCACAGAAGCCCTGGCCAAGACAGCCTGCAGGCAGATGGGCTATGACAGGTACCCAGTCCCAGCTCCCTACGTTGTCACCTCACCCTGTGGCTCTTTCTCTCTTCCTCTTCCTCCCGTACTTCCACCTGTCTCCTGATTTCCTAAAGATACAGACTTGGTAGTCAGACACAAATGCTTTCGAATGCCTGCACTTTCACTGACATATAACATGAAGTTCAATATCCTAAGCCTCAGTTTCCTCAAGAGTTAATTGGGGAGAGTAATGCTGACCTGATGGGATGGTTAACAGGCACCAGTGAGGGAATGTCAAGCCCCCACACACTCAGACACAGCTTTAACTCCTTCATAAACCTCTCCTATCCCTTACTCTTCAAGCCTCACTCCTTTTTGGTTTTGCAAGAAGCTGTTCCTGTTCCAGAATACAAGTCTCATTTACTTAAAGTCCCATTAGTTAAAATTTAGTTTAAACATGCCTGATTTCATTGGGGCCCTACCAGCAATCCCAGCTGTTTCAGCAAATTTCAAAAGCAGTTCCAAATCTTCAGTGGATTAAAAAGTATATAATTATAATAAGGGTAATTAGCATTTCATATTCGTATTCATTTGATTTTGGTAAAAACCTATATTTTGAATAGGTTCAGAAAAGGTAACTCAGATAGTAACTGGGAGAGAGAGGGCTGGAATTTGAATCCAAGGCCCCTAATTCCATCTCCATTTCTAATCTGGTTCGTTCTCTCTTCTCCTGAGGCTTCTATAAAGGGTCAGGAGGTGATTGCTCAGGAATCCTAACTGAGGATGATGGAAAATAACCCATGCATTCAATTCAGGGTGTAATAACCTCCCTGGCAGAACCCAAACTTTTTCAGGATTCTAAGAAACTGTACCCAGAGACAAGGAAGACATTATAATACTAGGCAGACATTATCAATCAATCACAGACTTCTCTCCATCCCTCCTTAGAGCAGCCTCAAGGTCCTTTTTCAATAAATGCTCCAGACTGCCATTACTGATCCATCAGACCTATTGCCCCCCTCTGCTCCCTGGTTATCAGGCTTCTGTTGCTCTCTACCCTTCATGGCGTGAAACTCGCAGTACCTCTCTAGAGGACACCCTGCTACCTACGTTTTGAAGGAGAGCTGGGAAGGCATGCCCTGCCCCTCTATTCTCTGTCTACCCCTCCACCCCCAGCAGCCAACCCAGCCCAGCCTCCTTACTGCAGCCAGCCCCTCCTCCCCCCAGCAGTCCAGCCAACTGCAGTGTCAGCTGTACCCAACACAGGCTGCGGCTTGATTATGAAACCAGGGAGCCTCCAGGGGTTCTTAAGGTAATAGGCTGCTGGAACTTCTGTCCTTCCAGAGCTCACTCAAGCCACCAAACTACCTGTCTTGAGTACTACAAATTCAAAGCTGGCCAGAATTATTCATCAGGATGTAGTTGGTAAACAGGTAAAATTTCCCAGGACTGTCCATTTCCACTGCTCTTGCTCATTCGGGGTCTCAGATTTTGCACTTCCTTCCTCCACCCGGATAGGAGGCCTTCTTGTCTCACAAAATCAAGATAGAAGGGAGTCTACAGGTCATTATGTGTCCCCATCACTTTATAGAGGAGGACACCTATATACCTATCACAGACCTATCACGGTCATGCATCAAGCTAGTTCAGAACCTGAACAAGAAAGAACCTCAGTCTTGAGGACTCTTAACACAAAGCCCAGCACTGCCCGAGTCCAGGCCCCAGTGCAGCTCCTGGCGCACTGCCACCAGGGAGTACCGAATTCCTAGCAGGGACCGTGAGACCATGCCAGTCAGTGCCGCAGGTAGAGCTGAGCCCTGCACTCAGAGCTGCTAGCATGACTCAGTGGGAAAGGATGGAGAGAGGTGAGGCAAATGCATCAAGGGACAGAGAGATGACCTTGAGCAGGGAAGCCTTCTGGAGGAGGGAAGACACAACCCAAGATTTGAAAAGACACAGACATAGATTGGTGGGGAAGGAGGAAAGGAGTCCAAAATGAGGAAAAATGTTTATCTGGACTCATGGGAAGACTGGTCTCATCTTGTCCTGTTCTCCAAGGGGAGTAGGAATGTACCCCCACTTTCAAATTCAGACCAGATGTCAAATTCAGACCAGAACCGAATATCCACATTCTAGTCCCCTCCAAGGTGGAGAGGGAGCTCAGCCCCTGTCTCCTTGTTACCTCTCTGTAAGCCAGAAGAGACCCTGAGACATTCAGCACAGGAACAGAGCTAGGGTTAGGGGAAAGAGGACCCTTCCCATGTCTCCACAGCTCTGGGTTCTGGACCATCTTCCCTGTGTAAGAAAGCAAGGTCACGTCAGCACTGGCTCAGGGCTGAGTCCTGGGATGCTGGGGAATGTCCCTCTTGCACCCCCTCCCCTGACTGGGGGCCACTCCCACCATCCAGCTCCCACCTCTGCCACAGCTCACAGCTCTCTCTCTCCTGACATGTCAGCAAACCCACCTTCAGAGCCGTGGAGATCGGCCCAGCCCAAGATCTGGATGTTGTTGAAGTCACAGAGAACAACCTGGAGCTCCAGGTACAAGGCTCAAGTGGGTAAGTGAGAGGGCCCCTGTGGACTATGAAAGGCCCTTTGGGGATGAACCCACCACCCCTGCACCCTGAACAGAGGCCCAGGGGGAGTCTAAGCCAGACAACAGGAAGGACTGCCAGGAAGTAGATCACTAGATACCAAGACCTAGAGAACCCTATTTCCAAACGGTTTTCTGCATTGACTATTGTTTTCACTATATACAACAGTTGGACGAGGCCTTCTGTCCACCCAGAACACTTGGTGGTCTTTTCATCAGTTGAGTAGTAAAACCAAATCTCTCTTCCTTCTGCCTTATGTTGCCTATTAAGCCCAATAAGCAAGAGTCCAAAGGCCGCTTTATCCTCCCCACCGCTCACAGAGGCCGGAGCGAGACCTCCACGCGCCTGGGCTCTCCAGGGAGGAGGCTGCGCAGCCCGTGCCGTGGCCTGTTCCTACGTGAGAGCTCAGCGTCTCCGTGAAGACTGTCATGCTGCAGAAGAGTGACCTGGGGAGGATGCTGGCTTCTTAGCATTCAGGGATGTCGCTGAGGCTGCTCACTCATCAAAGAGCAAATCTTGAAAAGGACAGGGATATAGCAGAATGACTGCTTGCCCAGGATTCCATCGAAATCCCACTCTGCTTCTCTTTGGAAAACCTGTTCTAGGCTCTGCTCTCTTCCATCTCAGGCTGTCAAGAGCCTGGGTTGGACTGACACAGGCAGGACTCAGCACATAGTAGGTGCTTAACAGTGGGAGTCTCCAATCCAAATGGAACTAAACTGAGTAGGTACTTAACAGTGGGGGTCTCCAATTCCAATCCAAATGGAACTAAACTGAGGGGTTGCAGAGTTTCTAGACAGTCCCCATGATGCAGGTTCCAGATTTCCCAGGGATCGGAAGGGGACTCGAACCCATAGGGCCAGAAGATGCCCTGAGTCCCTGCCTCCCAGCTGAGGGAGGAGCAGAAACCACAGGGCCCCTGTATCTCCCTTCCAGACCCTGTCTGTCAGGCTCCCTGGTTTCCCTGCACTGTCTCGGTGAGTACCCCAATCTCTGAGGGCTTGGGTCCTAGGCCAGCACACCCTGGACAGGGAAGACAACTTTCACCCTCGTCTCCTAAGTTTTGCTCTGTTTGGGTCCAACCCTACTTCTTTGGGCTTTGGGCTTTGGAGTCAATGCCCCGTCCAGTGGCTAATGTCTAGAATTCCCTCCAACCCATCCACACGCAACCTCACAACCTGAGCAGACACCTGGATAAAAAAGAACTAGAGGGGCCTCCACCCCTGATCAGAGCCCACATACCCTCCTTTGTCACATCAGCTCAGTTAGCCCACACGGGATTACCCACATTCCAGTCAGCAAATATTCACTGAACCCTTAGAACGTTGTCAGGTGCAGGTGGAAAGTAGGAATACCAGACAGCTAAAAGAATCGGCCACTATTCTCAGGAGCTCATGCCCGGTTGAGCGAGAAGCAAGGCAGCACGTTGGGAGTGCCAAACCGAGAGGCGGTCACGCTGCCTGCTGCAGAGAGCTGCGTGGGCGTCGGAAGACCTGGGCACCACCGTGTCCCACTGGCTTCCAACATGACCTTGAGTGAGTCTCCTGACCTCGCCAAGGTTCATCTTCCCCAAAACCCTTTAGTCCAACCACCCAGTGAAGATCTCTGAACACCGCCTAGGCCGAATAGGAGCAGATGGGAAGAGAAAACGAGCACTGAGACCCAACCCACCTGACCAGCCTCGTGGGGGAAGACCCCAGGCAGAGCCTGAGGATGGCCAGAAACTGGAAGCCTGAGAGGAAGGAGGTCACCCTCACTGCCTCGCAGTCTGACAGTGCATACGCTTCCCTGTCGGAGCTAAGACTTTTATTCATTATTGCGTGACCCACACACGCATATTGGGGGCAGGGGACCAGCACACAGAGGCTACTCAGCGAATGACTGAATCGCCACTTCCTCTGACGGCTGCACTGACTAGACTGACACCACGGTCCTACCTTGAGGAGACCAAGACCGAAGCATGACAATGCCAGGCATCAAGCTATGGAAAGCCCAAGAGAGGGCAGTCCCCCAAGGTTGGGTAGCCTGCAGGTGGTACCCAGGCTAAACAGTGAAGAATGAACTGGAGGCTCCAGCAGGGAAGGGACCTTTCTGTCTTTCTGCCTTGCCCATCACGGTCTTCCCAGCTTCCCTGACATGTGGTAGGCACTCAAGACAAATTTGCTGACCAAATCAATGATTCAGATAAACAGGAGAAGAGACAGCATCTGGGTGGAGCGGGGCACAGGAAGGTTTCTTAGGCAAAAGCAGAATGACTTTTTAGGGAGCTATAAGCAGATCGATTTGGCTAGACGGAAACTTTAAGAACAGCAGGAGACTGTCAGGAGGAGTTAAAACTCATTCCTACAACAGGAGGGGAGGCTGGGGACCTTGAGTGAGAGGGTTGATATGTAGAAAGCAGCGCTGGGATTAGATAGTGGTTGCAGAGCCCCATTGCCTAGCGTAGGCCCAGAAAGGGTGGTCATTTCCACCCCCCAGAACCATCACAGCTCGAGGATTAGGAAGGCTGAGAATGGGGCAGGGGATGGAACTGAAGGTTCCTATAAGAATTACAGAGTCAGATGTGAAAGTCAGAACAGTGGGTTGTGAGAGAGAGAATAGGATGTCAAATTAGGAGACTCACTCAAAAGAGGGGAAAGGACTTGGAGAAAGGTTAAGTTTTGAATTGGGAAGCTCTCGTTTCTGGAACTTTCTTCCCACTCCCCCATCTCAAAGCAGATTGTAGGCGGCTGTTGACTGTTACTCAGCAGGAACAGCTGGGGACACTCCACCTTGGCAGGACTTTGATATTTCTACATCGCTGTTTGGTTTGGAGTTCATGAATTCCCAACCCAAACGACACACCCATTTCACAATATAAACTCCCTGACACGTCCTAAAATGAAAGGGGAAGGAGGTTTGGGGAAAGCCTGTGGTCTAGGACACTCAGTATCTCTGCATGAGTCATTTGAACTTGGCCTGGCGCTCCCTTCCCTTCCAGGCCCTGTTCACAAGGGCCCTACCTGGGATAGATTTCGGGCTCCAAGGAGAGGTGGCCTTGTCCCCACAAAAGCTTGACTACTGCTTTTTCCCTCCCTCCTGTGGCCTCAGCCTGTGGGGAGAGCCTGAAGGCCCCACGGGTGGTGGGCGGGGAGAAGGCCTCTGTGGATTCTTGGCCTTGGCAGGTCAGCATCCAGTATGACAAACAGCACATCTGTGGAGGGAGCATCCTGGACTCCCAGTGGATCCTCACGGCTGCCCACTGCTTCAGGTAAGACGTGCGCAGCACGGAGTCCTCGTGGGGTCAGAGCCTAAGAGGGGCCAGAGGCCTGCATTATGTTTGGCTGCTCTCATCCTCCATATGTCTCCCCCAAAATGTGCCAGGGTGTGGCCACCCCAGTGACACACTGGCTGTCATGTCCCTCATTAGGCCCTGGGGGTCTGAGCTGAGGGCACTGGTCACCAAGCCTGACCTCTGCTCCTCTAGTTGAGAAACCATCAGATCCCCAAGCGACCTCGGGCCACCCCTATCTCATTCATGCCTCAAAGCTTTTCCCATCTGCCTGGACTTCTGAGAAAGTTCTTCCTCTTTGCCTACCTCCTAGGATGTGATTCCAGTCTTGAATCACTGCCATTCCCTCATCATTTCCAGAAAGTTTTTGAAAGTGTAGATTCACTTTCACGCCAGTAGAGAGAAATCTGCCATGTCTCTGAGGAAGAGCCATTCCCAGGCCCTCTTCACTTTCATTCATTCATTATTCAACACCTCAAGAGGGTCTCCTGGGTACCAGACCCCATGTGATGTGCCCACTTGCATTAGGCCCCATCTGTGCCTTAGAGGAACTCAGACTAGGCCAGTGATCCTTGACCTTTTTGAGAATCTAGCAAAAACTCTAAATCCTTTCCAGGAATTCCCATCCCTCCATACTAAGCTGTGTTTGTTGCTTGTGGGCAAAGAAAGTCAAGTACTTAATGTAACTGAGCACAATACAAATCTTGGCTGAAGAGCACTGAAAATGAAAAGCGTCGGTGGGGAGAGTGCCAGGACCCAGAGCTCAGATATTGGGAACAGCCTCTTCCTGAGTCCTCCAGTTAGTTTTCTCAAGTAGTTTCACTTAACTATCTTAATTAAGATCTAATTGTCTTAAATTTTACTTGTGGTAGGTGATTCTGTAGATTGTCCCTTCTCCGCCATCCCTGCCCCTACCATCATCATTACCTCCTAAAGCAGGGACATCCAGCACCCCAACACTAGGGTCACTGGCAGAGACCCTTCTTTGGCAACACCAGCCTTCGGCAAAGCCTCGTCATGCTTGCTTAGGCCTGAACCCAGTTCTCTCGCCCCCAGGAAGCATCTCGATCTGTTCAACTGGAGGGTGAGGGCCGGCTCAGACAAGCTAGGCAGCTTCCCCTCCTTGCCTGTGGCCAAGATCTTCGTCATTGAGCTCAACACCACATACCCCAAAGAAAAAGACATAGCCCTTGTGAAGCTGCAGTTCCCACTCACATTTTCAGGTGAGAGCAGCCCTGAGAACTGAGCCCCAGAGTGTGACCTGCGCCTCAAGGGTCAGCTTACACTCCCACTCTGCCAGTGACTTGGGCACAGCCCTTCTCTCAAAATTTCCATCGCCCACATGTATCCACCAAATATATCAGACTAACATGGGCGCCATTAGACCTCTCTGAGTTGTCACCTGACCATGCCCTCCAGCCCCTGCCAGAGACTCTCCTGAGGTTGTTCTCTCCACTTGTGCAAATCATAGATGCTTCCAGTGTTGGAGCTGTGAGGGACCTAGAAGACCATCTAGTCTGTGCTCTCTCCCAACCAATGCCAAGAGCACCTGCCATGAGGTTGTTGTGCCCCTACTTGCTCTCCTCCAAGAGCAGGCAACTCATTACTTCTCAGGCACCCATGGGACCCATCAATGACTCCTGTTTACATGGGGCAGGATTTTGATCAGCATTTCCACCTATTAGTTCCATGGAACACTGGTTCCTTGGGGATAAGTGGGTTCCATTCTCAAATCCGTTTGGGAGACATTTTTATACTATAGCTCTCTTGAAGCACATTAGTATATTAAATATATGAGAGGTTTACCAAAAAAATGTGGTTAACCCACATTTTCTAAACGCATTTGACCTCCTGGTCGTTCAACAACACCCCATAAAACACGTGTTACAGACACCCTGGTGTCAACCCTCTCAGAGGGCTTAGCTGAGGGGTCCCCCTGAATTTTGGGTCCCCCTTCCTCTCTGCTCCTGGCAGGCACAGTCAGGCCTATCTGCTTGCCCTACTTTGACGAGGAGCTCACTCCGGGCACGCCACTCTGGGTCATTGGATGGGGCTTTACGAAGCAGGACGGAGGTAAGTCCTGGGCTCAGAACCACAGGACAGATGGAGCAGCTTGAGGAGGTGCTGAGAAGCAGGATCATCCTTCAGAAAACCCTACGCCGGAGGCCCAAGCACTGAGGTGCTGGGCATCCTAGACAATTACTGTGGGCTGAGGGTAGAAGGCAAGAATGAGAATATGAATGGATTTTCAACCTCCCAGGGAAGATGTCTGATGTGCTGCTACAGGCATCAGTCCAGGTGATTGACAGCACACGGTGCAATGCAGAGGATGCATACCAGGGGGAAGTTACGGAGAAGATGCTGTGTGCAGGCAGCCTGGAGGGCGGCGTGGACACCTGCCAGGTGGGACCTCCAAAGATCATGGGGAAATTCTATGGATAAGGATGTAGATCCCAGAGAGACAAGAAAGTTGAGAGGCTGAATGTCCCACACAAAGTCTTGCATAATGTGGGCATTCATTGTAGCTGAAGGGAGAGAAGAGGAAGAGAAGGAAGAACTATAGCCAGATAAAGATGCACGAATGGATGCGTGCACGCACGTATCGGTGAATAAATGAATGCATGTGTGGTTGGGTGCACGCATAGACGCATGCATGGAGACAGGCAGAAAGATTTTAAATGTGTATTTCATATACAAAGAGGATGTTACCCTCCCCACCCACACTTACTCTCCATCATCTTCAAAATTGTGAGCCTCTGGAATGTGGGGATCCCAGGTCTCTTTTCTATGTAAGTGTCCTCTAGCAGCTAAAAATTCCACTCAAGCTGGCTAAGCCAGGTACAGTGCCCCCTCACCACATCCCCACTGGCCTACCCTGAATTCATCTCGCTCCTCCACCCTTCGAGGAGGCCTGAGTCATTTTTAATCAAAACCTGTAACTCTAGTCAGGTCCTCAATCTGTCATTAAATTCTTTCACCCAAGAGGCATCTCGTGAATGCTGGACAAATGCTGCACTTTGGAAACAGTCTCTCCCCTCAAGGGACTCACCATGGGGAGAGGATGCAAAACCAGCAATTGGGCTACTTGGGCTCTGGGGAGGAAGCCTTAGGGGTTATAGAGCTGATAAGAAGGACACCAAAACCAAAATAAGTGCACTTGTAATTGTCTTGTCAATCTTGCTGTTTGCTTAGTAATTCTCTCTCTCTCTCTCTCTCTCTCTCTCTCTCTCTCTCTCTCTCTCTCGCTCTCTCTCGTTCTCTCTCTCGCTCTCTCTCTTCCCCCACTTGATTCTAAGCTCCCTGAGGGCAAGGATCTTTGTTCTTTTCATTGACTGAATCCCAGTTGTCTTGAACAGCGCCTGGCATGGAAAGGCGATAGGCAATCTATACATGGTCAAATATATTTGGGAAATGCTCAGTTAAACAAAGATAACCAGGCTTCCTTACTACACGACCCCTCAGACTTAAATTTCCCGGTGTGAGTTGCAAATCCCTGAGAGAGGAATAACAGCACAACTAACTTGGCCCCAGACAGAACCCTTTTGCACAAAAAGGAAGGGCATCCGAGGCTGGAGGAACAGCATGAGCAGAGGGGGTGAGGGTAAACCAGCACAGAGCCCTGGGGAGCACAGATGAACCATGAGCCAAGGCAAGGGGGTGGGGGAGAGAGAGCCACCCCTCCATGCCACCCCACCTGGCCACCCCAGTAGTGCCTGTTCTGGCCTCTCACAGGGTGACAGCGGTGGGCCCCTGATGTATCATTCGAACCAGTGGCAAGTGGTGGGCATCGTGAGCTGGGGCCACGGCTGTGGAGGGCCAACTACTCCGGGAGTGTACACCAAGGTCACAGCCTTTCTCAACTGGATCTACAACGTCCGGAAGGTGAGCGTGTCTGCACTGCTTGTCGCGCCGTCCTCCCCTCCTCTTCTGAGGGTCCCCAACCGCTCCTAGACTTGACTGAAATGGCTCTGAGACATTGCAAATAACCTCCCTCCCCCAAGTGACAGCCAGGGAGCCAACTCTTAAGAGCCGAAATTCCTACTGAATGTAAATACTTTCAGGTATGGAACACACCCAACGTCATCATTTTCTAATCTCTGGCAGAATGAGACTATCAGATCATTTCCCGAGAACGGATTCTGGTAAGAAGGAGGACGGACAGATTTCTGAGGCTCCCCAGATCCTGGAGGATAGAGAGAAGAACAAAGATCTTTCACCGAGGAAGATGAACTTTGCCTCTCTGACTTTCTCTTCATTGGTCTTTTTTGTTCTAGTCTGAGTCGTAATGTTGCTGCCCCTCTGTGCGGACAGAAACTCCTCCCCAGCCCACCTACCTGGGGGTCCCCCAGAGCAAGAACCTCCTTGGACACACCTCTCTGCCATGGCCTCAATGTTTCTTGACACAGCAAGAACCACCGTTCCTGTAAGAGATCCCTCAGTCCCCTGGCACCTAGAAGGAAGTCAGCAGTCCCAGCTCAGCCACCCCCATCCTCCCAGCATCCCAAGGAGAGAGACACAGCCCGCTGAACAGCCTAGCCTCTGGCTGAGGTCTCAGAAGTCATCACTAAACCAAGAAGGAACTTTACTACTCAACTAAACAGAAGTAGAATCCCTTGTGTGAGCCCAGATAACCGAAGGCTGAGTGGAGGGAAGAAAGGGTCTGAATCAGCTCTCTCTGTCTCCGCCCATCCCCAAGCATACAAGAACAAATAACCTGTAAAATGCGCTACTGCTGTTGACCCAAGTACTGTTACTCAAATATGGTTACTTAATACTGTAATTTACTGATGATATTATTGTCACTTCTATGGTCCTTGTTATTAAAAAGGTACAGAGATCTGGCATAGGCTTGGCTGGTCACTTGATGAAAACTGAGCGAGGGCTGTTAAGCCATGGTCTTTATCCTTTGACCTGGTAAGAAAAGGGGAGACCATTCATGACCATGCGTGATATAGAGGCAGAGGAAAAAGGAGACATGGAAACCAGAACTGCTGGGGGCTACAGAAGAAGCCAGGGGAAGCCGGGAGATGCAAATCTCCTTTCTCCACAGGGCCTTCTCCCCTTGCCCTCTTGCCCATCCTCCCTGCCTGTGATACCAGCCATGGACTGAGATAATCTATGACTTGGGAGGGAGACTTGGTTGGGATGGGCATTCAAAACTGACATTAAATCACAGTTCCCAGAATGGTTGGAAATAGATATTGCACGACTCCGTTCTGCCTGGAGAGGCCTGGGTGTGGCTCTTTCGTTCTTTGAAAAGAAAAACTGTTTACTTCCTGCCAGGTATGAGGTAGGTTCTGAGGCCAGAAGCATGAATCAGGTACTCAAAATGTTCAGAGAGAAGTAAGTCCCATAAACTTCTCTGGCTGCTGCAGAGGCCCAGGTATTTTGAGGGTCCTTTTGCTGTAGTAGAGTCAGATCCTTCACAAAAATATGCTTGTAATGGCCAAAGCAAAAAAAAAAAAAACAAGATAAAATAAACAAAACCATCAGCATCATGAGCTAGGACTAAGTGGAGATCTGAAAGCAACAAATAACTAAAATCTTGGGTTGTCCTAAGGATAAAGATTTATATGAAGGAGTATCCCTGGCGGCCTGGGGGTTAAGTCTCACCATTATCACCTCTACCACCAACCAGAGAGCTGACCCACATCTGGCGCAGCAGACCTCTCCTGTCTTGCCTGCTGCTCCCCTTAGCAGTGTCCTTAGCAGTGAATCTACTTGTTCTGCTCCCCACTCTGTCTCTGATGCATCCTATCACCCCCTAAACCCCTGGTCTACACCCCAGTTCTTCTATGCAAAAATTAAAAAAAAAATAAAACAGTAAAACCTTTTTTTTTTAAAAAAGATCTATATGAAGGCTGTAATCAGAACTAACACCATACACCCCACAGGTAGCTGGACCTGGGACCCCCACATGAAGCAGAGACAACTAAAGAGGACAAATGTGGTCCCAGAAAGCAGATCTTCTGATAGAAAAAAAAAAATGTAAAGCCTCAGGATTCCCAGATAAAGATGCTACAAAAATGAGCTCACAATCAAAGATCAGCCAAGATTTTTAAAAAGAAAACCCCATGAGTTTGAATCACCAAAAATAGCAAATTTAGAACTCCCAGGACATCAGGTATTAGAATTACCAGATAATTATAATAACAACTGATGCCATAACGGATTTCTATATGCCCAACACTATTGTAAGGGCTTCACCATATGCTGACTCATTCAACAGTCACACAAACCTATGCGATAAATACTGTCTTACCCCTATTTTATAGGTAAAGAAAACTAAGCCACAACTAAGTCAAGTAACTTACCTGAGGTTATATGCTGGTAAGTTGGAGGTGAGCCTTCTCTCCAAGTTCAAGCTATGATCCTCCATTGTAAGGCTTCCATTGGGACAATAATTTATGAAATCTTGAAATAAATTAAAAGTGAATACATTTTTGAAGTTAACGTTATACATTTTTGTTATGTTTCATTGGGGTAAAATATATATGACATATACCATCTTAACCATTTTTAGGTGTATAGTTTGACGGTGTTAAGTACCTTCACATCGTACAGCCATCACCAGAATGTATCTCCAGAACAGTTTTCCCCTCAAACTGACACTCAATAACTCCCACTGCTTCCTGCCCCCAGCCTCTGGCAGCCCCATGCTATTTTCTGTCCCTGTGACTTTGTTGAGGCGCCTAAATACACGGACTCAGTATTTTCCTTTTGGTGCCCGGATGACAGCACCTAGCACAGTGTTCTCAAGCTTCAGTCACATAACAGCATGGGTCAGGATCTCCTTCACTTTCAGGCTCAATAATATTATACTATTTATACCACTTTTTTAATCTGGTGGGTACTAGGGCCACTTCCACCTTTTGGTTATTGTGAATAATGCACTATGAACACCAGTATAGTTATCTCTTTAAGATCCTGATTTCAATTCTCTGGGATAGAGAGCCAGAAGTGGAGTTATTGGATCATATGATAATTCCACTTTAAATTTTTAAATGTTTTTCATTAACACCATTTTAATTTATTTATTTATTTATTTATGCATACAAGAACTGGGGTACAGGCCAGAGGCGTGGGAGGTGAGAGGATCCACCAAAGACAGAGCGGGGAACAGAACAGGCAGATCGACAGAAGTACACTGCTGAGGGGAGCAGCGGGCAGGCAGGAGAGATCTGCTGTGTCATGTGGGTCCCCTCCCTGGCCAGGGATTGAACTCGTGCTGCTGTGCCTGGATGCTTCACAGTGCGGTGCTCAACCTGCTGCGCCACCAGGGAGGCCCAGCCACACCATTTTATATTTCCACCAGTAGTGTGCACAAAGGTCCAATTTTTCAGCATCCTCATCAACACTTTATTTTCTGTTTTAAAAAAAGGTATTTTTGTAATCAAATAATCAAATAGATATAACAGGCAAATTTAAAGAACCAAATAGCAGTCTTAAAAATGAAAACTGTAATTATTAAAATGAAAAATTTGATCCTGGGATTAGCACTGCAGGCATAGATTAATAGAGAAGTAGAGGGTCTCCCTGGTGGCACAAGGGGTTAAGTCGCAGCACTGTGAAGCTATCCGGAGCCACTGCAGCATGAGTTCAATCCAAGGCCAGGGAGGCGACCCACATGGCACAGCAGACCTCTCCTGCCTCCCTGCTGCTCCTCTCAGCAGTGTGTTGCAGTAGATCTGCCTGTTCTGTTCCCCACTCTGTCTCTGGTGACTGCCCTCATCCCCTGCTCCTCTGGCCTGTACCCCAGTTCTTGTATGCATAAATAAATAAGTCTTTAAAAAAGAGAGAGAGAGGGCCTCACTGGTGGCGCAGTGGGTTAAGCAACACACTATGAAGCAAACCGCAGCCCCTGCAGCATGAGTTCGATCCCTGCCACCGGCCAGGGAGGGGACCCACATGGCATAGCAGGCCTCTCCTGCCTTGCCCACTGCTCCCCTCAGCAGTGTGCTTCAGTCAGTCTGCCTGTTCTGCTCCCCGCTGTCTCTGGTGAGCTCTCACCCCCCACACCTCTGGCCTAAAACCCAGCTCTTGTATGCATAAATAAATAAGTCTTTAAAAAGAGAGAGAGAGAGAAGTAATGAACTAGAGGATAAATTAAAGAAGTTATTAACTAAAAAAATATGAAAACGTGTTTATGAACAATGGAGGCTAAGATGATAAGGTCTGACATATCCAGTTAGAGCCCTGTGGGAGAAAGAATGAGAGAGTCAAATATCCAAAAAGTTAACTACTGGTCCTCCCTGGTGGCACAGCGGGTTGAGCGCAGTGCTGTGAAGCATCTGCAGCACAGCAGCGTGAGTTTGATCCCCAGCCAGGGAGGGGACCCACAAGGCGCAGCAGACCTCTCCTGCCTTGCCTGCTGCTCCCCTCAGCAGTATGTTTCAGTCAATCTGCCTGTTTTGCTCCCCACTCTGTCTCTGGTGAATCCTCTCACCTCCCACGCCTCTGGCCTGCACCCCAGTGCTTGTATGCATAAATAAATAAATCTTTTTTAAAAAAATAAAGTTAACTATTGAGAATGTCCAGAAGTGATGACAAGCACAGCCCAGACACCGCACAACCCACATGGCACAAAGCCCTATGTTGGGAAGGGAATCCAGAAAATATGGTGGCCTATTTACTTGCCTGTATCAGGCAAGTGCAGGCACCTCCCTTCCCGCTGTTCTTGCTTAACTTCCCAGCTCTGAGTTGACTGAGGACACAGTCGTAAGATAGTCTCGTCTGTTGTTGATGCCATCCGAATGGTGCATGTGATGAAACCCAGCAAAGGCTTCCATATTTGGCAGGCAGATGTGGAAACTACTCATCAAAGCCTCTTAGGTAATTTTTCTTGGTTATTAAAATTTCCACCTACCGGTGCAGAGTAGTCTTCCCTTTTTCTCCTGTCTCTTCCTGCCCGCTGCCTGCATATGGGGCTGGGCTCAGATTGTACCTAAGGAGAGCCAGAGATTGTGGACTGTGACCCAACACCATTCAAGCCCGGTGGAAACATTAAACTAAATCTTCACCTAGAAAACCATTGCATCATATGTTCCAATTTCTTAGTTGTTCAAAGTATGAGAGTGAATGGTCCCTGTGACTCCATCTTGACTGGAAGCCAAGATTTGCTGATAAAAAGGATTCAGGTGTGAAAGAAAATAACAAAAGGAATTATGTAGACTCTTCTACTGGAAACCCAACAACAAGGTGAAGGGGAAGTCTAGGAGGAGCAGGTTTGGGGTTGGAATGAGGTGAGATTATGAGTTTGTTTTTGGACTGTTGACATAATCATGTCTGCCAGGAAGTCATTTCTCAAGATGCACCACACCCCTCCCAGCCCTGCCCGTTCAGCCTCTGGCCTCTCCCAACCTGGAGCATGAAGGGGGAGGGGTGGCCAGTGAGGGCCCCGCCTGCAATGCCTCAGTGGGGCCTGGCCTTGGACAGCCCTTTCTAAGTACTAAAACGCTGGAGGAAGCCATAAGCAGGCTTAGAAACACCTTACAGTTACATGCTTTGCAGCTTTTAAAAGTATTTCTTCCTACTGTCTCACTTAACCCTCCCAAGAGCAGCACTCCCCGGTGTGACCATCCTCGCCTGCAGGCCAGGGAGCTGGGGCTCAGGGAGGGGGAGGTGGCAAGCCCAAGGCTTGTCACTGATAAATGAGAACTGGAGCCCAGATCCCGATTTAAAGTCCAGGCTTCGTCTTTTCCCTAGGCGCTTGGATGGCAGAGGGCCCGCACTCCCCAGCCGAGAGTGCCTGCGTGGCTTTAAGCCATGACCTTTGGAGAGGCCTTCCTCCTGCAAGAGCTGGTCCTGCCTGCTATGGTGTTGCAGATATAAGGAGGATTCTGGGAAGGGGCACCCTGAATGGGGAAGGAAGATCTGGAGCTTCCTCCACTTCCATTTTAAGTCTGCTCAGCAAACAGGTAACATAGTAGGAACCAGACCATAAGGCAAAATCAATTTCTTGCCTCACCCCTTCTGCAAATCTACCTGCTTTCATTGGCCCTTGACCTCCCTCCTTGCCACTGTGGCACTGGCGTGACCCCACGTGACTAGGGTGTGGTGCCAGCAGGCACGGAGCAGGTGCGGTCCGGCAGTTCTCCCACCACAATACCCATGACCCGCCGCTTTAGTCCCTTGTGCTTGTCCCTCCCGTTTTCACCCCTCTCGGCTCTACCCAAAGGACTCAAACCTCACTTTTGGCTACTGCAGCCTTTCCCTCGCCCTCTCCTCTGCCTCTCCCCTAGCTGCCCTTAATCGCTTTCATTTCTTCTGTCTTCAAAAAGAAAGACATCCGGGTGTCACTTCTATTCAGAAGCTAAAGCAACCCCAACCACAGGGTCAGGAGAAAGACAGTTTGCAAGCTGACCATAGGTCTGCGGCAGACAGCGGTGAAGGCGGGGCGGGGTGAAAACGGGAGGGAAGAGCACGAGGGACTAAGGAGATGGGTCACCGGTATGTGGTGGGAGAACTACCGGGACTACACCTGAGGGGAGAAACCAATGACCGTATAAAAGTGAACAATGTTGTTAAGAAAATAAATACATTTCATTAAAAAGATAAAGGAAACCATGCATCCTTCCTACCTGGGCCAGTGCTTGTTGAACCCTTCCGCAGGGTCAGCGAAAAGTGACCAGGCTTTACCGCCTTCCCGCACTGGTGTCGATGATGGACACCTGCGGTCCTCACGCGTGCCTGATGGCGGCACCTCGAGCAGGGTGTGGGCATGCGCGAGTGGGCGCACCTGGGCTGAGACACGGGCGTATAAGGGCGGCGTCACGAGGATGCCAGGAGAGAAGAAGAAGAAGCAAAAATAGGAGAGAACAGAGCATAAGCAGAGCAGACAGGGAGAAACGTAGAAGCAGCAGCAGCCCAGAGTGAAGATGCATGGGGGGCTGAGCCCTGCCAGCCTCCTGGCCCCCGGCCCCCCGCCTGCCCTGTACCTGGTCACTAACGATGAGCAATAGAAGCCTACAGAAGGCACCGAGGGCTCCAGGACTCTTCGAGAACAGGAATCTTCGAGAACCTGCTCCTGGTTGCTGCAGCACACCTTCACAGCGGGCCCCAACACACCGATGCCGTTCCCTGGCTCCTGCTGACTCCTGCACACCCTGGGATCGAGTCACAGCCACCCCCACCCCACCTGGCCACCCCATTCCACCTTGCCGGTTCACTGGATCGCCAGTGATCTCCAAAAGGACCTGTCCTTAATGTAGTGGTGGCCACCCGTTCTTAGCATTCCTTGTGACCTTGACCGCAAAGATATCATGTTGCCTTGCCCTTAAAGCCTTCCTTATCAGCCCCTGAAAGTCAGAGCCCAGCATTCCCTAGAGGGACCCACCCTCCCCACTGTCTGACCTGCTCACTTACTCCTAAAATTCCAGCTATTTGCAAATGTCTATTATTTTAGTGGCTTTTGAACAAACAATATTCCCATAAGTGAAACTACCCTCTTCTCTCCACCCCCCCGAGGCTGCTCTTCCTTAGTTCCCTCTCAAGACAAGCCTACCCCTAAATGCCCATTCATCTTCAGGAGGAATCCAGAAGTTATCTATGGCACCTGCTTCTCCTAAACCCCCAAACCGAGCTCTGTATGTTCTGCACTCTAAGTCACCCCAACCCATACACATTTCACCATCCTCTTGCTGCTTTCCGTTCAGGTCTGGGTAACCATCTGGACCCAAGAACACTCACTGTCCCCTGCCTCGCCTCTACAACTCAATCTTATCTCTTCTCTGCTAAAATCTTCTAATAGCTCCCCATTGCCTACAAAATAAATGCGAACCTTCTGAGCTGGCCCGCAAGCCCTGCACGATTGGCCCTGCCTGCCCTGCCTGCCGCACATCTCCTCGACTCCGCCACCCGCCGTTCAGCCCCGACTCCAAGCGTGGACCGTATTTAACCCATTGTAGCAATACCAAGGTCGTGGAGCACTAGTTCGGAAAAAGGTGTTCAATAAATGTTCCTTGGATGAAGAATAGTCACAACAGCCGATGCTGTAAGTGACTACTACATAGTGGCTACGGTTGCCCCTTTTCATTTGAAGTTTTCACCTAGATATGAATTTTAACAAGGGGTGCGAGGAGACTGGCAGAAGGAAATTGATGACATTTAGCAATACCACAGCACTCATTACTAAGGTCAAGTACGAGGAGAGCTCTGGCAATTATCACAATATTAAAGGACATCTTTCCAACTTCTCCAGCGAAGGTATCAGCACTAGTTTGTGAACAGACGAGATATTCTTAGATATTTCACACGGGTGAGCTCACCTAAGCAGGTCCTGTTTCAGACCCAAGGAGACTGAGGCTCAGACATAAAGAAGTTACAACTGGCAAATCATCAAACTGAAATCCAACTCCCCGTCACTCAAAAACCGAAGCCCCAAACTGTTTCTATTAAACATAATTTTTATTTCATCCAAGGCAAAGCTAAATAAAATTCTACAATGCAAAATACATTATAAAGGCCAGACAGTCTGATCACATCCCTTCTGTGCTTGAGTACAAGTGTTGGGTGCGTGCACGTCTGTGCTTCCCAGAGGCACCCGGCGACCCGAGGCCCCCCAAGGCCCTTTGTTGCATCAAGTTGATCTAAAGTTATATAGGAAAATTGACTATGGGTATTGCCATCATCCAAGCCAGAGGAATAAACCATGCATAAGATAGTCAAAAGCGCTGCATATCGGGTGGGAGGTGGGAGGGTAGGGACTCCAACATGGGACAAAGTAAAGAGAAGCGAGCCATAGCATTTTCCCGAGTAGTCCCCCACTTCCCGGCACTCCCTCCCCCAGCACTCTGATGGCAGCTGTCTGGAATAGTGAGGTGGAATCATGGAGTTATGGAGCCGAGGAACAGGGCAGGTCTGGTCCTGTCTCTTACCCTTTCTCAGCCTCCAGGTGCCCCCGAAAGGTAAAGCTCATGAGGGCTCAGAAAGGTGGCACCTGGGATATGCGGAGTGTTCCCTGTTCAGGCACACACAGCCTCACACACACCTCCACGCAGCCTCACACACACCTCCACATTCAGCCTCTCACACACCTCACACAGCTCCACTCAGCCTCTCACACACCTCCACACAGCCTCTCACACACCTCCACACTCAGCCCACCCACTCTGCACTGGCACACTTCCACAAGCACATGCCGCACCCACTCCACGCGTGCACACCCTCACCAGCCACCTTCTCCAGAGCACTCTCTCACCCCTTCGCTTCACCTCAGCTCAAGCTCAGGTGAGCTGGGGCAGCCAGTTAGATGTGAGAAGGCTGAACTCCATCAGCCCCTCTCCACACCTCTCCAGGATCACAGATTCCTCCCTGCTGCCTTCTGGTCAACTGCTGCTGGGGAGAAACCAAAGACAAGGAGAGGAAGCCGAGCCTGCTTTTGGTCTCATTGACCTTGCTGTCAGCACAGCTGCAGATGTCCAGGGCTCTGGAGACAGCTGTGTCAGTGGCTGTGTACGATCACAAGCTGGGGTTACCTTCCCCCGCCCCTGGAGAGGGTCCTGGGAGATGCAAGCACTGGGGGTCTGCGTGGAAAGACACCGCGCACTCCACCGCCGACCCATGCCAATGGCCCTCTGTGGGCACGACCCCAACACCCAGGCAGCTATTTCTTTGTTGTGGGAACTAAGTTTAGCATTGGTAGTCCCCATGCACTCAATGTCAGCAGCGCTCCAGACATTGGGGTAACCATCAGTGCTCCCCCTATGAGTCCAGTCACTTCTGTTGAAAACCACCAAACAAAAGCTGAGGACCAGAAGCTTTGAGCATCAGTCAAAGTGTCTAACATTAGAAAGACTCTAATAATTTCAAAGGGGACTGGTAGAGAAAGAGATGATACAGACAGATGAATGATAGGAAAGATGCATAGATGATGGATGGATGTGTGGGTAGAAGAAGGAAGGAGGAGGGAAGAGGAGGAAGGGAGGAAGAAAGAAAGGAGGGAGGGAGGGGAGAGGGAGAGAAAAAGGAGGGGAGAGGGAGGAAGGGGTGAGGGAGGGAAAGGAAGGGAAGGAAGAAGGGAAGAAGAGGAGAGGAAAGGAGGAAAAGAGGAAGAAGGGAGAGACGGAGGAGGGAGAGAGCGATGGGTACACAGTGAGACAGATAGAAAGAGAACAAGAGCGAGTTAGAGCGAGTGAGTGAGTCGGCTAGTTAGACGGTTAGTTAGTTATAGAGATGGGACACAGAGATGAAGACCAGACAGACTTGGAACAGTTCCTCCAATTATAATATCTGGCCTTCTAGACCCTTTCCAAGTCAAAAAGATTTTTTAAACAAAAGCTCACCAAGCCTCACAACTGCCCTGTGAGGTAGGCAAGTGGTATTATACCGTTCAGAGATGGAAAAAACTGAGCCCAGAGAAGATGCACACATCCCCAGGAGTGGAGAGGTCACAGCGCATGCCTCGTCCCACTCTGTGCCCCTTGGTTTCCTCTCAAAAGTGTAGAGGAGCCTAAGACAGTCCCCCCACCAGCTGGGAAGAGAGAAGAAAGTTTTGCAAGATGGCAGCTAAAGGGCTCTGGTCTGTCTGCTCCCAAAGCCAGGAAAACTGGATGGGCCTTGGGCAGAGGACTGGAGGGACAGAGGCAGAGCAGAGTGGGGGCCTGTGAGCCCATCAGGTGGGCAAGGGCCACGGTCTACAGCCACGGGCTCCTTCCTCCCACCTCCGCCCTTGGGGAAGCTTGCGCCTGCTTTTTGGCAGGGAGAATCCTGAGACAGCCCCCATACACCCTGGAAGAGGGGCTACTGCCATCCCCCCTAGGGGTGCAGAGAACGGAGTGTCAGAAATTCTATTCTGATGTCTCCAAGACTCAGTCACTGGCTGTGAGGCTGCTGGGGGAGAGAACCCAAATCCAGTTCCCTGGGACTGGCATGACCCTGCAAGGGGCAGCTGGGGGGCCCTTGCAGGTGCCACACCAGAGTGGGGCTGGAGGGGGAGGAAGGAATGAGCTAGACTCAGGAGCTAAGGCACAGACCAGCCCCACGCATAAGGGGTGTGCAAACCAGTTCTTGAAAAAGCAAAAGAAAACTGTGGGCACTTTCTCCCCGCCGGTCCCCAGCCCAGGGTGTCAGAAGGGGTGGCACAGCTGAGCAGAAAGCAGCCAGAAAACCCAAGGGCTCCCTCATCCGAAGGAAGAGGATCCCTGAGGTAAAGGCAAGCCCTTGACCTTGGAGGGTAGATATGGGCAATCCTAGGTCAGGGGAGAAACTATAATGGGGGGAGGGGTGCACGGGAGGCAAGCCCACAGGAGGAGCAGGTTTGAGGGTGCAACACCTCAAGCAAGATGACATGGCCTGCCGCTTCAGGGAAGGAAGGGGAGGGAAGAGCCAGGCTCGGGGGTCCCGGGAGTGGCTATGGTCCTGCCATGCCGAGGAAAGGGGGTGCCAGCCTTGGCAGGGCTGGGGAGGCCAAGAGGCCCAGGGCACTGGCTCATCCACCTCTGCAACCCTGATTCCCCAAGGAGAAATGCTAGGAAAGCATAGGTAGCACCCCAGTGCTCTAGGAAGGCCTGAGGGGTTCCTTCATGAGCCCCTCAGGAACCCCAAGATCAGAGGAACAGGCTAGGTGGGCCTGGACCCCCCAAGGTGGCCAGCCCTGGTTGAAAGGGTTCAGACACTCCAAGCTTTGAGGGTTAGGGTTAGGAGGTATTAAGGAGCATAGGACCAAGGCTGGCACCCTAGGGTGAAGGGGAAAGGAAAATTCCCCAGTAGAGGAACATGGGGGACATGGTATACAGCAAGGCCTCTGAACACAGGCATCTCCCAGCATCCTCCCACCTCCAGGTCCTGTACATAGTTCTCTAGGCCATTCCTACCACCAGCTACTGGGGCAACCCTCACTGATCCCCCAACATTCTCCTGAAGAGAAATCTGGAAGAAAACCGAGGCATTGCCCCTGTAGGGTAGGGGAGACGGAAGAAGACCCCAGGTGTCGGGGGACCAGCCCTCCACACCGCCCCAGCCCCTCCTTCCTCTCCTGGACCTTCCACAGGGCCCCTACCCGGGCCAGCCCTTGTCCCTGGGGAACCCCGGCTGGGGAGGGGGAGAGGCAGGCTGGGCAGGACCCCAGTTTCTCCCCCCAGAAAGACTACAGTTTGAGCCAAGCAGCAGATGTCTCAGGCACATGGGTTCACACACACGGCTCAAGCGTCAGTTTCCTCGTCAGAAAGTGGGGTTCCTGGAGGCTGCTCGGCCCCACGCAGGGGCTCACACTTTCGTTGGTGGTTTCTCTTCTGCCTTGGAGCCAGGCAGCCCGTTCTCGGTGTTGTCGTTCCCTGAGGAGCTCACGAGGCACTCCTTCCTGCAGAGGGGAAGAAGGGCACGTGAGGAGGGCGCCCCAGCCGGGAGTAACGGGCAGATTACAGAGGGGGCCGTGGCCCCAGTGCCCTCTCCCTGGCCTGCAGAGCTAAGGAAGACAAAGGCCACGTCGCCTTTCTCTCTGCACCTCAGCCTCCTCATCTTTAAAATGGAAGTCACGGGCCCTCCCTGGTGGCGCAGTGGGTTAAGCAACACACTATGAAGCAAATCGCAGCCACTGCAGCACGAGTTCGATCCCTGCTGCCAGCCAGGGAAGGTGACCCACATGGAGCGGCAGACCTCTCCCGCCTCGCCTGCAGTGTGTTTCTGTGAATCAGCCTGTTCTGCACCCTGCTGTCTGGTGGATTCTCTCACCACCCCCACACCTCTGGCCTGTACCCCAGTGCTTGTATGCATAAATAAATAAATCTTTAAAAAAAATAAAATAAAATGGAAGTCACATGGCTTTGCTATGAGGAGTCACAGGAAACCCTCGGGACAAGGCCAGCCACAGCTAACGGTCCCAACATGGAGGTGGCCCTGCTCCCAAGGACCAGTGCTGAGGAGAAGCCAAACCACAGGGAAGGTTCCAGACCAGAGAAGGGGGCATACTCCCCAGGGCCCCAGCAGGCCCTTCCTCCCTCTGGCCCCTGTGACCACAGCGGGAAGAATGAGCATGGACCGGGCAGAGCAGGCTGAGGCCTGGGCCTCCAGAACGGCAGGTGAGGACAGAGGGTGGCAGGACGGGGCAGAAGCAGCAGGAAGGAGATGGTTAGATGAGCACACACCCCAGGGGCACCCCACCCAGACTGCCCCACTCTGGACACTCTCCAGACCCGTCTTCCGCCTCCAGGGCAGTGCCTGGCTGCGGGAGTTCTCCAGGGTAGACATGACTGCTGCTCGCTGCCAGCTCCTGCTTGTGGAAACTGCCCCGGTCTCTCTCAGCTGCGCTTGCTCCACCACTTGCTTCACCCAGGACTCTCGTCGCCAGGTCTGTGACCCTCGGGAGGGACTTAACAACTGTCCTCATAGATTTTTCTGCAGGATTCAGTTCATAGCTCCAGCCGGGCAAGATCCTCCTGGAGCTCAACTTTGTTGTCCAGCAGTCACTAGACGCCTGGACACTTACTGAGTTTGTCATTCGTCGTGTCCCTCAAGTCTTAATATTAAATATTAAGAATGGACAAGCAGAGTCTGTGGCCTTCCACCAGCACCTCGTTCAGGGTCTGTCTCGCTATCTGCCTGTTATCTATTGTTTGTTATCTGTTCGTCTCCTCTCACCTGTTATCTACCTATCGCTAATGCCCCAGGCACAGTCACCCCAGTCGATTCCTATGCACCTAACTGGACTCTCAAGTGGTCCACATTTCTTTTCTGCAAACCTGCCAGGTACCAGGCGCTGCGGCGAGTCCGAAAGGTGCGCAGTTTCGTGCAGAGCTTGTTCTCAGCGCACTCGGGTCTCTCAAAGAGCGTGACGTGGCACAAGTGATGTCAGCGCAGTGTGGGTCATGGTAGCAGGGGAGTGGATCAAGGAGGGACCTTGGTTCCTTCCAGGGTTCAGGGAAGGCTCTTTGGAAGGGCTTTTTAAGCTGAGGCCAACAAAGACGGTCAGGAGAAGAGGGGGCACATTTCAGGCAGAGGGAACCACGCCCTCAAAGTGAAAGCTCAGAACTAATCCCAGGGGGCATCCACCATCCAACACCACCCCACCCTCTCTGACTTCCACGCGGCTGTCTCTGCCTCCACCCTTCCCTCATGCAGTCCCTGTGCCCACGGAGACAAAGCCCCTTCTTCTAGAGCCCTCTGAGCTTGCCAGCTGTGAGGCCTACCAGCGCCCCTGCAGCCAGGAGGAAAGCCCATCTCAGCTGGACTCCCAGGTCCCAAGCATCTGTCCCCAGCCCCCTCTGCAGATATTTCCTCCCCTTCCTCCCTACCACGCCTCCACCCTGTCAACCAACAAAACGGCTTGTTCTCCAGACACATACCACTTCCCAGACAGACTCTCTGCCTTTGTTCTGGATGGCTCCCCATCTGGAACACCCAGGGTTTAAATTATATCTTTCTTGCAAGGCCTACCAAAATATGCCAGAAGTCCCTCCCGAGTGCTCCGCCCCTTCTGAAGCCCTCAGTAGCCTACCACGGCTCTCTGCGGCCAGCCCCTCTATGGTGCAGTCCCTGCACGCGTGTCCATGTCCCAGCTCCTTTACTTAAGGGCAGAATCGCGTTCCTTTCAGAGTGCCCCACGTCACTGCACAGAGCCCTGCGCCCAGTGCCTCCACAGCAGCCGCTGAGCGGAACGATGAGTGACCGGACTCTGCCTGTGCCCAGTGAGGCCACGGGGTGTGGTGACGATGGTTTAAGCTTTGAAACAAAATAGATCTCTGTTTTTACGCCTGTGCTTATCCCAGGATTTCCTAAAAGGCCGTATCATTTTTCGATTTTCTTTATCTCCCCTATTTGAATTTTCAGAATTTCACAATGAAAGGCTCCCATCTCACTAGGGTCTTCTCATTTTATGGCTTATGCATACATTCATGTATAGAGTTGATGGATATGGAACCCTATATGTTCTCTGGTTAAAAAAAGTTTTGATAATAATTTAGATTGATACTAACAGAAAGACGGGGTGAATGGGTGGGCAGGAAGACGTGGGAGGAGGAGAGTAATTGGGTTGTATCTACATATTCAATGAATATGTAGATCCACTGGGCTAGGAGGGAGATTTGGAGACAAGGAGCCAGGAGATGGGGAGGAGGGTTGCAGGAGCTAGAAAGAGGAGCAGTAGGATTAGGAAAAGAGGGTAAGAGCAGACGTGGTAGGATGAAGGCAGATGGGGGCAGATGACAGCAGAACTAAAGGATTCTGGGAAAACCCTTGAGATGAGAATGGGTGGTGGGCTAGTGGAAGGGCAGAAATATGCCATGGAGTCAACTCACTTCTTCTCCTGAGTCTTCTTGATAATGAAGGTGATGAGCTTCTTGACCAGCATGATGAAGATGAGAAGCCCAATGACCCCACCCACGGCGGCCACGATGATGAGCGTCAATGTGTTGTCCACTTCTTCCACTGTGTGGCAAGTGCAGGAAGAAAAGAGGTGGGGAAACAGGGGGAGCAGGAGTCACCAGGAGTTGAGCACCATGGAAGCTCAAAGGCTACACGGCCCGCAACCCCAGCATTGGGACATACCCTCCTCAGGTCTTGCAGTGGGGAAGCAGGCCAGCTGGAACATGGCTCCCAACAGGCTAAGGCACACATGAGGGGGGCCCCCCACCCCGTTCCCACTCCTAACCTCCCACAGACACAAGCTCTGGAATCATTAAAACTCAACACCCACAGCACCCATCGTTTGAGTCATAACTATGTCCCCAAATTGCCACTTGAAAATATCAATTCCTCTTTCTAGGTTTCCTTTATCCATGCAGAAAAAAAAATCACAGGACCTCAAGGTTATGAGCCATTCAGTAACCTTGACCAGGCCATTTAGTCTCAGTTTCCTCATCTTCAAACTGAACCCCTGACTTCACAAGCCTGCTCTACCCCATCTCCATCATCCATCCTTCCAGTTGCTCTGGCCAAAATCCTGGGAGTCAACCTTAACTCCTTTGTTTTTCTCAAGTCCCATATCCAATCTATCTAAGAACTCTAACTTTAAAAATTTCAGAATCTAACTTCTCACTGCCACCCTGGCTCAAGACATCTGTTGCCTAATTGTTTGTAATAACCTCCTCATGGACTCCTCGCTTTATCATCTACTCTTACTTAGCACAGCAGCCAGAGTGAGTCTAGTCCAGCATTAACTCTTTGGCTCAGAGCCTTTGGTGGCTCCATCTCACTCATGCATATAAGGCCCTGTATAGCCAGGCTTATTCTGATTCATCTCTTACTACTCACTATGGTCTAACTACACTGGCCACCTTGTATTCATGCATCTGCCTCAGGATCTTTGCACTTGCTATTCCCTCTGACTAGACTACCCTCCCAAAGGTATCCTCACTGCTTCCTCTCTGCCCCATTCAAATGTCCTCTCTGTTGTGTTTTCCAGAGAGGCCTTCCCTAGTGACTCTGCTTAAACCCTAACCTTCCTCCCCCATTTTACATTTTCACCATACCACTAGCCACATTCTCTTATACAATATTTTCTTTTTGTTTTGTTTACTGCATATCCTATTCCTTAACTAGAAGGAGCTCTCCACAAGGGCGGAAATCTATCTGGTTCGTGTTGTAACTTCAGCATCTAGAGCAATGTCTGTTATATATAATAGGTGCTCAATAAATATTTGTTGACTAGATGGATAGATGAGGCTGCAAGAATGGAGAAATGGGGCCTCCCCTGGTGGCGCAGTGGGTTAAGCAACGCACTACGAAGCAAATCGCAGCCACTGCAGCACGAGTTCGATCCCTGCTGCCGGCCAG
>JAGFMF010011443.1:2862282-2908266 GCA_019455555.1 Galemys pyrenaicus
CGCTCTCTGTGGTGAATCCTCTCACCCCCCTACACCTCTGGCCTGTACCCCAGTGCTTGTGTGCATAGATAAATAAATCTTTAAAAAAAAAAAAAAGAATGGAGGAATGATCCACCTCAAAGGGATGTGTGAGAAGCAAAGGAACCCAGAAGTGCTCTACTAAGATTAATCCTCCTCCCCTTTCACTCCTGAAAAGGATGAGCACAAAGTGGGGTGACTTCCAGATAGACTTCCATAAGAGGGGACCTTATCAGCAGAGTTGACTCAGGGTACTCCAGAACAAGCTACCTGATGAATTCCAGCTCTGCTCTTGGCATACTCAACACTGAACCCATAGGCGGCCCCCTCTCCAGCCCTCCAGGAGGGCAGTGAAGCCTCAGGTACAATCAGGACCCTTAAACTAGTTCTCTTCCCTTTTTCCCTGCTCTGCACATCCCTAGCTTTCTGGGCTCCTTCCTCAAGAAAGCCCAGTCTAACTTCTCAAGTCCCCATCCTACCCACCCCCTTCTCTCATCACCCTCAGTGTCTAGGATGACACCTCAGGCAAGTTCCCTCATGGTCTAACTGGTCCACCTGCGTCAGTCTAGCTTCCCTGAGGAGGACTTATGCTCCGGAAGGAGACCCCACTCCTATCAGCCTCTGTTGACTGCACCTCTCCATTCTGGGCGCCGATGCCAGTCATCTGTTTACAGGGCTTCTGTCCTCCTCTGGACTGTAAATCCTCAAGGAAGTCACTGTTCATTTACAGTACTTTTTGGACCTGATATTCCATCAACTTTTGCCAACAGAACACACGAGTAGCCATGACTCGGGGGATATAAGAGTGGTAATAGCACATATGGAAAGAATTCTATTTGTCTCAAAACACTCCCGAGGAACTTTCCTCTCACTACAACCCCAGAAGAATGCGACCATATTCCCATTTTACAGACAAGGAAAATGAGGCTCAGAGGACCTAAGGGTAATTCACAAGCTGTTCAGTGGCTCAATAAGTCTTCAAGCAAAGCCATTCAAGTTTCCAGATGTAACTCGAAAGCACCAAGTGAAAGAAAACACCGATGTGACCCAATTTACTCTTTCACAATAACGCTGAGTTGGGTATCCTCCCCCACCCCTTGTCCTTCTTGCTCTCCACTGCCATCTCCCGCCACACACAGCATACACTGATGCCTCTCCCCCGGCATACATTTATCAACAACTTGGAGGAAGATGGTGGCCTGGTGCTCAAGGTAATTCTCCTTGGGGTTCTTCGCGTGGCAGGTGTATTTGCCGGTGTCGCTGAACTCCAGGTCCCTCAGTAGAATGGAGATGTTGTTCACCTTCTCCTTAGTGGAGCCTAGCAGAGTGATGCGGTCATCGTCTTTCAACCTCACCTTGGGGTTAGACTTCTCATTCTTCACAGTCCCGTCTATGAGCTAGAGAAGGCGGGAGAAGGGAGATAGCCAAGAAAGAAGCAGAGTCCTCAAGGTCATGACATGATCCCAGCCCATGCCTGCGGTGGTCAGAGATGGCCCCGCCCCCTTGGCCCTCTGTCTAACCTGCCGCACCCATCTAACCTGAATTTTGCTTGCTACAGACCCTGCCATGTCCTTTACAAAGGCGTCCCTGGAATGGAGCCCCTCTCTTACTGCTTCCTTCATAAAAGCTTTTTCATAATGTCTCCTGCAGCTGCCATGCTCAGTTAGCTGCCACCAAACCTTTGCTGACCCCCCCAAGTCCTCTGTCCATCTGAATTCCTGCCCTGCATCAAGACCTGGGTCAATCCCACAGCACCGTCCAACATCCCCCACAGAGTTCCGTGTGTCACTCCATCCAGATTAGGTCTCTTGTGTCACCCTGAGTCGGCCCCAGACCCCCCATGAGACTGCAGAATGAGTACTCAGTGAACATCCATCCACTGTACCTCCCCACCCCTAGACCCTGGCCCT
Source organism: Galemys pyrenaicus (assembly GCA_019455555.1). Lineage (NCBI taxonomy): Eukaryota > Metazoa > Chordata > Mammalia > Eulipotyphla > Talpidae > Galemys > Galemys pyrenaicus. The sequence goes on from JAGFMF010011443.1 coordinate 2,864,211, forward strand.
GCCCAAGCTCCTACAGCTCTTCTCTCCGCCAGCTTCCTGTCCCTTTCTCCAGGTCTTTCTCCCTCCTGTTTTTTGAAATCAAACCATTAATTTTCACACATGCAGTCAAGTTTCAGGTATTTCTTCAGACCAGACGAAGGACTTTAACCAACAATCCCAACAGACCCCAAAGTCTGGCAACACAATATAAGCAGCGCTCCCACTTCCATCCTCCCAGACAGAGTCTGAGAAGGACCCAGGGAGAAAGAGGGCCTGCACACCGTCAGAAGAGGGTGGGTGGAGAGGGGAGTGCTGCCTGGGGTGGGAGTCAGAAGTGGGGGTTGGGGGTCCAGGCTGTCCTGTCCCTCCCCCTACTACTTACAATCCTGTATGAATCACTGCTGTTGTAGGACCACCAGAAGCGGAGGTTCTCGAAGCCAAAGCAGCTGGAGAAGGTGCAGGGCAGTAGAATCTCCGTGCCGTTGACGGCGTAGATGGTGGTGGCCTTTCCCACAGACACCTCCAGCGACAGCGACACCGGGAGTAGGAAGAGACCTGTTGGAGGTGCCACCTCCTTTAATGAACCTCCAGGCTGGCGCTCTGGAAGGGGGACTCTACGGCAGCATGGGGTGGTCTCTGTCACCCTCAGAGCCTCTTTACTTCAACTGACACTGACTGGCCACCAGCCATAATTCTCCTTTTCTTCCCTATGGTCTGGGAGAGTTGAATTCGCGTTAGCAGCAGTCTGAGCACTCTGAGTGACCGCCAGGGGTCACCCCAACACCAGAAAACGAGGCCCTGGTGGCGCGCCGCCCGCACCCGGCTGCGTCCCCTGATCTGGAGAGGTATTCGGGGAGCCGAGCGCCGTCCCACACCCGCTCCGAGAGCCGGGAGGCCTCCTTCTGTGTGCGCGGGGAATTTCCCCTAGGAGGGTGCGGGGCCTCCTCCTCATGTTCTCGGTTTCTGGACGGTTGGGGCAGGGGTGGCGGAGGCGGAGGAAGGTCCCTTGAGGTGAACGAGAGAAAAGCAGAGCCGCAGTCCCGGACACTGTGCGGGTCCTCTCATCACCGAGCCCTGCGGGCTCCTACAGGCCACTCGGGGCTGAGAGGCAGAGCGGCACTGTGGGGTACCGCACCCCACCCACCCCCCAGTCCAACGCCCTCTGGCCGCTGAACGCGACCCTGAGAACAAAAAGGAGACGAACGGGTCGCGATGAGATAACTGGGCTTGGGGTGGGTTCAGGCACATCTCGGCAAGGGGCAGCAGCGTGGGCGGAGCGAGTAAAGCAGCAATGGGAGGAAAAGAAGAAGGCAGAGACACAGCGGCGCCAGGTGCTGGGCACCGGGAAGGCGGAATGTGTGCGAGGTGGCGAGGACAGGGCGCTGGACCTCTGTCCCCTCCTGACTCAGAGGAGGAGCTGTCCTGGAGGCATCTGGCAACCCGACAAGGGTCCTAGACCCATCTCCCTTCTTCTCCCTTTCTTGCCCCCCCCTCCCCAGCTCCCATGTCTCCCCCACCCCCAGAACCTCAATACAGTTCTGCTGTTGGGACAGGCGGAAGCCAGTCTCCACGCATGGGCTCTGGGACCACCTCATGAGTCCCTGAAGGGGGCCCAGGCTCTCCTCTCCACCTACAAGGCCCTTAAGGAAACCCCACTGTATTTCAAGGTCATAGGCAGAACTGATGCCTCCCTCTCCCTGTCCCTAATGATGCCCTAGGTGGCCCCAGGTGAGGTCTCCGAGGGGCCCTGCGTTGGTTTCCAGTGACACAAGAGTAGCGACCCTGGCATTATTTTCTGGGCAGGCAGCCTTGCTCAGTGTTCCAAGTGAGTCATCTCATTTCATTCTCACCTCGAACCTGCAAGGTGGCTATTGTTAATCACCTTGTACAGGTAGGAAAAGTGAGGCCCAGAAGAGCAAAGTGCCCGGTATGGTACAACTTCTAGGGGTAGCTGGAATCTCAGCTGGAGTCTGACTCAAGGGCAGAGGCAAAGAGCCAGGGTTTCCTGTGCTCCCTGCCCAGACTGCAGCTTCTCTCAACTGCTTGAACTTCCAGCCTGGCGTCCCCAGAATGTCAGCGCTAAGGGGCCTCTCAGACTGATCCATTAATCCCACCACCTCACTTAGAGGAAGCCACCCACAGCTCCAAAAGGGGAAAGTCTTGGCTGAGCTGCCTGGGTTTAGTAACAAAGCCAGGTGAGAATCCCTCAGCCCAGGTCAGCTTCAGTTCTGCTGGCCATTTCCAAAACGATTCTTGTTCCCCAGACAGCCAGGGTCAGTCTTTGTTTTAAAGATCACCAGCCCATCCTCACTGTCCAGGACGGCCTCTTCTGTCTAACTTGACCTCCACTGGGCGCATCGTAAATCAGTTGTGTCCTGTGGCGATGGTGTTGCCTGGTGCCAACTGAGCAACGCTTTGTAAATGACAGGGAAGGAGCCGCAACGAGGGCCTGGCAGCCCTTCTCCTGCTCTTGGGCCCCCTCAGCTTCTTCTTGGCCCCGTAGCTCCTGAGGGCAAAGTGGAATGCCCTTGCCTCAAAGCCCAGAAATAACGCCCAATGGTCCCATCACGACCCTGCCACTGTCGATAAAAGCTGGTGTCTACTGAGCACTTACCATGTGTCAGGCACACTTAATCTTGAAGAGCATCCTACAAGTGACATACTGTGACCGCACCAAATAATAGGCAAGACAAGCAAGCACAAGGAGGTTAGGTCAGCCAGAGACATTTCCAGCATCCCCAACCCCCAAAGCAAAAAAAAAATCCTCCCTTCCTTTCTAAAATACCAGGATTTGCCCACCAGGGCTCTAATTAGAGCTGAGATATTCTTTAATTAGCCCTCATTCTTTGATCAGCTCCTGTGTGCCTGGAATTGTTCTAGAGCCATGGCTTTTCGCTTGAGCACATCAGAATCATCTGGAAAGTGGCCCCGACCCTTTCTTTAGTTTCTGGTTCAGAAGTTCTAGAGTGGATCCAGAGAATCTGCATTTCTAAGAAGGTCCCAGGGATTGCTGTTGTCAAGGACCACACTTTGAGAATCACCGTGCTAGAGGTTTTACACATAGCAACACCAACTTTTACTAGAATGTGAAAGGTAGGTCTAGTTTTTCTTGTTTTATAAATGAGGCTCAGAGAGGTTGAGTAATTTCCCCAGGGCCACAGAGTAAGTGAGTAATCTGGGACTGAGCACTTGCTCTAAGATGGACAGACGTTTTCTGTACACTGTCTCATTTAGTCCTCATCATACTCCTATGAGGGCGCTATTATTTTTATCCCCACTATACAAAATAGAGACACGAGCTCAGAATGTTTAACTAGCTCAAGGCCACACAGCCAGAAAACAGAACAAGCAGTATTCAGAGGTAGGTCTGCCTTTCACTTCATGCTGGCGATTCTGCAAGAGAACAGCCTTCAGGGTCAGCTCTCCCAAGTCTCTTGGGTTTTTTAACTTCTGTTCTCCGTTCTCCCCCCCCCCCCCCCCCCCCCCCCCCCCCCCCCCCCCCCCCCCCCCCCCCCCCCCCCCCCGCCAACCCCCAAATACACACACACATCCTCATCACTAGCTCCCCCAGAGGTCAGAGAACAGACCTCCACCCCCCAGCCCAGAAGATGACCTTATGGTTGGAGACCCCTGCTTTGTTCTTACCCCAACAACCCCCTAAAACCAAAGAACAAAGTGCAGTGCAGCAACAGGGAGACTCAAGAGAAAACAGCCTCCTGCGGCCTACAGCCTCCCTCAGAGCCCAAGCTTGTGCCCCCCAAGAAGCTAGAAGCCACCAGGGCTCCATAGGAACAAGCTTCACTGCACCCCTAGCCAGAAACCTGGATCCTGGGGACCACAGAAAATGCAAATAAGGGGCCAAATCCCCCTCCCAATCCTAGTCAGAGTAAAACACCCAAGAACACCAAAGATACAAAAGTGCAATCTTTGGGGCTGCTTTAAATAGATAGAAACAGGGAAAAAATCCAGACAGAGGAGAAAACTATTTCTTTAAGTTCTGTGCATGACAGTGCACATTTCTGCCTGATTAGTGTGCGCCTATGTGGATGACTTAACTCCAATACACTCAGGACTCCCAGCCTCCTGGAGTGAAGCATTGCTATTGCCAAGGCAGTCTGGAGGGGATGTTTCCAGGGAGTCCCGAGCCCTGCCTGAGTGAAGGCACCAAGAGACTTGGGCCAGCCTGACTCCCTCCAGTGCTCACACTCCCAGCCAGATGTTCCAAGCCCTGCCAGCCAGATGTTGCAAGCCCTACCAAGTCTGGGACCTACCTTGCACCCATGCCTGCTAGCCCACGAGGCTGTGCTGGGGGAGGAGGGAGCAGGGCAAGTGTTGATCCTCTAGAGACCCCCACAAGCTGGCCAGGTGAGAAGCAGAGAAGTCAGCAGTCATGGGCAGACCCCACTGTGCCTGTTGACCTTGAGAAAGCCAGGGGCACCACACCTAGTGTGCGCTAGCCCAAAGCCGGGATGGCTATCTTCCCTGCCTCTGACCCTAAGGGAGAGAGGGAGTGTTTAAAAGGAGGGAGGGGGGCAGGGCTGGCCCCCTTCACAGGCCTGGCTGGAACCAGGGCAACCCTAACTTGGCGACCAAGAATGTCTCCAGGCGATTCACATTGTGCTATACTGTACTACCCCTGAGGCCATTATTTCCATTAGGATGCAGCTATATCCCTGGAGTAAAGAAGGACTTTGCTCTGCTCCAAACTTAACTCTTTAGAACCTCCAGGTGTACTTGTAGTTGCTGTGCTTGGGGGTGGGAGGGAAGGAGACTGGGAGCCTCTTTCTGGCCTTATGGAGTTGTCAAGGAAATCTTCCTCTTCATAACCCTTGGAATTCAATCAGAAACCCACAGCCTTGCCTTTGCTCACTAAAATGCCCTAACCTTTTGGCCACCCTTAGAGCCACCATTTTCCTTGCTCTTATCTGAACTCCTCCCCACCCCCATCCACATCTGGGTGCTAAGGATTAACTCTGCAGCCAGGGGAATCGACTCAGGACTCCCAAGTTTTATTCAAGTAAATAAATATTCCACATCTGCCAAGGTTACTATTAAATACTCACAGGAGCAGGAATCGCATGGCTACTATTAGATACTCCAAGGTAAATGCTGAGGTAGGAGACTTTCTACCACCTTTCCCCGCATCCAGGGTCAGTTGCACCCACCCCAAGTGGAGGAAGGAAGAGGAGAGGGGCTGTGCCTGCTCTAAGTTTAGCTCCCAGGGCTCGCCTGGCATGGCAGATGGAAACAGGGCTTACTTAAATAGGGAAGCTGATCTGCTCTGGTCCCAGGGAAGGCAGACAGGCTCCAAGTTCAAGCTGGAGGCAGAAAGTGGGCCAAGGCCTGCAGGACAAGACCCCCCCTGGGGTGCAAGCCCTGGGGGCTGTGGGAAGTAGGGCTGAACTAGGTGAGGCCCCTGGGCCCAGAGACAAAGGAAAGATCTCAGCTCCCTCTTCCTAGGCAACCGCCTGCTTCCTGCCCACCCCAGGAGCTTTGCAGGGATGAAGCATGCCCCTGAGACCGCACGGGATGCTCAACAGACCCAGCTCGCAAACAAGTCCATGCGGTGTGCAGTCCCTCCTCTTGCAGACCACAGGATGGACATGGTGCCATGGGCAGCCCGTGGTTCAAGAGAGGCCTATACCCATGGCAGCAGGACAAGGTGGGAGGATCTGTGTCCAGTGTGTCTACCCATCTGGCTGGTCCCACTGGGAGGTGGTGAGTCATAAGGGTTTAAGGAGACCCCCTTAAACCAGAAAAAGAACCAATCTCCAGAAAAAGAACCAATCTCCAATTCCAGATTCAAACCTGGGTCTCCCTCACTGCTTCCCCTTCCTGTCGTGTCGTCTTCTCCATGAACTCTGTACTTACCAGTTCTTCCTTCCTCTGAGTGGGCCCTGAGCACCCTCTCTTTAATTGCATTCTCATTAAACAAGTCTTTAATAAATGCATACCAAGGGAAAGATGGTTGTGCAACATAGCACTCTCACAAGTGATAATTAACACAGATCACAGCAATTAAGCAAATCAGGGAACAAGGAAAGGGTGGGCAGGACAGATATATTACCAGTTTCATGTTTAGGAAGGGGCTGCCATCTCCACTGTAATACAACAGCCTTGGAGACAACTTTGCAATTTAAGAAAAGGGGATATTGTCGGGTTATCAAAAATCATTTCAGTCTCAGTCTCTGAGACTGAGTTGGATACGGGGAGAGGGGGCAAAGAGGTAGAGGACTGCTGGGCCCAGCTCCATAGCTTTAAGAACAGCTCTGGGCCCCTAGCCTGTCCCCTGCCGTGCCCACGCCCCCCCAAGCTCACTCACTCACCCTTCAGCCCATCAGCACAAGCCCTGCTACTCTTCCCCCTCACCAGACTTTGCTTAACTGGGAAGCAACTTGATATGAAAAACCCAAAAGAGGAGGATTCTCAACTACTTGACCACCAATTGGCCGTGAACCTGTGGATAAACCACCATCCTTCTCAGGACCATGGCTCCTCAGTCTCAGGAAAGCACCATGCTACGGTGTCCAGCTTGGTGCTGCCAGAGAGCCTCTCCGGCTGACCGTCTGGCCATGCCCGCACCTCGCCTCCTAGAGGGAAAGCCAGGATGACGCCTCGGAGCAATGCTATTGTGGGGGCGCAGCAGGGCTGCCTGGGCAAGGTCCACGGGGAGGACCCAGGTTGCTGTCCCTCTGCGGACCAGAGGAGCAGGGGGCACCGCAGGTGGGGTCTGCTGGTCTCCCACCTACAAACCAGTCCGCTCTCTCGGATTCCCAGAGGGTAGCTCAGGGATGCCTCTTAACCTGCTCCAAGGGGCCCCTCTCATACCTGGTCTGTCCAGCTGAACTGTCCTTGGAGGAGGTGGGGGCTTTCACCTGGAAAAAATACCAAGATTCTGCCCACAGTAGATACACACACGTGCACATACACACGCGTGTGTACATAGTGTGGTTTCCCAAAGGGAACATGCTCTATACATGTTTTAACAGCCCAGGCACTGGCATCCCACCACCCATCCGGGTAGCAAGAAGATGGGAAGCCAGAGGTATAGCAAGGTGGGCCAGCTTAATGACTGGATGAGTCTGAATTCCCTGTTTGCCCCTGACCTCTGCCACGGCCACAGAGGGAATCTGGCTGATCAGAGACAGGATGGGGGTGGGAAGGCAATGTGGAGGGCACCGTGCCCACCCCATGAAGGGGAGCGGCAGGTCTCGGGCCCTCTTCATTAGGTCGCTGTGAAAACAGGATATACCTGCACCGAAGGTACAAGAGAAAAGTGCAGAATATTCTATTCTTCCATCCAGCCGAAGGGGCGTCATTAAATGCACAGCTCCAGAGTGAAAGCCGTCTGTCCCCCTGTCACCAGGTGCCAACAGGACAGGGCTGCGCACCGTCTGCATCTGCAGAGGCAGCCCCCTTAAAGGCTGCTTTCTCCCTGTCTTCAGCACAGACGCTTACTTCGTGTGCCTAGCCCAGTGGGGAGGCAGGGGCTGCCAAAAGCCAAATCTGACAAATATAAACAGGAAGAGGTGCAGGTGCCAGAGATGGAGTCAGCGTACACAGAAACCCGGCCATGATTTAGGAGGTGGTTGCATTCTAGACTGATAAATATTATCCCCTAATCTCTTGGCGTTTGATACTCAAATCTATCAGGTACATATTAATGGATATTAAAACTCTGTTCCCTATGTCTCTGGATGAGTCTCCTCAGTCCTCATATTTATCCCAAAATTGCAGAGCTGGAGCAGATTAGACCAATCCTCCCTATGGAATCTTTTTCCAAGAGACAAGAGCCTTCCTGAAGGGGCACTTGAATGTTCTTCTAAGTCCCTCAACACCTCCCAGTCCTTCGTGTGGGCTGCTGGAAAGGCAGTGGGCAGTGGAGGAGGTTGAGGGCAGAGGAGCCAAAAATAAAAAGGACCAGGAGGAAGGCGGGCCTCCACTCTCCCTCCCAGTTGGTGCTCGTCTGATGCCTGGGTAACACGCATCCAAGTTGCAACCAGCTCTGGGCAGGGGGAGAAAGCACCATCCCTAAGATCGCACGTGCAACCCACCTGCCTGGCATCCCCTACACCCAAGGCATCGGACACCCTCCCCCAGCACACCCTGAAACCAGGAGACCCGCCTGCGCTGCCACCCCACTACCATGCTCCAGAAGCCTGGAGGTGAAGGAGCCAGAGACAGCAAACAACTAATCCCGAGGCTGGCTGACGATGGAGCGGGGATGCATGCCCACAGTGCCCGGGCGCCGCAGCCCGCAGCCGTTGGAGCCAGGCGTCCACCAAGAAGCCGGCAGCAGCGGTGTTCAATCCGCGCCGCACTCCAAAGCCCACCCCATCCAAGGAAGGCACTCCTCTTTCAAGTGTCCCTCCTTCTGGACAGAGGTGGATGCAGAAGCAGGAGGAGAGACCAAGCTGGGGCTGCCTTACCCAAAAGCCCAGCGCCCAGCCATCTCGCCCGCGCTTCGCCTCGGTCCCCAGCCCCGGACATCGTTGTGTTCTCTCCGGAGCGCGCCAGGGGCGCGAGAATGGGATACAAGGCACCGCTGCGTTCGCAGCCCTCGGTCTGCAGTGGGCCACGGAGCTGCCCGGGAGCTCTGCGCCGCTGGTCGGGCTCGTGAAAGTTAGCGGGGAGAGCGCCAGAGGAGAGCTGGGGGGAGGGAGAGGAGGAGCCGGCTGCGGGAGCGGCTGCCGAGGGCACGCGGAGGAGAAGGAGGAGCACCACGAGGAGGAGGAGCAGGAGCACCGCCGAGCGAGCTCAGGGGCGAGCGGCGCTGCGCCTCTGCTCTGGAAGCGCTCCAGCCGCAGGAGGGGCGGTGGCCGCTGCGGAGCGCGGGGCGCCCCCGCCCGCAGCGCGCCCTGCCAGGCACGCCCCGCCCGGTGGCCCCAGAACCCAGGAACAGGCCAGGGTCCCCCGGTGCCTCCCCGGCATGGGCTGGCTGCTGCGGCTTGGCACTGCAGAGCCCGCCCGCAGGCGCCCTCACCATCCCAAGTGCAGAACTGCCAATGAAGAGGAGAGTTTGAGGGGGTGGGGAGTAGAGGTGGAGCTTTTCGGGTGTCGGAAGGCTGTTGTTCTGCTTTGGGGAACACGGAGAGGGTAGCCGCTTCCTCTCGCCTGGTCGGGCGGCGAAGCGACCGCTCGAATGTCCGCACGGGCGCTGCCGCAGCGGGTGAGCGTGTGCCCGCCCGCCTCCTGCAGCCGCGCGCCTCCTGCGGCCGGGACCCCGTGCGCGGCCGCGCTCGGCCACCTCCGCGCAGGGCTCCCGCTAGAGCGCCTCCAGTTGCAGCCCGCCCCCGCCCGCCGCCCACCAGCCTCTCGCCTTTCTTCGTGGACTCCTCGGCAATCGCGATGTTCCTGGTTCGGGAATCAGGCCGACACTACCAATGTGCGTCTGGTCCTTGGCCCCGGGCCCTGCTTCACCCTTCCGCGCCGCACCTCTAGTTTCTCATGTTACTTCCTAAGCCGACTCCCTCAAACTCCACCTTATCACCCTCCTCCAAGAGTTCAAACCCACCTAGACTCCCTGAGCCCCTTTTGGGGGTGGAAGTGGAAAAAGGGCCTCCTGGCCTCAGAAGGGGTCACAGCCAAATCAGAGCTGGGCTGAGACTGAACAGCGAGACTTTTCCAGACAGTCCTGAGTTAACAGTGAGTAGAGCTCTTGGGGGTGGTTTGGTAACTAATGACTGACATGCTCCCAGCACCCCTTTCCCAACGGGCCAAGCCCCCCCTTGCAACCATAGACCCCTGTGTGTTCCTGAACCTCCACTCTCTGCATGTCTGGGGACTGGTGCAGGCCTGCAAGCCTGTTCCCACTGCACGGCCTCAGTTCCACATCCCAACTGCTAAGCCTGAGGCCCATGGTGGGCTTCAAAGGAATTATGGCCTCCTGGAGACTGACTGTACAGGACATGCTCAAGATCTATAGGTTTGAGCCCACCCCACGCCAAAGGGGGCTGCAGTTTAGTTGATGCCTTGGAGAGTGACTAGCACGCTGGATGTGAGAGAGTCAAAACCCAGGCCTAGCATTATTGGGGAATGACCTTGAGCAAGTTACACAGCCTTTGGCAGAGCCTCCTTTGTAAAATGGAGAAAGCAATAATATTGATCTTGTGGGGTTGTTAAGGGCAATGCCACCCCTACGTCTGGGCAACAGGGGTGCCAGCTTCCCGAGTAGACAGGTTTTCACTCTGGCCCTTCTCTGGCTCATCGGAGAAGGGTTCATGGGACAGGTGGGAGATGAGGCTTCGGTCGTCTTCTAGACCATGTTCTGGGTGGAGCGCTGGACTTCCTTGGCTCAACCCTGAGAACTTCTTTCCCAGCTCCATCCTCTCTGGCGCTGACTACGCTGGATGTGCACCCCTTGGCCCAGGGAGCAGGCAAGGCCCAGGTGACCTGTGTGCAGGCCACCCCAGGTGATTAGCACTTGGCGTGCAGGTAGAGTGCTCCTACAGGCCCGGAGAAGAGGAGACCAGGGAACGGTTTGTAGACCTGGTCTGAAAATTAAGACATGGCAAATGAATCAAAATCAGAGGGTGTCAGGTAACTTGTGATACTTTATCTTGATTTATAACTTCTCCTTAGACATATATGTTATTTCCACTTGTACCCTTGCCCCAGGCCTCACAAACACCAGAAGGGATGGGGCTCTGCACAGGCTGAGCAAGGGTGGCCTGTTGGAGCGCTCCGTACGTACAGTGTAGGCCAGACAAGCATGCGGGACATTTTAGCTCTTCCTATTCTCAAAGAGGTCTGTGGCCCAAGAAGGCTAAAGCACTCCTCCCCAGGAGGCTCCACACTGCTGGGCACTTTATTTTTACAGCAGGGGTCATGTTTCCAGAGCAGGAGGCTTAGACTAGAGCAGAGGTGAGCCAAGGGGAAGGAAAGTGACCCCTGCCCAGAGGAGGGGGAGGAGAGGGGCACAGTCCCTGGATATCTTTAGATCAGGGTGACAGGAAGAGATGCCAGTTTCCTCCGTGGGCCCGCAGGCCTCTGTGCCACCGCTGCCCAGCTGCACACCAATTCTTAGCATGGGGAGGAGCCTAAGGAAACCCAGGTGCCTCACAGATTGAACAAAACCCAGGTCCAAAGAGGCAGGACAGGTGGCCAAGGTCACAGAGAAAGTGACTGTTCAGCCAAGATGGGCACCTCCCCCATTATTTGATTCCCTCTCGCTACACCCCCAGCTTTCCTCTAAAGAACGTCAGGAGGGCGCCACAGTTGGGCAGAAAAAGTGCTTAAGAAATGCATTAGCGGCCAGAGGAGTTTTACATTTATAGAGCACTTCCCTGAAAAATCCTCAAAACCCTGCACCGCTGGTCTGGCAGGAGGCTCCTCCCAGGGAGCCAGGGAGAGGGCACCCGCAGGCCAGGGGCCCTTCTCCCACCTCTGGAAAACTCTCCTGGAAGAGGCACGCCCCCACCCCCTGGCCAGCTGGCTAGGGTAGGAAGGTGCAGCTGCTTCCTTGAGGGGAGGGCGGCGCTGTCTGAGCCTCCAGCTGCTTTTGACTCTGGTGATGGGTTATTCTCCCTCTGATTCTGGATGGCCTGGCTCTGAAGTACCTTGAAGAGCAAGTTTTCAGGGATGCAGAGAAGGATCAGGTCCTGTGCCAAGGTGCTGTCAGGAACATCTCATTCCCAAGCAAGCTGGAGGAGACAGGACCTAGATTTAAGGGGAAAGAGACTGTTTCCTGGGGAGGGAGGGTTCATGTAGGGTTCTTTGAAGCAGTCCCACAGTTTTCTCTAAGACCAGGTGAACCCCAGGTTCCTGCCCTGCGCCTCCTCCCCTGCTCAGTGAGTGCACTGGATTGGAGGCAGGAGGATGAGGGGGTATGGAGGCCAGAGTGTGGGGGGGGGGGAGTGTAGGATGGGTGATCTTGGGGGCAGATTCCAGCTTCAAGCCTCTGGCCAAGGCTTTTACTCCAGTAGGCTCACACAGGGAGGGGGAGGAGGAGGGAGGAGCTTTCTCACCTTCTTACCCAGGCCTCCGGATGGGTGGATGGGTGTCTCCATCACTGCCAGTTTTTAGAAAGCCGGTCAAGACCCCCAGCTGGGTTGGAGGAGATACGGAGAGCTCTGATGAGGTCTCCGGAGCTATTTTGAGAGGAGCTCCTCCTAAGTAACAAGAGCCTGAAGGGATCCTCCTCCCACTCCCGCACCCCAATTGCCTTGCCTGCCTCCTCCTCCTCTTCCCCCTCCTCCTCCCCCTCCCCAGCAGCCCCCGCGGCTCCGGTCAGGGCATTGCAGGTAACGGCTTCGCTGACTCGGCTCTTAGAGACTCTTAGAGCCTGAGAACTAGGGGCTCTGCAGGAAGCGCCCTCCCTCTACTTCACAGCTCCTCCCATCACCCAGAGCTGCTACTGGCCTTGTCTTGCCCAGCTACCCCCGGTTATAAACAGGGCCCCAACCTCAGGACCGTGGCTACTCTGCGTGCATGTTCTTAAAGTTAAACGCCCCTAAATCCTTCTGCCTCTCAAGTTGGATCTAGCGGATGCTACAAACTTTGGGAGCCTCCTTCCAGTGCACTCAGGTCTGCTCCCTGCCCATCCCTGCTCCCCATTGCTTCCCACCAGCTCAGAGTACCCGCTTGGCCCCAGCCACGGTGCCAGCATGGGTGCCAGCATGCTCTGAACTCCGGCAGGTGCTGAGGGGGTTAACAGGGCAGCATGCACCAAACTGATCCGCAGGCAGGCACGTGGCTCAGCAGTCCAGCAAGGAACTGGCACCTGGCACCTCCGCATCACGCTCCCCAGGCCACCTCCCAGGCCACCTCCCGCCAGGCCAGCGCTGGAGTAAACTCTTGCTGAACCCTCCTCCCCAGGGAGTCCAGCGCTCCCTCTTGCCCATCTCCACTTTCTCAGGGCTCTGGGCACAGGCAGGTAGGCAGCCACGTCTTCTCTCCCTCCCTTCCTCTTTTTTCATTTTCTCCCAGGTCCTTTCCAAACATCCTTTCAGGCAAGGGGGGTTGGGGAGCCCCAGACAGATGAGCTCATTGGGAGGAGGAGAACAGAGGGAGGAGGGAGCTGAAATGTCCTGCCCAGGAAGATGCTCTCGGACAGTCCCAGCTAGAGAGGGGCATGTGCCCATGGGGCAGGTGTCTGCTCCCCTCACTGCAGCTCAGAGATGGGGTGAGTCCTGGGCGTCTCTTTATTCGGGGCTACATTGGGATGGGTTACGAAAGTCCCAGGGCAGGGGCTCAACCACCCACCTAGCACCTCAGAGCTGTGCTGGCGCTCTGCCTTGTGGGTAACTGTGCCTCTGTGCCCTGCCGCCAAGGGAGGCTGGGGGCGCAGGAGGGCTGTGGTGGGAGGTATCGGGAAGGCTGTCATCACTGCAGCCTGGCTGCCCCTGGCACCGCCTTGTGACCCGAACAGCCAGATGTCCGCCTGGACCCCTGGACCTGCCCTGCCCGTGCACTGGGCACTGAGACTGGCTGACCAAACCTGCAACATAAAATGGTATGGGGTGCCAGGCAGGACTCCCCAAATGTTCCATCCTGTCCTCTATAGACATTTTCCTGTGGGAGCAGTGGCTCTTAAAAAGTGGGGGAGTGGGGTGTGTTGGAATAGGAGGAAGGATGGGGGTGAGGGAGGAGAAGGAGAGCTGGCAAGATCAAGGGTGGGGGTGGGACAGAGGATTCTTCCTGGAGTAAGAGTCACTTGGAGAATTGCAGATTGAGGCCGAGGAGGGAGGGGAGGGTGAGAGAGACACCTGGCCAGTAGGTGAAGAAGCAGCTTTGTAGGGTTTTGAAAGCCAAGGGAGAAGTTGACCAGCAGAGACCCAAGTTTTTGCCTAGAGCGGTAAGGTCGGGCCAGGCCATGCAGGGGTCAGGATGTTAGGGGTCTGCTGAGAAGGCTTTGCCTCTGCTTCTAACACTTTGACCCTTACCTTGTGGTCCGTGGTCATTTTGAGACTGGTGCTGAGACCCCCTGCACCCACCTGCAGTCCCCTGCCTTTTCCCAGCGTAATGAGATGGCTTTGGCATGACACTGCCCTACGTTTGAATTCGGGCTGTCTTCACTGTGTGACCTTGTGCGTGCACACATCAAATACGGCAGAACCGCGGTCTCCTCACTGGTAAAGTGAGGGGGTGGGGGGTGTGTGCATTAGGGGAGTTGACCTGAGAATTAAGCCAGGTGACAGACATGGACACCTGGCTCATGCCAGGCATGGACTGGGCACTTGAAAATGATGGTTTGTCTTACTAGTCCAGCCAGCTCTCACGTACCCCACCCCCTTGCCCCCCAAGCTCTTCATCTGGCTGTGAATCCACCCGCACCCTACCTTGGCTCCAGTGGAGAGCCTACAGGGCGTGAGCACACTCTGGGCCAGGAGTGGGAGGTTGGAGCCTGGCAAAGCTGGGGGGCTCAGGGAGAAGCCCCAGAGTCATCTTGATCTTAGTTCTCCCTGCAGGACAGGAGAGGCCGTGCCCAAGCTGGAGGCCCAAGGATGCAGCTTAGACTTGCGCTGATCTTCAGAAAGTGTGCCTAGCCCCAAACCCCAGCCCTCCCAGCCAGTTTCTCCCTGTGCACAGGGGCTCACCACCTCCCCTTCCCCACTGTTAGTAAATCAGGTAAAGAAGAATCAGATGAAGGGGTACAAGGGCATGGAGACAGTGGGGAAGAGCATGACTGAGTAAAACAGCAGGAAGCAGGACTTTGCCTATGTCTATCTCCTATTTATCTTCAGCAAGTGAGAGTTAATCCTACTTCTAGCCTTCAAACGAAGGCTGAAGAAGCCATTGTTGGTAACTTAGAAGGCATCTGAAAGAGGCCCTGATATCTGAATCTTCTCAACAACACCCTGAGCTAGGTTTGAATACCTTCCGGGATGGGGATCTCATTACTTCAGAGAAATTCAACCCTCTGCACAGCTCTGACTTACATTAGATCAATATCTGTCTCTGGCCACCAGCCATATATTTTGTCTTGGGGCAGAACAGGCAAGTCTAATCCCTTTCCCCGGGCCGGCCGCAGCCAGAGCGGTTATCTTGGCCAGCAGCTATAATGTACACTTCCCCTCCAGGCAGAATGCCCCTCTTCATCTGCCCGTGCTCACAGGAGAGGCTGTTGAGGCGCACAGTTCGTAGTCCTCCGGCCACCTGTTTACAGGGAATCTATCCAGTTGAGAAGCATAGGCAGCTGTGATTGAGTAAAGGGTGACTGCCAGGACTAAGGGAAAGCCCCTCCCCTGGAGCCCAGAGTAGCCCAGTGGAGAGCGCAGTGTCCACAGGAGCCCCTTCCCCATTGCCTCCAGACTTGCAAGGCCTTGATTGGTAGAAAAAAGAAAAGCTGCCTTACCAGGCTTCCCACCCCCAACTCACCTGCTCCCACCACCTCTGCCCCCAGAGTCTTTCTCCCTTTTAGCCAGAGGCCTCTTCAACCCCAGGGAAGAGGCATCCTAGATTAGGCTGATTGACTTCAGAACCAAACCTCAAGATACTAGTTCAGCATTCTCGAATGGGCTTCCCTCCCCAAGGCCCTCTGGAGTTCTCATCCGCCAGGTGGCTAGAGCCGGCCCAAGAGGTGGTTGGAACTTGGACATCAGTGTGGTAGCTGGCTGCTGGGGTGCCTAGAACCTGGGGCTTCAGGTGAGAGGTCTGTCGGGGCCTCTGTGAAGAGATCCTGCAGACCCTTCCAGCAGAGGCTGAACCCCCAAAATGGCAGGGGGGAAGCCAGCAAACCTAGCAGGAGCTCACCCTCCTGCACTGGACCTAGCTGCCTAGCCCACAGGTCCCAGCACTGCCCAGCCGCCTCTCACCTAAAATGTTTGGGATGTGACCCCCACACTTGCAAGATGAAAGGGAGGCAAGTGCGCTAAGAGGGGTCATATGCTAAACCAACGCAAGGCAGATCACACTACTGAGGTGTGGGAAGAAGACTCTGGACATTGGAGCTAGAGGACATGAGTTGTCTTGTCCACGGGGAAGAGAAACTTGGGTTCCAGCCCAGGCTCTGTCATTCCCTCTCTGAACCTCAGCTTTAAAACCTGAGTCCTTACCGGAAGAGTGTGAGCCTTTTCCAACTCAGGCTGCTGGGGCAACGCAGGGGGAGCCTGGGCTGGTGAGCGCTGCTGTGCTGAGCTGTGCTGAGCTATATCTAGCTGTGCTGAGGGCCAGGCCCAGACCAAGTGTGGAGTTGTAAGAACAGTCCAGCTGGGCCTGTTGCAAGAGCTTATCTTGATCTTTGGCAGACATGTAGCCTCAAGCAAGTTACTTCCCCAAGACTGGCCTCAGTTTCCCCTTCTGGATTATCAGGAGGTGTGACCAGGTAGTCCCTGGGGCCCCTCCCATCTCTGATACTATAAAGATCTACTTTCCTTTTGACCCCCCAAGATCTGTTCTATGGGCTGGAAACTGCTGCTGGGAACAGCAGGCAGACCTGAGCTTTGCCTGAGCCCCTCGGCAAATGTGGTGGGAAATGAAGGAGCAGTGGGGATCCAGAGGCTCTCAAAAGAGATATGCAGTCACCTCCACCTCAGTAGGGAGGCTCAGGAAGTGGGAGACCAATTCCTAGCACCAGGAGGAGGAGCCAGCCCTCCCCCCAGCCTCCTATACTCATCCCCCCCACCCCCTTACCCCCCCAGGGCCACTCACTGTGCAACCAGAACCACCCCAGCAGGCCCCAAGCAGCTGGGCCAAAGAACATTAATTTAGGGGAGCTGCCTGAGCCAAGTCCAGCTCTCCAAGGAGCCAGGTCCAGCTTGTACCTTCCAAACTGTGCAGGGAGAAAAGTTCTAGAATGAGGACGATACTGCTGAGTATCAGGGGCTGGTCTTTGCCCCAGAAGGAAGCAGGTGGACTCCCAGTGTCTTCTGCTGCTCAGTCCACCTCCCTTCCTCACTTTCCCTCTCTGTTAGGCAGACAAATAACCACCCTGACATCCAGCCCTTGGAAGGACTGGGGGCTCTGGAGGGCAGATGTCCCTTTAAACCAAGGTGCCCTTTGTTCTGTTTTAAATACCACCCACCTCTGGTTAAGCTGCCACCTGCTTTCTGGCTTCTCTCTCATATAGCAGCTGTAACCTTTGTAGGCATTAGGACTACCAATGTCAGGATTCTTCTGGAATGTTCTAAGATGCACTGGTGATGGTCTCTGATTCACTAGAGAACAGACAGAGGTGACAAAGAAATCAGGAGAAAAGTAGGAACCAAACACTTCAGTATCTCCTTGCCATTTTGGAAGTTGAGATTTTTCAAGAGCAAAGGACAGTGTGTCTGATAAGAGAGCTCCTAGGTCAGGAGGTGACCTTCCATCCTGAACTCAGACTGATGGCACAGCTCGGAACGCGGTGATGCCGATGGGGTATGAGCACCCTAACTCTTCCCCCAGTCACCCCATCTGTGAAGTTGTACCAGGACAGACCTTAAGACATTAGTAGGAAGGACACTGTACCAGACCAGGTGACAGACTGGCCTGCTGTCATCTATTTTCCCCAAGTCCAGAGAAGGCAGAGAGATGCCCACCTAGTCAGACACAGCTGAGAAACGGGGCAGGAAGGATGCCCCACCCACCCACAGAAGAACAGGCAATGCCAGCATAACAGTTAACCTTGGGAGACTAAAAGGGTGTCCTCCGAGAACAGGGTGTGGGCCACTGTGTGGTGCTGCTTCTGAGGTGGGTAGAGTCCCCCAAGATTCTGGGAAGGCGAAGGGGGGAAGAAATGAAAAACGTGTCACCAGAGCAGGGGGCCCTACCTCAGCCTTGACAGGGGTCTGGCTGTGTCAGTGGGATTATCAGGAAAGGAGCCTCCTGTCAGAATCCTGGAAAGCTTCAGCATACCCCACTCTGCACCCCTAAAAAAAGCCACACCCAAGAGATATACAGGGGAGACGATCTGTTTATTGCAGCCAATAAATCCAAGTGATAAGACATAACGCAAAAAACCTCAGTCCGCTCCAAAAAGCAGACACAGCACAGCATTGGGGTCACAGAGGACCATTTAAGTTTCTCTTTCCACCACATCTCCCACCCACCGTGTAGCAGGTAAAACAAGAAAGTGCATGAAAATAGTTGGGTCTCCCCCTCCTAGTGCACAAAGAGCAATGAGAACATTCCAACGCTTGCCTTTGGTGAATCCACTCAGAACACTGAGAAATGGCTGTCCCCTCCCCCCCGCCACAATGTAACTTTTGGGGTGGGTGTAGTGAGATGTTTTTATTTATATATATAATATATCTATACCTATATATAGACTATGTCCAAATGCATCAGCAAGCTTCAGCAAAGGAAGACACAGCAAGAGGCACAGCGAGAGACAAAAGCTGTCTATCCTTAAGACATTAGTAGGAAGGAAATTTCTTGATCCATCACTCGTTCCAACTGCACCAAGTTATTCCTGTGGTCCGGGCTATCCTTTTGGACCTCACCAGTATTTTCAGTCATCCATCTGCTTGACCTGACCTTGTAAATATTTACCAGCCCACCTCCCAGAGGAAACTAGCAGGAGAAATATGGCTCTGATCAGCTTCTCCTTTTTCTAATAAATCGGATATAACTGCGATGAGCCCATAGGTAGGAGGGCAGGTAGCTATTTCCAAAGCCCCTTCCAAGGCACCTCAAGGCATTTTGTCCTGAAGATGTGTGCTTTGTTCTTATAAGCTAAACCTCGGGGGCCAGCCAGCCCTTCTCTCTTTACAGCGGCCCTGAATTAGGAGGAGGAGACAGGGTGTTCAGGGAAAGCAGGAGGGGCAAGGGCAGTGGAGAAAACCAGCAGACTCAACTCAGCAGAGCGCAGTGACAGGGACATGCAGCCAAAGTGGGACTGGCAACCCACCGAGCAGAAGAGGGGCAGCTTGCTGGTGTAGAGAGCAGGCTCGATACATGGCTGCTGTGGAAACATCTCACTGCTTCCCACCTCTCCTCACAGAAGCCCCACCCTGTTCCCAACCTCCTTGCCTTGGGGGAGCAGCTCTGAGGCCTCTGGAAGAGGGTCTAAGAGGCTAGAGAAGAAAGCGCTTATGAGGGTGGGCACCTGCAAAAATGGGTCCCTGCTTGTCCCCATCTGCTGGTGGAGGGGCCTGCTCTTCCGAGACCCCACTAGGTCAGGGCAGAGCAGGGAAGGAACCCAGAAGTCTTGGGCTTCATAATGGAGAGCTAGGAATTGTTAGGAGGAGCCCAGGGAATCTTGCAATAATTCCCCTACATGTTATGAGACCTGGAAAAGGAAAAGTTCCCCGCATCGGCATAGAGTCTCCCTCACTCCTCCGGGAGAGGAGAGCCAGAAGAGGTGAAGTCTGCAAGAGGCAGGAGTGTCTGACAACCCCCTTTGGTCTTGGCTGGAGTGAGGCGCCCGCCACCCACCTCTCCCTCTGTCTGCTGGCCGGCCTTCAGGCTCTGGGCCTCCCGGTGGCTTAGCCTCCCCATTGGCAGTGTGTTGATTGGCAGTTAGGTACTGAGCCTTTGGGTTAGAACTTCCAGATCAGCTGGCCCCACCCCACCCAGACGCTACCTGGCCAGCCCACTCACCCCCTACTCTGTGTCCACTCTGCCCCTTCTCCCCCTCTTCCCTGTTATATCTGCTCTCTTCCCTTCCCTCCCTCCCTCCCCAGGGCCCACATTCTGGAATCCCTTCCGTCAGCCTCAGCTCCAGCCCCAGAAGCAGTGGCTGCAGAGGTGGAATTAGATGTACCCCAGATTTTAATCTTGGCCCCCACAGCACTGTCCTGGAGGCTCCCAACTCTGTTATGGCTTTGTGTGCATCCCCAGCACCTGGCACAGTGCCTGACACATGGCAGGTGCTCAATAAATGGGTGTTGAATTGACACGTGTTAACTGACGCTCCCTTTGCTGTTGCTCTCTCCCCAGATTGGCCATTGATGGGCAGAGGCAGAGAATGGTCCCTGAGACTGTCAGTCCTGTCTGGGCCCCTTTCCCCAGACTCATCCCTGCCCTGGGCACTGACTCCCTGAGCCAGGGCAGGCTGAGTGCCTGGGAAGGCCGGGAAGTGCTGCAGAGGGTCAGCCAGTGGGGAAAGGGGACACTGCCCACAGCTCTGCCCTCGGCCCCCTCGCTCTCTCCCTGCCCAGCACAGCCTGGAGGGGCCTGGAGGGGGCCCCCACCTCCTTCTCTGGCATCCCCCTCCCCCCAGGCCCCTCCTGCCAGGAAAACTATGGCTCTTGATTCAAACTGGAGACTGAGGAGCCAGGGAGCTGGGAGGACCCTCGGCTCCTGTCTGTTTGAACTCCTTCGGTGAGTTGGTCTCTGTGGGTCTCCCAAAGGAACGTTCTCCAAACCAGCAGAGTCTTTCTCTGTCTCTCTCCCTGTCTAGAGGCTTAAGCGAGTTCTTGAATGTGATTATAAATGGCAGTGAAAGTTGGCTCCCCACAAATCCTACTCTCTTCCACACAGAGGGAGTTCAAGGTGGGGCGGCATGGTTCCAGAGGTGGCCTGGCTCCTGATCTTGAGGCTCCAAGGCCTCCCCTCGCATTTCCCACTTCCCTCAAGGCTTTCCCTTCCCAGCTGTCTCCAGGCAAAAGCCAGACAAAACCCCCAGTGAGGGCAAGAGATGGAGAGGGCCGGAGAGGGCCGTCCAGACCTGCCGAGATGAAGCTGCCCAGCTCTGGCATCTGTTCCTCTGCGTGGCCTCCACCCCTCTACGCCTGGCTGCCCCTGGCCAAGTCCACTTTACCCCAGCCCCTGACCTTTCCTCCCTCCGCTGACTTTGAAATTCATTTCCTGCCGCGGGTAACTGTAGTGGAAATGACAGGCCTGGAACAACACGACCCACCCAGCTGCCTTTCCACTGTGACCCTTACCCCAGATCCCCAGGAATTAGCAGCCCCCAGAAACCCCCAGGCTTCTATGGTAGCAGCTAGAGAGGGACAAGCGAGTGAGAGCAGGGCTGCCTGGGCCAGGGCTTCCCTTCAACGCCCAGGAAGTGCACAGTTGTCCCTTTAACACATGCCCCCAAGTTAGAGGACCCCAGCACCAGCCCAGCCCAGCAGGGCTCCCAGGGCAGGGAGCAGCAGGGAGCTGGGAAGGCCTCTCCCCAGCCACACGTCCTCTCTGAAGCCTCTGCCACCAGCCAAGTCCCAGGCTGGGCAGACTGGACACTGAGCTCCCCTCCACACTGCCCACCCTCCGCTCTTCTCTATGGGACCCCCCCCAGGCAGGTTTGAGCCCACTTCTCCCTCCCCAGGGCCCACACATCCCAGACGCCATGACAGTTTTCCCAAATGAAAGAGAGGTGGGTCACTCTTGGTGCAGGGTGGGGGACACAGTGAGGGGTTCAGGAGGCCCAGGGGGGCCCTGGGGTCCCAGTTCAGGAGAAGCACACTGAGAGAGGGCAGGCAGGGGCACACTGTGCGGGCGGAGTGGAGGGAGCGGGGCAGCAGGGGCCGGGCGCCCCTTACTTGGTGCCCTCGTCGGCGTTACCCTCTCCATCTGTCTTGCCCTCCTCCTCTGTCTTCAAGTCGTCCGTGCTCAGTTTCTGCTCTTTTTTCCTCCTCACACACTTCACCACCATCAGCGCCAAGATGACCACAGCCAGGAAGCCCCCCACAGAGGCACCCACGATCACCGCCACAGTGGAATCCCGCTCGGGGGGCTCTGGAGAAGGGAAAGACAGAGACCTACTGGGCATGGGGGCTCTGAGGGGGCTCCTCCTCTGCCCCCTGCTTCCGTTAGGGGAAAGGCCGTCCTCAGTGGATCACACAACTACATTTAGAAACGCCGACCCCATCCAAACCACCAATATTGCAGAACCACAAATCCGATAAAATGATTATCAAAGAATAAATCACTAGAACCTGATAGTAAAATTAAACAGCCAGGCTGGGGTAAAACCGAAGACGTAAGCCTTGGGGGCGCTCTGCGTTCAGAGCCATCTGCCTTGACTCCAGACCCACTCTGTACACATGCCATTGGATTCCAGCTCAAGAGAGCTCATAGGATATTTACGAATTTACATCCCTCCCGTCTCCTTATGTTGTCACTACTTTAGTTCCCCTTCTTTTATAAAATAAACCTCTATTAACCTTTATTATATATACCTGCAACTGATACTTATTATAAATGCCTTTCAAGCGCGGGTGAAAACCCAGCCAGGCAAACCCATTTTATGTTAGGGTTGCCCTGTCTGTAACACTCCCAACACCGTGCATGGGCTGTCCAGACCACTCTCCTCCAAGGGAAGGACTTGAGTCAAAGAGGAAAATCAACCCTCCCAAGCTAACTTGGGGCTCGCCCACATGCCCCCAGGGGAGGGTGGACTTGAGCCCACAGACCCAGCTTGGATGCAATTACTAACCCTCAGTTTCTTCACTTGTAAAATGGGGGTAAAATAGTACCCTCCAAGGAGGGCTTGAGGAGGACAAAGTGTCCTAACTGAGTCTACTCCTCCAGCTGAGACACAGTGAGTGCTGGCTAGGTGATGGTGCTATAACCACAAATAAGGTCACGACCTTGACCCATGTCCCGGGGACTCTGTCCAGTTCCCCAAGGACTGCAGGGAATAAAACGGACACCTGACCCCAGCGTGAGCTGCCGCATCCAGGCACAGCTGCTGCTCAGGTGCCCTGAGCAGGCCAGAGTAGTCGACGGGAAAGATCAGGTGGGAAGAGCTCTGGGGGCCCCACCCGCCCTCACCTTCCAGGAGGACCTTCAGGTTGATCTTGCCGTGGCCGCGGTTGCGGTCGGGCGGGTTCATGATGTAGCAGTTGTAGATGCCCTCGTCCTCCAGCTGCACGTTTTTCAGCATCACGGACACGTCGTACTTGCTGGGGTTCCCCGAGAACTCCACTCGGTCTCGGAACCGCTCCAGCTTCAGGTTAATGATCTTCAGGCGGAACTGGAAGAACTGGGGATGGGACAAGCGACAGGCTGGGGCATTGGAGGGGCAGGGAGCGGCCAAGCAAGCGAGCAGGATGCCCCCCTCCTGTGAACCCTCTGTCCTGGAAGCAGTACTGTCACACCCCAAAAGGGCTGACCGCCTCTACCCTCCCCAGGCCACCCAGGGGTGGCATCAGGGTACCCCCTGGCAGAGGCTTCCACAGGCAGCCCACCGGGGTCCGGAGGAAGGCCAGGGCGTGGGACACGTGGGCTTCCGACTGAGGTGGGGCCCCGCACCCCGCTGCACGCGGCCTCCCCCAAACCAGGCTTCACCATCTCCTCGGAGCAGTTACTGCACTCCTGGTACGTCCAGTTCAGGGAGAACTGCTTGTGGTTCACCGTGTAGCAGGAGTTGAAGGTGCAGGACAGGCGGGCGTCGGAGCCGTTGAGGACGTTGAGGTTGGTGGGTACTGTGACTTCCATGCTCCGCCCCGGTGGCACTGCAGACAAAGCCACAGCTGGTGGGGGTCTGGCTGACAGGGAGGGGCCAGCGGGAAGTGGAGCAGAGCTGTGGCCGAAGGCTGGGTCCCTCACATTTGAACTCAGTTGGGGGTGCGGGGGATGTAAAGGCTATAAATAAAGGCTTCTTGGGTTCAGAAGGCCAAGCAAAGCTGGATGGAGAAGGACCGTATCATCTGCCAAGCCAGAGACCCCGAGAACCTTTTCCAGGACCCCTGTGGGGCAGACCCTCCTCCTGGCCACCCTGCCCCATTCCTGCTGCTGCCGCCTGCTTGATGAAGATGCTGGCCAAGGGGCTTCACTGTGCTGCCTCAGCTTCCCCCGTCTTCCTTCCACCTCTTGCACCAGTCCTCTTTGCTGAGTTTAAGTCCTCCCGGCTAACGCTAAGTCCTCCCCTCCACGGGCTGGGCAGCCTTGAGGACAGATGGAGATTCCGAAGCCCCAGGGCCAGAGCCAAGCCAGTGCAGCCCAGGGCCCCAGGGCCAGAGCCAAGCCAGTGCAGCCCAGTACCCCTCTTTTCCCTCAGGCCTCTGGCAGGGGGAAGGCGTGCAAACAAGCCATGGCCGGGAAAGGTGCCCCAGAAGAGACGTCACTGCAGGAGCACTCGGTGCGTCCACGGGCACAGGAGTCCCCTTGGGAGAGAGACACCGCTGCGGGCTGACGCGGGCTGCAGGGTGGCAGGTGGGGGCCTCAGGCTTCTGTGGGTCCTATGAGAGCACCAGTCTTGGCTCGGGAGGGCTGCGGCTGGGGCTGAGAAAGACCCCCCACTCTGCTATCTAAGCAGGGCAGAGTCTAGGGTGCCTGCAGTCTTGGGAGCAAAATTAAAGGGCCCTCACCCTCACACTCAGGGTGACACACCTCCTCAAACTTTGAATCCTAGGCCCCCAGCTCTCTTGCCTCCCCCTTCCCCTGGCCTGCATGCTAAGAGTCTCTGCCCACACTCAGGGCTTCATCCCAACAGCTGGACTTTCTTTATAGAGGACGAGCAGTGACGCTCCGCATCCATCATTCGCTCACTTACCAAATATTCACACATCTCCCCCTGTGGCCTTGGCCTCGGGGGTCACTGCTGTGAACCAGACAGGCAGGCTCACCGCAACATGGAGCTTGTGTTCTGGGGACGGGGATAGATGCTAACGGGAATAAAGAATAATGCAACTTTGACCATCGCAAGAGCTGTAAGAAATAAAGCAGGATAAAGGGGTGCTGTTTTAGGCGGGTGGTCAGGGATCTGCTCTAAGGAGGCTGTGTGTAGGCGACCCCTGAATGAAGTGAGGCCGTGAGCTGGTAGAAGTTTTGAGGGGCTCAAGCTCCCAGGCCACAGGGCATCGAGGTCAAAGCCCTGGTGACCGCGGGAGCACGACGGCAGTGACTTCGGAGAGGCCAACGGTGAGGCCTTGGGTCCAAGAGTCAGGCCGGGAGCAGGTCACAGAGCTTGGGGGTCAGAACAGAGCTGGGACTGTAGTCTTCTGAGGTGAGCTAGGTAGTCACCGGGGTTGGGGCAAGGGGGCAGCTAGGAGGTTGTCCAGGCAAGAGCTATGCTGTCAATCTGGAAAGACACATCCAGGAGATCCTTAGATGTGGGTTCAGTCCCAGCGCCACCTCCATCAGCTGGGAGGACATGGGCAAACTCCCTCACTTTCTACAACTCCGTCTCCTCCATAAAGCGCAGGTGATGCCGCCTACCTACCTTGCAGGGCCGGTCCCAAACTAAATAAGGTAAAATATATGAGCGGAGTGAGTGTGCGGTCTGCCTGGTTACAAGTGCTCAGCAAGCTCCGATTAGCCAAAAACCTCCTCGAATTCTGGCCCCTAAAAGGAAGGGCTTCTGGGGGAGTCTCCAGGGGAAAGCACCTTGGGGTCTGACCCCTCAGGCCAGCCCCTGGGATTCCCCCACACCTGACACACAGCCCAGGAGGTCCAGCTGCTGATAGGCAGAGGGTCGCCTGCAGGGCTCACTCTTTTTGAATTGCTTTAATTCAAATAGCCACTTGGCCCCACCCCAGAAGCAGCCATACTGCAGCCTGACATACAGTCTGCAGCCGGCCCCCACAGCCTTCACCCCAGGGTGAGGGGGTGGGGTCAGTCGGCAGGACTGAGAAGAGACTCTGAACTGCTGGTCCTGGAGGTCATGACCCCTGAGCCCTGGCTGGAGGGAGAGGCACGGGACCCCCCTGCAAACCCAAGGACCCCAGGTGCATGCTACAGTGCCCATTAGGGGAGCTAACCTGGGGAGGCTAAGGGGGGCCCTGCAGGAAGAACAAAGCCCAGGTCGCATCTCCCCACTTTCAAGGCCATTATGAAAGCACAGCGCCGGGCAAGCAGAAGGTGTAAAGAAAATACCAGCGCCACCCCCACTCTGCAGAGGCAGAGAAATCTGCAGGGAAAGAGCCTGGCAGGGCCTTGTCCTGAGCTTACCCTGTATCGCAGGAAGGCCCTGCCACCTGCCCAGGCCAGTCCCCTTCCCGGCCAGAAGACCTCCACCAGGAGCGACCTCAGGAAGCAGCCACCTCAGTCTGAGGGACCCACCCCTGGCCTCTCTCCTGTCCAGGCCCACGACATCACACCTATTAGAACTTGAACCCCAGCAGGCAGCTCCAACCATCCTGAACAGCCAGCATCCTGGCGTGTGGGAGGGCAGAGCTGTAGGGAGTGAGGGGCCTTTTCTGGATGGCAGGATGGGGACACACAGAGAGGTGCAAGGTGGGGCCCCTCTGCGGCATCCCTACTTTGCAGACCGGCAGGAGGAACACGTGTGCCCTCTAGTGGTCAGAGAGGTCAACGACAAGTCCCAACTGCAGAAGAAGAGGAGACACCCACCAGACTAGAAAGTCAGAGGGGAGAACCTCAAAAGCTGTATGTAACTCTAGCCCTGCAGTTTTACCAGTTAGATAAATGAGGGCCTGAGAGAGACACACACCCGGGTTAGAGGAAGCAGGGGCCAGAACCACAGTTCCTGGCTTCCAGTGCTGGGCCCGCACTACAACCTGAGGCCTCACCAGGCCTCTGGGCGCCCAGTCTCAAGGCAAGGGCTTTGGGCCTTCACCAACCCAGGCCCTCGTGAGGCACATGTACCACGAGGTCAGAGCTGTGAGCAACAGCCTGCTGTCCTGGAGAACCCCGTCACTTGAGGAAAGTAGCCAAATCCACACCGAGGCCCAAAGGAGGCCTTTGTAACAGCAGCAAAGAGCTGGGTTATGTTCTCACAGATACAACAATCTTATTATGACCCCCCACTTTCCAAGTAAGGAAATGCAGCACAAAGAGATGAAATGAACAACCTAAGTTCACAGCTGGTACATGACAAGGCTAGATTTGAACCCAGGCCCAGACTCCAAACAGGTAGGGGCATGACTGTCGTTCCCGGTGTCCCAGGGATGGAGCCCAGCCCCATCCTTGTCAGCCCCAGCTCTGGCAGGCTGGCCAGAGGGGGATGGGTCTTCTGATTTCTCACTCATGGAAAGGAAATGATGATCAACAGAGGCTAGGAGTTAGGTCCAAACACCTCCACTGCACCCCATGCCCCACGCTCCCCTTCCCCCATATCATTCACTGTTCTAACTGGCCCACCTTACAGTGATCACAAAAATTTGCTCATTTCCTGCAGAGGCTGGGATTTAATTCTTTTTATTCCCCTTTCCAACCCTACAGCAACTTATAAGGTAGGTTTATCTTATTCTTGATTTTAACAGGGTAGAGAGACTATGTAAAATAGAGAAATTGTCTCCCCGGCTTTCTGGGGTACATTGTCTCCTGGAACAAACACTGCCACCCAGGTGAGTGTGACATGCCTCCCCCATCTCCTGCATGTCTCGGTATGAACCTTCTGCACACCTCCATGTACACCTTCCTGCACCCCAAGATCTCCCCTCCCAGGCCAGTCCATCCCTATGCAGCCCTGAGATCAGCCTTCATCATCACTCCTCACCCCAACACCTGCACTGGCTCCTTGTCACCTTCAAGCCCAAGTCCAGGCTCCAGGGCATGACTTCCAAGCTACATTCTCGTCCTTCCCTCCTCTCCTCTCCCTCCCTCCATCAGCCTCCACTCCATTACCCCCAGAGTTCCTTCTTTTCCAGAAAACACTACCTTCTTTCACTCCTTGTACGTCTTTGCCTCAGATTGGAAGCTCCTTCACCCTTCTGCCCCTGCAGCCCTCGCACTCTTCCTACAGATCCCAGCTAATAAGGCTTCAGCTCAGGGCCAGCTTCCCAGCGCCTGCACCCGCTCCCCAGCCCTGTGCCCGTGGCATCCACGTGACTCAAGGCAGACCAGCAGCGACCAGGGCCAGATAAGCTAACCTCCGGGCACCTCAGCTTCCTCGTCTCTAAAGCGGGAGATGCTGGCAGGGCTGTTGTGGGGACGCCATGCCTTACTAGCAGTGAGTCTCACGCAGTGCCTGGTGCATGTCAGCTGGACAGGGCTTGGTACGTTGCGACCGCCACGCGTCCTGTTTCTGTTAGCAGCATGCATGGGACACGGCGTTGTTTTATCTGTCGATGTGTCTGTGTCCGTCAGGAGGCTCTGGGGAACTGAGGCCCAAAGCATGTGTGATACACAGTGGGCCTGCAGCAGGATCCACAGGGGGCGGGGAAGGCCTCTGCCCCCGTCTGCCCCCAGCCGCAGACCCATGCAACAGGCCTGGCCGAGGACCAGACTCCACTTTCTAGGCCTCTGCCTGTGTAACCCAGACATCAGGACCAGGTTAGAGCCAGCGGTCTTGAGAAAAGCTCTAGGGCAACCCAATGGTTTGGATTGTTTCTGACTAAAACCCATCGCCCACGCTCCTGTTGCCTGTCCAGAGGTTGCCTAGCTTGTCTCCCGCCTCATGGCCACCTCTCTACTCATCCTCATAAACCCAGGCCCTGGCCAGTCCCCTCCTTGTCACTCATGGCGTCTCTCCATCTTGGGGACCGCTGCTATTATAGCCACCAAAGTCCCAATGCCCACGTCAGGCCTCTGCCTTGGAACGCCCAGGGCATGTCTACCCACAGCACCCATCGAGGTCAAGTCCAAATCCCCATTCCTGCGTCTTTCCTGAGCCTCCCCACCCCAGCTCTGGAAAGGCTTGAGCTTCCTCTCAGGCCCCACAGCTGCTGGGCTCTGACCTCTTCATCCCAGACTGATTTCCCTAAACCACACCCGGTCCTGGTGACTGAGGCCCTTTCCTCTCCTCACATGAGTTACGCTCTCTCAAGGCTGCCTCCCTCCCCCAATGGTGCTCCCCAGCTCCCCAAGGAGCTCCCCTGTCCTCTATCCCCAGCTCCATACACACAGGCCATTCACCCAACTCCCCCTTTTTGCTGGTACTTTTGATTCTAGAATCAATTATTGTTAATAAGCAACACCATGCCTTAAACACTGAGAAACCAGCTAAGTCTCTCAGTGAGTTCAACAGCTAAGAGACCATGACAAACAGGGGTTCAGACCTCAGCTCCCCTCAAACTAGTCATATGACCCCATAAGGAAAGTTACCTGACTTCTCTGTGCCTGCACCTTCTGCTGTACCCTGAGGATACCAGCGGCTACCTCCCACACGGCTCAGCCAGACACACAGCCCACGAAGGCCGGCTGTGGTGGGGCACCCGCTGTGTGCCCGACCCACAGAGACCCAGGCAACAAGTAGGCAGGTATTCCCTGGCTCCCCGGAAGGACCTGAAGCTGGGAGGCGTCTAGTGACTCTGTGATCACGAAGTAAACGACAAAGGTGGTTTTACACCCGGACCTGATTTCAAGGCTCACGCTCTTCCTGCTGCCCAAGTTTCTGTAACATTCCCGCTGGGTTGGTGACGCCCCCCTCAGCAGCTCTTGCAGGCCTTGTCATGCAGGCTGCCGGGATGCTGCGCTGTGTCTGCTTAGCTCCGCTACCCAGGACCTGGCATGGTCTGACGGAGACAGAGAGCCACTTTGTGCTAGGAATGTTCCCGCAGACAGTCCTGGGACCTGACCCTCAATGACTACACCAGCAATTACTACGTTTAGGAGCAAGAATAAAACTACTATAAAGCACGCTTGCAAATAACTGTCTAGCCCACCTACCCATCGGGAAGGTGGTCGAATACGAAATGAACATCGGGACCACTTGACAAGACAGTCTGCGCGGCTGGACCAGTGGTCTGAGACCTGAGACACGGTCTTAATGGGCCACAGCCTTGCCCAGCCCTTGGGTTCTTTTTTTTTTTTTTTTTTCCTAATTTTCCTGGTCTCTTCACCTGGCCCCTCCTCCACGCCAGCTGGCTCAAGCCAGAGGTACCTTCTCTGTCAGCCTGCTTTGCCAGGTCCCCTCCCAATCCAGAGATCATTGCTCAAGCCTACTTCCCACCTACTTCCCACACACATTTCAACAAATCAGGGGTACAGATTTCCAGGGAACCAGACCCAGACTCAACTTTCTGTGCCCCCCCAACTCCCCCATATACTCTCTCCTAATATCCTAAATCTACCAGACCCCAAGGAGCAGGGTTTGTGGAAGAAGCCTTCTGGGGGGCAATTAAGTCCCAGAATTCCAGATTTCAGCAGCTTAAAGAAAATCCCATGAAGAGTCCGTAGCTCTACCTCCCCTCTGCCCCCACCCCCATGTAGGTCAACTTCAGGGAAATCCAAAGACAATCACCTCCCTAGATCCTTGTCCTCACCGAGGAACTCAGATCCCCTGACCCAGCGTTTCTGTGACAACTAGTCCCAGCCGATGCAGCCCCAGCAGCGTCTCCCCCAGACCCGGCAGGCACCTCCCTTCCCAAGGACACCAAGGGGAAGCTTAGCTCTGCCTCCCTCCTGCCCCTCCCCCATCCACTTCCAGCGCTCTGTCCTGGGGACCCTCGGGAGCATGCAGAGGTACCGTCTAACTTACCCAAAGAGAAAAAGAGACTGAGCCCCGTGAGACTGAAGGCAGGGCGAGGTAGCCAGGCATCTTTGTGCATTTTCAGACTGAGATGTTAGTCGGGTGGGGTGTGGGAGAGGGTGATTTGAGGGGCGGAGGGCTACAAGGGAGAAATGGTTAAATGCTAAAAAGAAATGCACAGATGTACTTCAAAGACACATACAACATTAAGGAAGCTTTATTTCCATCTCTCTAATATGGCCGGCTTGTATGTTGCTGCTTAAAAGAGAGAGGGAGTGTGTAAAGGAGAGAGAGAGAGAAAAGGGGGATGGAGTAAATTTTGTGGTTGGTGGATTTCAAAAAGCAGGTGGGAGGGCTGAAAAAGTCTTTCTCCAAGGAATGAAGTTCCTCGAATTTTTATCCCCCAAAGTAAGCACGAAAGCAAATCCTGACTTTCCCCTTTACTGAGATGCTTGTTGGGTTTTGAAAGCTGTCAGAGGAACCCATTTATTTCAAAGCTTTGGGGGGGGGTCTCTTGTGTCATTTAAAAACCCCCAAAAAAGGAAATGCTTGTTTTTTGTGTTATGGGGAAATGGTTCAGGGAAGTGAGTTGGGTAAACTTTCAAGAAGTAATAACTTCTTTGTTTTGTGTTTTTTTTCCCCTAGCATTTCCATTGAAAACAGAACATCAAAGCCAACTGGTGTAAAAACACCTAAGAGGTTTTTGCAATCCAATGTGAGGTGAACCTTTGGGGAATTCTGATTCCATCAACTCAACAGTAAATAGACATTTTAGGACAACTGGGAAACAGTAAATATGGACTGGGCATTAGATGATATTAATGGATGATTCGTAATTGCTTGGGGTGTGATAAAAATATAGATAATTATCAGTGTAATTATTTATTACACTGGAGTGTTTACAGGTGAAATGATATGACTGAAATTTGCTTTAAAATATTCCCAGAGGGAAAAAAAAAGCACTAGATAGGTAACAGCTGGCTATTGTAGCTACTTGTTGAAACCCCTAGTTAGGGCTTCCAAGGGGCCCTCGTACAGTTCTCTCTTCTGTTGTCTGTTTTGAATGATTATTCTTTTGAAAGAGGAAGACAAATAGGCTAATGTCACAAGTAGGAAAACTTTGTGGAGACTCAAAGTGACCCCCAACAGAGAAAGTGGCCCTCCTACTCTTCTGGGGAGCCACTGAATAAGAGCACAGCTCCTCAGGCACCTGCCACGGGAACTATGATGGGCCACTGAGGCCCCAAAGCCAGAGCCACTAGTATTTCTGAGCATGAACTCTGTGCCACGTGACATGCCAACTCAACGGTAACCTGGGATAGTTCATTTCCTTCTTTTTTTAAAATGAGAGTGAGAAAACACAGTGTAGGGTCAGAGAACAATCAGGTCTTTCCACCCTCCCACTACTAGTGTGATGATGGACACCTGCGGTGCTGTGCGCATGCCTAGGTGGGCGTGCGCAAGTGGGCGCTCCTGAGTTGGACATGGGCTTAAATGGGCGGCGTCATGAGGACGCCAGGACCAACAGTACTGACCAACGTGAGCAGCAGCAGCTGAGAGGGTGAGATGCGCCAGGGCCTGGGAGGCCTGCCAGCCTCCCGGCCCCCGGCATCCATGCCTGCCATGTACCTGATGCCACCTCTGATGTAGAGATCAATAAAAGCATAAAAAGCCACCGAGGACCCCAACACTCCTTCCTTTACCCCCTGTCTGCTAAGAACCATCCCGAACCTGCCCAGTGTGCCACCTTCCTGCTGCTACACACAGCCTCTTAGGATCTAGGAGAGTTACAAGCAGAACTGGAGACGGGATTCAAACTGAGGTGTGTGTGAAGCACTGGGGAGTCCTGGATCCCCTGCTGTCTACCACCTAGGAGACTATTCGAAGAAGCAAGGAAGGGGTCTCCAGGGATGGTAGGAAGGACAGTGCCAAGAGGAGGGCATGGAGGAACTAATGAAGCCAGCACCGTGCTAGGCACAGACAGACACCCAATGAGTGGGGACTGCAGAACTGCCAGAGACGTGCCTGAATGAACGAATGCATGCATGAATGAATCAGTGCGCAAACAAATGAAGGAACAAGCTGGGAGAAGGAAAAGGGAGAAGTGGACATTTATCATGAAGGCAGTGAAATCCAACAGGCACTGCAAAGCTCTCTGGCTGGGAAGAGAAGTGGGCCAGAGCTTGGAGGTAGTCGCTGAAGGCAGAAAGGTGGAGGAGGCTCTGTGGGTCTCCCACACCAGAGGAGATTGTCCAGGCGTGGGTCTTACACAGACTCTGTCCTCAGAGTGCTGTCACTTCACTAGGGTCTGACTGCGGTTAGTTTAGCCACAGAGCACACAGCCCATGTGAAGGAAAGTCGAGGGAGGAGAGGAAGGACTGCTAAGAGGAAGAATCTCCTGGTGACAAGTCCATGCTGCACCTCCACTGTGCTCGGGCTCCAGGCCCCCTCTCCATTGGCAGGTGTGCCCAGAGGGGCAGACTGGCACCAGCTTGGGGCTCAGCTCCCGCCCATGCCATCCCAGACTGCAGCACAGCCTCCCATGCTGCCGCAGGCACATGTCAGCCAGAGAGATTTGGTTTGATGTAGCCGGCCTCCTCTTTTTTAAAAAATGCAGCTAAAGGTGCCTGTGAGGCCCAGAAACCAGAGGAAGCTGCTTACCCAGCTCCCTTGGTTTCAAGCTGGGTCCAGAAGCTTCTATTTGAAGGCATCTGAGACATAAAATGGACACAGAGATTTCCTGTTTCTATCCAGAATTTTGCTTAGAGAAAGCAGGATATACATATAACAGAATAACCTTATCCACTTCCCCCTTCTAGAACCAAGGATCAGAAGGTGCTAGGGCATGAGTAAGGGGCTCTGGCAGGGGGAGAGCTACCCCAGGACCCCCACAGCTCACTCGGACCTCTAGATGCCCATGTACTCCAAGAGTATGCCTTCCCTGGAGCCAGTGACAGCCTGGAAGCAGACCCTCGACAAGGCCTGGGCAGAATGAAGACATCTGTGCCAAAGACAGCTTCTTTGGGGGTGAAGTCCTATTTTGAGGTTTCTACCCAGTGCTATTTATCAATGAAGATTTTAATCAGACAATACTCCCCTATCCACACTGCTGGAAAAAAAATTTTTACAAATAATCAGACAGAAGGCAGGTTCATTTTTACCTTTAGAAGCCTAGAAGAGACTGGAGAGAATCCCCCCAGTTACCTTAGAGTCTCACTTCTCAGATGTGGCCCCAGACCAGCATTGCCAACATCACCTGGGAACTGGTTAGAAATGCAGAGCCACAGGTCCTGTCTCAAGCCCTACATTTTTCATAAGATCTGCAGATCCTTCTTGAACACATTAAAGGGTGAGAAGAATTGCCTTCCTCTAATATCAAGAGGTTTGCCCCCTGTGCGCAAGGTGCAGGGAGAAACCAGGTGTGGGGAGTTGAGGAGCGGGAACAGGTATGCAGGGCAAATTGAGGATTCAAATGACGATCTCAGGTGGTCTGCAGAGCACAGGGCACCTGCTCACTGGCAGAGAACTCAGGATTCACTGCACCCTCTTCTCTGCCCCAGGCCCTTCTTAAGTCCCACACTGGCAAGGTTTCTCTTAACCCACACAGGGCTTTACATTTGTTGTGTAAATGAGTTAAAAATCAGGCTTTTTTTACACCCTCTACCACTGGTGTGATTCCCCGGGGCTGAAGGGTGTGGGGCACATGTGCCTGTGATTGGAGACACCTGGGCTCAGAGCACGGGGCATGCGCGTGTATAATCAGGACACCTATGCCGGGGAGACAGCTAAAAGGGCCAGGCCACTCTGGGGGGCAGGGGAGAGGCTCAAGTTGCTGTTTCCCTGCCAGGTCTGTCTCCTGTGTGCCAGACACTAGCTAGAAACTACAGACCCAGAAGTGAAGCACTACAGCTCACATTAAGAGCCCACGTTCTAGAAAGGAGACTGCTGTGCAACACCCCAGACCGGGTGGGTTCACCATCAGTTCTAACAGTTGCTTTTTTTAGGGTTTATTTATGCATACAAGAACTGGGGTACAGGCCAGAGGTGCAAGGGGTGAGAGGATCCACCAGAGACAGAGTGGGGAGCAGAACAGGCAGACTGACTGAAACACACTGCTGAGGGAGCAGCAGGCCAGACAGGAGAGGTCTGCTGCGCCATGTGGGTCCGCTCAAACACGCTGCAGTGACTGTGGATGCTTCATAGTTGTAGCGGCAGGATGGAGGTAGCACTGGAGCAAGGTTCGGGATGGTTCTGGGCAGACGGATCAAGGAAGGAGAGTCTTGGAGCCCTCGGTGGCTTTTATGCTTTATTTAGTAAAGGTGGCCAGGTACATGGCTGGCAGGGGTGCCGGGGGGCCGGGAGGCTGGCAGGCCTCCCAGCCCCCAGCGCATCTCACCCTCTCGGCTGCTGCTTCTCTCTCTGCTGCTGCTGCTGCTGTCAGTTCTCTCGGTTCTGTCCTCACAGTTCTGTCTGTTGGTCCTCACAGTTCTGGCGTCCTCATGACGCCGCCCATTTAAGCCCGTGTCCAACTCAGGTGCGCCCACTTGCGCATGCCC
Organism: Galemys pyrenaicus; assembly: GCA_019455555.1. Taxonomy (NCBI): domain Eukaryota; kingdom Metazoa; phylum Chordata; class Mammalia; order Eulipotyphla; family Talpidae; genus Galemys; species Galemys pyrenaicus. The sequence goes on from JAGFMF010011443.1 coordinate 2,898,870, forward strand.
ACCCTGGAATGCTCGCAGCACCACAGGTGTCCATCATCAATGGTAGGAGGGTGGAAATACCTGATCAACCTTTACCCTACAATAGTGATGCACCCTAATCCCTTGTGCCACCAGGGCGGCCCCAGTTCTAACAGTTTAAAAGAACTTTGAGCCCCTGGCAGCATCTTTGCACATTTTACCAGTAAGCAGGGGAGACAGCAACTTGAGTCCCCCTCCCCAGGGTGATGCCACCTTTTTATCCCCGCCCTCCTAGGCACAGGCGTGCACACTTGCACATGCGCACACACCGTGCTCGGGTGTCCACAATCAGGCACTCGTGCCCCACACCCACACCCGGTCTGCATTAACAAGATCAAGGCCACAGGTGCAGGTGATAGTCACAGAGGGTAGTGGCGTAAAAAGCCTGATTCAGAGACAAATGCATCGGCTCCCGGCACAGCACGATGAGGACAATCCCGTTTCAGGAGCACTGGAATGAAGATCCCTGGGATGGCTTGACTCCGTGTCAGTAGGAGTCAGACAGCATTGTTGGTTTTTGCTGTTGCACCCCAACTAAACTGTAGCTCTTTAACAATAGGAATGTTGTCTTACTCTTCTTAGTTTGCTTGGGGCCACTACTGGTCCCTGGGCAGGTGCAAATGAATGAACGTCTGTTTTACTCCTGGGAAAAGAGCAGATACTCCTTCAGCCGGCTCGCACCCAGCCCAGCAGGCAGCACCAGCGCTGGGAGTCAGGTTCACACTGCACTGCCCTGTCCACTCCCGAGGAATGCCCCGTCCACTCCCGAGGAATGCCATTCAGCAAGGGGTTGTCCCGTGTGGGCTCAGCTGCTGCAGGGTCTCTAAGAGCTTAAAATCTCTGGGAGAAAACTCAAGCCCCATAAAACAATTAGAGACCACCAGAAGATAAAACCTAGTTAGTGTGGAGTCATCCAGGACAAGGCGAGGAATAAGAGGTCACCCAAGCAGGACTCAAGCGGGGCCTTGAAGGAATGTTGAGTTGACAGGCAAGGAGGGGAAGAGAATGCCGGACAGGGAGCACCAGGAGCTAAGGCTCAGAAGCAGGAAAGGCACGTGGAGCAGGGGGTTCCTGTCATTAAAAAAAAAAGGAAGGGGTTGGTGTGGGTGAGTAGACAAGCTAGCACCAGAACACAGAAGGCCATGAACAGCCAATGTGGAGTTCAGACATGTGCTTCTGGAAGTTCTGGGACAGTTAATCACTGTTGCTACCGCCATCTGGGAAATAAGAAAGGTCTTAGCTTTCTGAAAAGACTCCGAGTTCCCTTATTTTATGATGAAGAGGAGATGTTTGAGGGTTGGGTTTACAGAAGTGGTGATGGCTTGCCTGACCTCCCTGAGGAACAGCAGACCACATTTGCAAGCCAGCTGGCCAGGGCAGGTCAAGGGTCCTGAAAAATTCTGTTTATTCTTGCCAAGAGAGTAACTGGTCTGTGTCAGATAAAATTTGCAAACTAAGGCTCTTTGACTCTAAGTAGCTAAATTCATTGAGTGGCCACATGGTCCCTTCCAACCACACACAAAAAAACTAGTGTTTTATAAAAGAAAATTGTCGATGTAGACATGTAAACCTAGTGACTAGCCGAAAGGAGGAAAAGGACGGGGCCGGCAACTAGGAACAGAGTTTAACGGAAGGGCTGGCAGAGGCCGCAGCCCGTGAAGAAGGCCCATCTTCCTCAGGTCCCCAGTGGACAGGCTGAACTGTTGCCATATCCAATAGCCAAACTGATGCTGCTGGATAAATGCTCCATTATTCATGGGTCGCCTCACCACCTCCATCCGTAAGCTGCTTTATGTTGGCAGAGGCCTGCGTGCTTCTGGAAGCCTTTGAATAGTGGAGCATCTGTTGTTCTAGGAACTTAAAATACTGCAAATTCAAATAACCAAACTGCTTGTTAAAGGATCTACTGTAAGGAGATCCAGCTTGCTCTGTCTCCAGCACCACCCTCCCCTCAGATGCTCACCTCTCAGAGCTCTGCAAAGCCCTTCCCCAAACTCAGCTTCCTAACGCTCTCTCTCTCTCTGTCTCTCTCTCTGTTGGAAGAGGGACTTAGGAATTTTGGGGTAAGTGACTTCTTCCCAAACAGTGAAAAATCCAACTGAGAAAAACACATTTGAAGGAGATGGAGGATTCAGATCAGTTCTAGCCCCTGAATGACCTCATTTAGTCCTCTAAATCCTATAGCCTCCATTTTATATAAGAGAAGAAACTTCAAAGAATTGAAGTAAGCCTGGCAATATTGAAGAGAGGAAGAGGCAGAGCCAAGATTTGGACCAGACCTTTATGAGCCTGAAGCCTATTCCCTTATTATATACCTTCAGTTCCCGCATCTAATAGACAACCACCCCAGGAAAGGGCCATGAGGGAGCGAACAGGTCTTTTCCATAGCTGCCTGCAGGGATTTTTCGGTTTTAAGCAAAATTAGTATTTGACAGGTGTGGGATTCCATCCACAACCCTGACACCACATCTATGCATGAGAGGTGGGTGGGGGAGGGTTGGAGGTGAGAGGTGGGCTTCCTTTTGCTCCTCAGTTACAACTGCTAGACCCAGAATGGAAACCAAACTGAATGGAACTAATTCAAATTTGGGTGAGTCAAACTCTGGAGGGGAGTACCCATACTTCCTCCACCAAAGCACCCTCTGCAGGGGGCACATGGATGAGCTGCTCAGCCCACCCTCCATCTCCTAACCCAACCTTCTCTTCCACCCAGAACAGGTGTAAAATCACCATCCATCCACCAAACTCTGTGTCCTGAAGGTCAGTGTCACACACAGACAAACTATGAGGAAGTGAGAAAGGGCCCTTTAGCCAAGGCGGAGTTGTTACTTAATAGCCCAGACTTGAAACCACTTCTTCTCCACAAACTCTTAGGAAATGAAAGAATCTTCCTACCCCCATAGTTACCATGCCAATATGTGCTCTCTTTCTGGTATATCGTCTGTAAGTCACTTTCAGTACACTAGCTGTAACTGTTGACATACTCCTTGTTTAGAGCTAACAGGTGAAAAGAAATATTTAATACCTCTTCTCCAGGATGGAACAAGAACCTACAAGCCTACAAGTGAGAACCCAAGAACAGTTGGTAAAAGATAAGGAATCAAAAAGGGAGCAATGAGAAGCTTCTGATGTTTGGAGGATGAGGGGATTCCTTCAGATATAACATGTAGCCCCACTTCAGACTTGATGAGAAATCAGACAATCAGTTAAAACCACCTCTCTACCCATGCCCTGTATGGCTACATGGGAAGAATTGGATGCAGAGAATGAGGGCCAGAGTAGTCAAGGAAAAGAACTGAGCTGAGTCCAAGCTACAAACAGGAGTTCAGAGCCAAAGGTTCTTGAAGAGTAACCTGCCAAGTCTTAGAGTGGAAACCTCACATTTCAGGTCAAGCAAGTTCAAGTGGCTGTTCACTCTGCCGACCCATACCTGTCACTTTTGAAAGACACAGATGCCCAAGCTCTGCCTAGAGATTCCAAATCACAATGCCTGTGCTGAGGCCAGACAAGAGCTACTGGTGATATAAGGCCCGCCCAGAATTAAGCAGCACTGGTTTAAATCCTAGGCCCAGATTATACCCCACCTCCAACCTGTTCACCCCCCCAAACAACATTCCCAGAGCAGAGACCAGCCTCCGTGGGTGAGTCACACAGGCTTACTCCTGCAACTCTAGCTCCTCCAGGAGTTCCTGACTGGGGATTCTTCACCAAGTCTCACTTGCTCCTCAGTCAGGGCATAAAACCAGGACGATTTCCTCAAAACACATTTATTTGGGGATCATTTGCCAAGGAATCCTTTGGGTTGGGCTTGAGTTCTATGACCCTTCCTAGTAATGCAAACAAGAACACCATCCAAGCAGAGGGGCTGACTCGCTGGCATGTCTGAAGCAGCTTCGGCAAGTTCCCCAGGTCCAAGGTCCTACTCCAGAGAGATCAAGTCCACCGCCACGCTCCCGCCCCATCAGGGCCTAGTCCTCCAGAGCCAGCCCATCTTTCTCCAGACTCTGAATTCTCCATCTTCAGCCGTCTGACCAGGCAGTGAGGCTGCAGCACAGCTGGGGGTAGGGGGTTTCTGAAGTAGCTGGTGGGGGCTCAGGATGCACGGGGGAGAGAGTTTCTGCCACTGCTGAGAACAAAGGGCACCGTTCCTTTCTTTTCAAAAAGCTTGTGCTGTTTGGGGCAACCCCCAGCTGACTTCTTTTCAGGTGGGCTACTGGGCGCTTGGAGAAGGCCAAACTGGGTGCTGCAGGAAAGGGAAGAAAAACAAAGGATGTTTATAAGAACCCTCAGCACAACAGCAGTCACTGGGCTCATCCGTGCATCTGGCCCGCTTCTCAGTTTCACATGCACCATCCTGATGGGTTCTCAGCACCTGGGAGGTAGGGATTATTTATTCCCATTTTAAGGATGAGGAAACTGGGGCTCAAAGAGGCCAAGTTATCTGCCCTAGATCACCCAGCTTCTAAGACACAGAGTCAGGATTTGGACCTGGGTCTGTCTGATTCCAAAGCTTAGGACCTTAAACCACTGAACCTCAAAGTGGACACACCAGTGCCCCTTCACCGAAGTAAATTTAACCAAATCAACAAGAATACATCTAAAGTTCCTTATCACCCTGCTCCCTCTCAGCTAACAGCTCTGTACCTGCGACCTCCAACAAGGGGCCTGCAGGCCAGAAGCCACCTGCACACTTGTCTGATTTGGCACAGCGGGTTTGCGATGAGCTTGAGCAGCCCCTGAGGCCTTTGAGCTTATGGCCTTGCCGCTCATCACACTGGCCTCCTCGGGTCTGTTTCAAGAAGACAGAAGGGCCATTTCCACGGGCTTTAAGTCACGGGCACCTGGCACTGAACCGGGGTAGGTAGCTTTGAAGGAGGTTCACATCTACATCATCTCAGCTCACGGTCTTTTTGCAAAGTCTGTCCGCAGGCAGAAGACACAGGCAGCTGCATCAGCAGGTTTCCCAGGGGCAGGATGAGATGCGCATCCCTCAGCATCACGTGGCAACAAGGGGGAAATGGCTCTACTCAGCTGCCGCTTGGGAGGGGAGCGACTGTTTCCATGGGCTGGACCCAGGCCAGGCCTCCGACCTCACACTTCCTTGGCTTCAGAACCTTCCCTGGCTGCAGTCACCCGTCACCCGGGATCATGTGGCCCCATGCTGGGGCGATAGGAACAAACACAAGCCACCAGCCCAGAGCAGAGGAGGGCAGCCTTCCTGAACCCAGCCAAACCCTGCCCCTCTCCTGGCCTGGGGGCCTATAGTTAGCCTACAAATAGCTGTACCCTTCCAGCTCCCTCCTTTTGTCCTGCCCCTGCTCACTACATGCCAGGTGGCCTTGCTAGGTGCCATACTTCCCCGGGGAGTTGAGCAAAGAGAACATAGGCATCGGGCTCCCTGTTATTACATGAAATCTGGTATGCAGCCTGCCTGGGTTTATGTTAGGTCAAGGTATATAAAAGTCACAGAATTTAAGAAAAAAATTAAGAGTTAGAAGTGGCCTTTTAATAGAAAGGAAAATAATGCTTGTGACACAGTCCTTGTCCGACAATCTGCTGGCACCCTCTTTACTAGACTGTGTTTAACTGATGTGCTGATGAGGCAGACACACTTTGCCTAACTATAAAAGTGCCTCTTTTTACCGATAAAATTAACCATCTCAAGCCCCACTGTCCCTTAATACTTGGGGGGAAATGTAATATTACTCTTGTATCCAACAGAGCTTCAGCTTCTCAGATGTCTCTACATCTGGCCTCTCTAAATCTGCCTCTCTGGTGGCGCAGTGGGTTAAGCAACGCACTATGAAGCAAACCACAGTCACTGCAGCACGAGTTCGATCCCTGCTGCCGGCCAGGGAGGGGACCCACATGGCGCAGCAGACCTCTCCTGCCTCGCCCGCTATTACTGTCAGCAGTATGTTTCAGTTGGTGTTTTAGTATGTTTCTGCCTGTTCTGCCCCCCACTCTGTCTCTGGTGAACCCTCTCACTGCCCTGGAGTCTGGCCTGTACCCCAGCTCTTGTAGGTATAAATAAATCTTTAAAAAAAAATCTACTTAGGCCCTCCCTGGTGGCCAGGGGTTAAAGTCAGCGCTATCAAGCTGTCGTCAGCTACTGCAGCTTGAGTTCCATCCCTGGCCAGGGAGGGGACCCACATGGCGCAGCAGACCTCTCCTGCCTCGCCCGCTGCTCCCCTCAGCAGTGTGTTTCAGTCAGTTTGCCTGTTCTACTCCCTACTGTCTCTGGTGATTCCTCTCACCCTCCCGCCCCCAGCACCTCTGGCCTGTACCCCAGTTCTTGTATGAATGTATAAAAAATAAATAAACCTACTTAACAGGTATCTCTGCTCTCAGTAGTGACCGCCCAGGTGACCAGTCACATCCGCCACCCACGAGTCTGCCGTATCCTTCCCGGCACCTTTTGCAACCCCCAGACATCTGTGTCAGCTGGCCCAGAACCATCCTTACCATAATCATGTACGTGGCTTCTGATTTTTCACTTGGTTCTTCTTCCCCAGTCACCACTGGTGTAGTAGTTATTGCAGAGTAAAGGTGCTTCTGGGCGGGAGAAGGGGAAATTGTATAAAAGTTCCTAAAAAGTTGCATAGCTCATATGCAAGAGAAAAAGCCATCACCCCCTGCGGTGCCAGTCACATGACTGGTAGGGCCAGCGGGTTCCTAAGTGCTGGAGAGCCCCATGGACAATGGTAATCCGGTCCTGAGAACTAGGGAAGTCCACTTATCAGGGGAGAGCAAATTCATCGCTTCAACAGCCAAATGCCTTTGTTCAAATGGGTTTGCGGCAGCAGCAGGGGATCCTTGTCTTGCCAAATGACTTGTGTTCTGTGATGATTTCCTACTAATTGGAGCATGGCAGGGGGTGCTAGTCTGCAGCTAACTGTCCTTGGGGGAGAGGGAAAGCCCTCACTGAGCCTTTGTGGGGTGGGAGGCGAGCCCCATTCCTGCCACTATATGAGGAAGAAACATCACCCAGTGACAGATTCCTGCGCTTTGGGTGGCCCCGCTCTATGTTGTGAGAAAATCCCACTTGGGTCACAAACAGCCAAAGATGGAAAGGTAACTATGAAAAGAGGAGCTTTTAAATGCTTTAAAAAAAAGAAAGAAAGAAAAAGAAGTCCAAGGAAGTGAATCCGTTTCTCAGTCCCTTATTTACAAACTGATACAGAGGGGACGGTTCTTCTTGGTCCTCTTCTAAGAGAATTCTGAATCCCAACCACTAACTCCTCCCTCCCTTCACTCCTGAAGGGACCATAGCGCTCCCATGTATTTACACAGGGCGAGAAGCACCAGCATATGGTGCCGCTTCAACTTCACATTATGCTGTCCTTATCATATTCACAAATATGCTGGCCTTATCATTTGACAGATAAGAAAATGGAGGTCCAAGGAGGTGGTAGAGCTTGACTCCAACCCAGACTTTCTGATTCCAAGTACAGTGACCGACTTGTGCTGCCCTGCTGGGTGGCCCCGCCCACCCCACACCAGTCACCCCTGGGGGCTCCAAGTCCAGCCATGAGGATATCCGGAGCACCCCACACCCCCACACCCCTGGGCCAGGCCTTGGGCCACAGCTGAGATATGCCGTGAGTGAGACCTGAGGAATGACAGCCACACCCCCTTGATGCTGGCAGAGTATCCACTGCGCCCTCAAGGTCTCAGCAGCCGAAATGGTAGTTTTCTTACCTCTTGTTCAGCTTTCTTTGTGTTCTCCAAGTGTTTTGTGAAAGCTGGGGAACTGCAAGGAAAAGTGTGTGGAGTTAGCCAGCTAGCACTGCCTATTCACAAGCGCCCCACCCCACCCTCAGCTCTGTAAAGAGCCCTCAGGAGAGAAACTATTGTCTCTAGAGTATCCATCTCTTTAATGGAGAGCAAGAAGGTACTGTGGACATAGTTTGGCCTAAAGAAAAAAAAAAAGTTTTGGGCCTCCCTGGTGGCGCAGCAGGTTGAGCGCCACTCTGTGAAGCATCCGCTTACAGCAGCGGGAGTTCGATCCCCGGCCAGGGAGGGGACCCACCTGGCGCAGCAGACCTCTCCTGCCTCGCCCGCTGCTCCCCTCAGCAGTGTATTTCAGTCCATCTACCTGTTCTGGTCCCCATCTGTCTCTGGTGAATCCTCTCACCTCCTGCGACTCTAGCCTGTTTCCCAGCTCTTGTATGATAAATAAATAAATCTTTTTTAAAAAAAGACCAAAAAAAAATCAACTTCTCTATTCACTCTAACAATTTTCCATCCAACACGACTTGAAGTGAATGAATTGAGAAGGACCCTCAGGTGAGTTTATCATTTCTGAGCACCAGGGAGATGCATCTGAACCAGCAGGGGGCAGCAGAAGCTCAGCAAGACAGCAGTTGCAAGGACTCCAGGGAAAAGGCCAAGCAGAATTACCCCACAAACACCTAAGCTGTGACTCTGGCTCCTTCCTTTGATCTCTTGACCATTTGCCCTCTGCATTTGCCACTGAAAAAAGTGCACTTTTTTTTCCCTATTTTGACCAAAGCTAGACCTAAAATAAGTCTAAGTTAAAACTAGAAAAGAAATCCATATTTTCTTATCTCAAAATAGAAATATTTTTAAGTTGTAGTTATTTTGTGGTTATAAAGTTATACATTCTCTTTTTAAAATAATTCAAATAATGCAGAAAGGTAGAGAATTGAAGTTCCAGTAAACTCCCTAACCCCATAAGATCCACCTTTTCCCTAATCCCAAATACCACTATTGACATCTTAGAACTATCCTTTCAAACCGCTCTCAATGCAAGCATAAGTATACTCACATAAATATATGTCCTATCTATGCTGCTGAAGTGAGCACTGTGTAATTTTCTATTTTATAAACAAATTACACTGTGTATTCCATACTGCTACTCCTTGGGCATCCTTCCACGTCCTTGCACTGACTGGAATACTAATCCACTGAGTCATTACCTTTCTGACAGAAACTGAGGCTGATTCGGAATTTTTATTGGAATCAATGCCGCTGAGATCATGTTTGTGCCCAAATCTCAACATAGCAACCTGATTATTTCTCTAGAATAAACTAGTACGCGTGGACATACTGCCCTTCCTTTTGAGAGGAGCCGAGGCTCAGATGGGGAAGCGAGCGGATATGGAAGCAGGCTGTCTAATCCGTGGCTCAGTGCTGACAGCAAGTTCAGAGCAAAGACCCTCAGAGAGGTCACCGGGTCCAAAACCAAATCAGAGGGCCTCCCTGGTGGCGCAGTGGGTTAAGCAACGCACTACGAAGCAAACCGCAGCCACTGCAACACGAGTTCAATCCCTGCTGCTGGCCAGGGAGGGGACCCACATGGCGCAGCAGACCTCTCCTGCTGTGCCCGCTGCTCCCCTCAGCAGTGTACTTCTGT
>JAGFMF010011443.1:2908755-2944530 GCA_019455555.1 Galemys pyrenaicus
TCCCCACTCTGTCTGTGGTGAATCCTCTCACCCCCCACATCTCTGGCCTGTACCCCAGTGCTTGTATGCATAAATAAATAAATCTTTAAAAAAAAAAAACACATGCCAACAATAAATAATTCAGAACCTGAGAGCATCCGTTCGAAAAATAATCTCGTGTGGTCCTTGAAGCCTCTGAGAACGCTCCAGCTGGAGTTTGTATATGAAACATGTAGTGCGGGCCAAGCAAAACTGTGTCTCTCATTATAGTTTTTGCCTAAGTTTATACTCTTAAGTGTTCTCTACGTAAACCTTAAAGGCTGGTAATCGTCATGAATACCGAATGAGCAAGGATGCTGTGGGAATGTGCCAGGCCTTGCAGGAGCACAGCAAGTAAAGCGCTGGGGGGAGGCCGGGAAGGGGGTGTCACTATGGAGAGGACATCTAATGTGATGGAGGGTGACCTATCTGTGGCCACAGATGATGTATTTTAAGCTATCCCTCTCTGTGGAAATGGCAGTCGGAGCCTGATCCCTCTCTTCTATTCAGGCTAAAGGTAGTCCACCTCCAGCCCCCCAAGCCAAGGTGGATGCAGCTCCGCACCTTGCATTCCGGTGGATCCTCTTCGCAATCACGATCAGCACCGGGAGCAGCAGGACGGTGGCACAGACGATCCCCACGATGATCACCAGCTGGTCACCACCCAGGATCTGGAGTTTGGGCGCTTCTGATGTCACCAGTCCTTGGGAAAGGAGAACAGCAATGAGAGGGCCTCCTTATTCCAGAAAAGGGCTGAGACAGCCCATCAGTTCTACAAGGCAGGTCAGAAAGTGGGAGAAGGCCAGACCACACCCCAGGATGAAACACTGACTTCAGCTGTCCCTGCTAGATTGAGAACCAATGTCTGCCTCCCTTGGCTCACCCCTAAAATGTAGGTTAAGGTGGGTGGGAGGAGGGAGAGCCCCTCAGGACAGTAGAGTTTCCCTTCATACTAACAATTCTATCTTGAAACGTGGTCTGTCAAGTGACACAGAAACAACAGACATTTTAAATGCTGCTGATGCTTCAATGGGAAGGCGTCTGTGACATGCCACACAGTCAGGACACCAACAGGGCCTTCAGGGGTGCTCCCTCACCCGTGGGACCCCGCCCTCATTTCCTCAATTCATTCTAAATCCACACAGCAAGGACCTCTGCAGTGCCACACAGCGCTGGGCATGGAAGGTGCAAAGGCGAATGGTGTGTAGTTCCTGCCTCCCTTCAAGGCGGGGGCCCTATGTAAACAGAAAACCACACGCTGCTCGAGGCACTGCCATCAAGTGCATTCAGAACACCAAAAGCACGAGAAAAAGGCAGTCAATTCTAGGGCGCAAAAGGTGAGACTCCGCCAGAGAATCCCCTAAGTTTAAGCTGGGTCTTAAAGGAAGCACCAAGTTTCATGGGCAGATGACATGGAGAAGGCCAAGGGCCCTCAAGCACCTGAGCACCAGGTCTCCATGGTGCTCTTGGGAAGTAGGAATGGCTCCGCCTGGCTCAAAGTTTGTATTTGTGGTAGCAGATTAGACTGGAGAGATAATAGGACTCTATCATGAAAGAACTTGATTTTGGACCAAGAGTTAGCTTTTTTTCTGTAGGCAACAGTGACTGAATGACTAGAAATGGAGGAGGGAGTTCAGATGAGCAATTTGGAAAGACGGCACAGACAACCACAGGAGGAGGGTGAAAGGTGACTGAGAATGAAAGCGGACTGGTTAGGGACACACCAGAGATGTGACAGCCAGAACTAAGATGATGGTGATGGACTACAAAGGATTCAGAGGGAGCAGTCGTGAGGACAGGACCTCCTGGCCTGGTTAAGGGGGTGTCACAGGGAAGGCAAGAGTCAATTACAACTCCGTGGGCATCCAGTGTAGCTGGTGGTGAGGTTGGGAGATGGGCTGGGGAGAGGTACATGGGGGCAAGTTCAAATATTTGAGTATTTGTAGCACATATGGGTGAACTGACTTTACAATTATATATAAAATTGTATATAAGTATACACATACTATGTGTCCAACATAGAACACATGTCCAATATTATGTCCAGGATTACTGATGAACAGAAAGCAGAGGATGGGCAGTTAGAGTACCTTGGTGATCAGATTAGCTAGCACATGAGCAGAAGGCGGGAGGTAGTGCACTGAGGCATTAGTGGCAGATAAGGCAAGAGACGCAAGTACAGCCTCGCACTGGCTACTTGGCTCTATCAAGAAAGTATCATTGGGGACCTCCCTGGTGGCGCAATGGGTTAAGCAAACCACAGCCACTACATCATGAGTTCAATCCCTGCTGCCGGCTGGGGAGCTGACCCACATGGCGCGGTGGGCCTCACCTGCTGCTCCCCTCAGCAGCGTGTTTCAGTCCATCTGCCTGTTGTGCTCCCCGCTCTGTCTCTGGTGGATCCTCTCACCCCTCACACCTCTGGCCTGTACTCCAGCTCTTACATGCATAAATAAATAAATCTTTAAGAATAATAAAGAAAGACCATTGATTGTGGTGAGGGCTACACAACTCTGAGTACACACACACAAACTGAGTGGGGAATACAGTCTGTGAGCTGCATCTCAATAAAACTGCTCTGAGAGAAAGAAAGGGACAGGCGTAGAGCTGCAGTAAGCAAGGACACGGGAGAGGGGAGAGTGGATCTGTGTGCTGAAGACACAGCGACCAAGAGCTTAAAGGGCCACATCGTGGCTCCTGAGGGGGACAGTGTGGCCCCTGAGGACGGGGTTCAGAGAAGCCCCATGCAGAATGCAGAGGGAGCTCAGGAGGGCAGGGAAGAGAAGGGTGGGGAGGTGTAAATGTGTGAGCGCAGCGGAGCGCTTGCCAGCTGAATGAGTTCCCGCTAACGGCCTGTGCTTTTTCTATGAGGTGGAAGTGAGACTTCTAAGAAAAAAAAGCCCACCAGCCCTGCTTCCTTCTCCACCTGGAATCCTTTGCTATCATAAGTCTACCCCTCCATAGTCTCTGTCAGAAATTAACACTGAGTTTGAGTCTCACCCTGATACCACCCCAACCAACCACAGCCAAGCCCTGAGGGCTCCAGAGAGGCAAAGTCCATAGGCCACATCCTCACGCTAACTGGGTTCTAGTTTAAATTTAACTCCTTAAGCGCTCGGTCCACACCGAAGTCTTCTCTCTCACCACTGCTCTGAAAGCAGTGTTTGCCAGACGACAGACCCTTTGCTCACAAACCCCTCTCTTTTTGGTCCTGGCCCCTTCCTGTTTTCTCTCTGCTGTTTGCTGTCTCTCACCAGCTCAGGATCAGTTTCCCTCCCACTACAGAGCACACCATCTCCCTGAACACCAGTAAAAACAACTTTGGACATCAACTCGATCCATTTCCGACCTCCCTTGAGTCAGAAGACTACACTGGCAATGCATGAGGTCTGGCAGGGGTCTGGCATTCAGAAAACACTAGCGCCGTCTTCCTGGACCCCCCAGCAGGGCCAGAACGAGGGAGAGCAAGCCAGGAGCCCAGAAAAGAGAACCTCAAGAAGCATCACTCTCAGCGTAGTGCAAGTCCAGGGTCAGCCCCTGAGAGGAACACCTTCTTCAGTGCTGCACCCTGAAAGCCTGTCTGGCCTCACGCCGGTCCAGAGGACCTACCAGCGAGGACCCCCCTCCGCTCTCCCCAGCCGAGTTATGTACTTTGGGACTCTGTCAGAATCACGTGCAGCACAATGGTTTTCCTGAACTTCAGTTTCCCCAGGTAGATGCTGCAGGTATAGCTTCCTCGATCAGATTCCTTCACTCCTTGGAGCATGATGGAGCCGTCATTGCGGGAAATGTCCCCCACCAGCATGACACGGTTCTGGAAGCGGCCCCGGTTCTGGGAGTACCCCACAGGTGCATTGAATTTGGGGTTATAGTGCAACACACTCTCCTCCTAGAAGGGAAAGACAAAACATGTGAGATTGCAAAGTCTCGGGGAGAAGGGGTGTGGGGAAGCTGGGAGAGGGTTCAGGACCCACAAGGCCCTGCAGGTGTAGAAGTAGAGGTACCACAAGATAGTATCAGAGGGTACGAAGTCACGAACACACACACATGCACGCACGCACGCAAGCACAGCTGGTGGTGAAGCGCACCACCAAACCAGGAATGACTTCCATCTCAAGAGAGAGGTAAGAAGAGCAGAAGGTGGAATTTTTCACTTTTTTGTACTTCAGTAAAAAGAAATAAAAGTATACCTTCTTTTTTGGTGACAGTTCTGTCTGAACTTCCAAGAGACACCTGAAACCTGTCTAGCCCTGAATTTCGAATCTTTCCCCAAACTCGTTTCTTCTAGTCCATCTCGTTTGGGTAAATGTCAATACCAGCTTAATCTAAAAATCACAGAGTCATCCTTAACTCCTCTCTTTGTGAACAACTTGCATTTAATGCTATACATCCCAAATCTAGAAATACTAAAAATAAAATACCTTCCAAAGCTTCTCACCCCCTCCACTGTTGGCATTCTGGCCCAAGCCAGCACCTCTCACCTACAGCAGCTTCCTTCCTTCTGTCTCTTCTTACCCCCAACCCAGCCTGTTCTCAGCGGGTGAGCCTTTAGAAACATTAAGTCATATGACTTCTCTGCTCAAAATCCTCCCATGACTCCCCAGTTCTACTATAAGCACAAGGCTCTCCATGATTTGCCCCACCCTTTCCTCTCTGATTTCACCTTTGACTTGCTCTGCGCTCACCTACTGGGGTCACTTCACTCCAGCCACACTGCCACCTTGCTGCCCTTTGAGTAGTGGCCTTTGCACTTGCTGTTCCCTATGCCTGGAACAATCTTTCCTTCAACCATTTGCTCAAATGTCACCTTCGATCAACTACATAAATTAACAACCACAACACCCTGCTTTATTGTTTGTTTCCATAGCTCTTACAAGAAATGGCACATTATCTACTTATTTCTTATTTTACTGAGAATCTGCCCCCATCTTATTTTGTAAGTCCCACATTAGAGCAGGGGCTTGAATGATCACTGCAGAGCAGATGCTTTAAAAATACTTGTATTAGAATAAAGTGTTGGAAGTTTGAATAAAGGTATGTAATTGTTATTGTTTTTTAAAAGCCCGTAAGTACAGGAAATGGGTATACAGACATAAATAGATATGAAAAGACCTGGCCCCTGACCTCTTGCTGCTTGTGTTTCAAATTCACAACTCAAAATGTCAACTCTCATCCTATTTTCTGTTGTAACTCACTTGGTGGGTGACATTTAAATACACAACAGCTCCCCGAGGTGAACCTGAAACCCACACTCCACCAAAATGCCACCTTTTCTGACATACTACACAGTATACAAGTGAGTACAAATGACTTTTTTATAGACATGATATGAATGCCTTAATTCACATATGTTAAATTTTTTATAAACTTGGCTCCATAAATTTTATTAATTTATTAATTAAGCTACCTGGGAATGTCTCTCACAACACATCTGAGCCCTTGAGTACGTCATGTCATAGTGGAGTCCCACCAGTCAGTGAACCATCGTACTGTCTACTACGCCAGCGTTCCCGTGAAACACTCCTCACCCTGGCCCCCAGAATCTGCTAATCCCAGCACCTGAAGCTTACCTGAGACAGAAAATGCCCTCTATCACATAAACAGGGTGATGTGGCATAGGAGAAAACCCACAAAAGTAACCCAAATAAGAATAATAATGTAATCATTCTTATGGCTTATGGGAAGTCCAGAGCATTCCCAGCCAGGCCCCAAGTCATCCCCTCATGCTCTCATGGAGTCTACAAAGAGGAGAAGAGAGAAGAGGAAGGAAACTGAAATGCAGAGGCCAAGTCATGTACAAATGCTTTATTCCAACTGTCTCACAGATTCATCTGAACAATCCTAAAAGTTAAGCATTTTCTTCTTCCTCCTTTTCCTCTTTCTCCCCGTTCTCCTTTTCCTCCTCTTCATCTTTATTATCATCCCATCAGTTATTTTTCCACTAGGAACTTGAAGTGGTTCAGTCAAGTGACCAAACTAAGAGACAGCCCAGATCTGACAAGCTCCAAAGCCCAAACCATTGCAATACAACTACAAGAAACCTGATGCCCAGATTCCCCATTCTCCCAAGGCCCTCCTGATCCCCCTCTCCCCAAGTTCTCCTGACACCATTGGCCAAAAGCGTCTACTACAGTGCTGGTTCCTCTCCATTACCTTGGCACTCTCTTCTGGTGAGAACATCCATTCCACCATGGTCACACGTTTCTTTGCTGTGCTCTGGAAAACACATCCCATCTGAGTCGAATCACCCACGTGAATTGTGAGCTCTGGGGATAAAATGGTAAGTCAAGTCAAACCCAAGGCATAATATCTGCAACCAAAAACCTCTAGAACAGAGAATCCTTTAAGTTAAAAGATACGCAGGAGTAAAATAAATGCCACTACCAAATACGCACAGGTCTCCCACACAGATGATTCAGATGGCCCTGGTAGACACACGACTCAGGCATCCCACTCAAACCAGTATGAGTAGAGGACACCCTTCAGCTACCCATCTACATCACACTGAAGGGTCTGATGTCTATGCTACAGTAAACACTTTCTAGACTTCTTAAGTCCCTTCTCCTTTTCCAGAAAGCCGTCCATCAGCCCCAACTCTATTTCAAATTTGTACTAAAGAAAGTACAGGAACTTTCTTGAATGTTGAAGCCCCTACGTTCTGTTCACCCACTGAGATGTCCATATGTGCTTAACATAAACAGGAAGTGGAAAGTTATGCAACTCATTCTTATATATAACCCACTAACTTTCATAGCTGAAAAACGGAATCATGGGCGACTTTCTCCAACTTCTTTTATTCTTTTTTACAAGTTCTTTTGGCCTTGTTTAGGATTTAGTTCTGGCTGCAGAACAGGTCATAGGACTGCTTGTAATTAGGTCAAGACAATAGTTTTCCTATTGACTTTTCTTTCTGCTTCAACCCCTGCCCCCACTCCAACTGACCCCCTTTCCTGCTTCTGGTTTTCTAGATCCTTCTTCCTCCTGTTTAACTGTATAAGCAGCTGACCCCATCATATGTCTACTTCAGAAAAGGTCCCTAAAAAAGAAAACAGAAAGACATTTCTGATTTCTTAATAATGCTCTACACAGATCAGTCACAAAGTCAGTTGAGAAAAGAAAGACAGTCTGGTATTTAGGGAGACACACGCCTCGTTCTAACTGGACAGAGTTCCTTCAAAAGAGCATTAAGACAAGCTCATGCAGGAATAAACACAGGACATAAGCTGACCTTTCTATCCACATTGTTTCCCTGGGAGAACATTAACTTCAGGCCCAGCAGGAAAGATGCACAAAGGGAGTCAAGCAGAAGAAAATATTGTGAACTCTAAACTCTGTGTGTGTGTGTGGGGGGGGGGGGGGGGTTATTTTTACTGTTGTAAAAATCCACTCCAAAAAANGGGGGGGGGGGGGGGGTTATTTTGACTGTTGTAAAAATCCACTCCAAAAAATACCAGTAGGAAAGAAAACCCCCTCTAAACCCATCAGCACATTAAGAACTAAACTAAAATGCAGTAATAACAACCAAACATTCTGAGTCATTTCCATGTGCCAGGCACGTGCCCAACACTTTGTACACAGCCTTCTAGCTAGTCACTAGTTTTCTGAGACATGCTCTGTTACTCTGAGTTCATAGAAGAAAGTAAAAGAGGCCAAAGGCACATGGCCAGTGAAAGGTAGAGCCCAGGCCTGAGTGAGAACAAAGCCTAAGACTTTTCACTCACTATCCTGTACCACGTCACCTAAGTGGAAGAATGGCTGATGCCTGCGGGAAACTGCAGGAAGTTAATATTATTTCTATTTGTAAAAGTATTGTCTATGGTATTTAATATAAGAACTGGGCCTCCCTGGTGGCACAAAGGGGTTAAGCACCGCACTATGACGCCTCTGCAGCCAGTGCAGCATGAGTTCGATCCAAGGACAGGGAGGTGACCCCATGGCGCAGCAGACCTCTCCTGCCTCACCCGCTGCTCCCCTCAGCAGTGTATTTCAGTAGCTCTGCCTGTTCTGCTCCCCACTCTGTCTCTGTTGAATCCTTTCACCACCTCCCCACATGCCAGCCTGTACCCCAGTTCTTGTATACATAAATAAATAAATCTTTAAAAATATGATACGAACTATGGGGGAAAGAATTGAAGCAATACTATAAATCACACAAAATGGATAAACCACAGGGTAAACTTTGTAAAGAAAATCCAAGATGACTGCACAAATGAAGTCTCGCATAGGAGGCGCCTTCTGCCAAGCAAATTGGATGGCTTTCCACTGCCCACTAGGTAAAACTTTAAGAGCTGGATCTGTTTCCACTCTGACTGGAAAGAAAAATAAACACAAGTTATTCCACTGGCCACTGGGAAAATATCTGTCTAACCCTACAGTTGTTCTGGCCTCTTTCTACTGATTCTTTAGTTCCGGACAATGGCTCTCCTTGCATCACAACTTCCTGCGTCCCTTCTCTGCAGGAAAGACATCCACCTTGGATGCTGGCATGGACAAGTGCTCATCACGACTTAGAGGGCAAAGCAGAAAGGGGTAACCCAAAGATAAGCCTCAAGGAATGTGGCAGCTGATTCATCTCCTCTTTTTAGAGAACCATGTGTTTGGAATCAAAAGAAAAATGCCAATTGAAAAAAAACACAGTAGGAAAAAACTTGGAAAGAGGCCAGAGGCCATTTTCTACCATCCTTCTACAGTCCAGTTTTTACAAATCAGATTCAAGTGAGGGAGGCTAATTCAATAACGTCACTTTCTCACAAGTGTTTATTGATTACTTATTCTGTGCTAGGCACTGTGCCCAGGGCCACTCAGGGGACAAAGGACACAGCCCTGGGAAAGAGGGAAGACACACCTGAACAGGGGGGCGAGGACCGGGCAGCCCAGAGGAGCTCACTGAAGAGCGGGTGGGAACAAACTGCTGGGGAGTGGACGATGCAGACTCTAGCTCCCAACTGGACGGCACCTCCATGAGGTCAGATAGCTCCGTGCAGCTCACACTTCTAAAGAATGCATCTATTTCTTAGTTTTTCAGACTTGTTTAAAGCAGCAGAATTCTTCCTTCAAACAAAACCTTATTGGCATCACAATGAATAAAGCAGGAAAACAGAAAAGAATTCAGGATGGAAGGCTGATGTCCTCCCTGCCTCACTCTTCCACCAGTCCCCTACCCTGTCCTCACCTTTGTGCAGCCCACAGGGTCCCTTGCACCCTGAGGGTCTGCAGAGCACAGCTTGAAGACCACCAGTCTACAGAAGCCACTGCCTCCACTTACAAGTGGGAAAATGAGGCTCAAAGAAGTTAGAGAGATCTGCTCATTTCTTTTTTTTAAAAGATTTATTTATTTATGCATACAAGACCTGGGTACAGGCCAGAGGTGCAAGGCGTGAGAGGACTCACCAGAGACAGAGTGGGGAGCAGAATAGGTAGATGGACTGAAATACACTGCTGAGGAGAGCTGCAGGTGAGACAGGAGAGGTCTGCTGCGCCCTCTGGGTCCCCTGCCTGGAACTCTGTGCTGCAGTGGCTGTGGATGCTACATGGTGCATGGTGCAGTGCTTAACCCCTTGTGCTACCAGGGAGGCCCCGAGATCTGCTCATTTCCTTTACAGCCCAAGAAGACTTCACATAGTTATCCACAAAATATGGATGTGGATAGCTGATGGGAAGTAACTGGACTTTGGTCACTGGTGCCAGGTCAAGTACAGGATGTGCCATTTAGTACAACAGTGAGCTCAGCAAGCATGGCCTTAACCTCTCTAAGCTGCAGTCACCTATCTGTGGAATGGAGAGAACCAATACCCCTTTGTAGCCTTTTCATGAGGATGAAATACATTGAGTACAATAATTACTGCCATTGTTCTCATTTAAAGAGCACCATTCCTGAGGAGTGTCTCCTCCTTTGCATTTGCCTCGTACAACCAGCTCCCCTCCCTTCCTGGCACTAAGCCTCTAGGGAAGAACTGAGGTACCTGAGGGCTCCTCAGGCAGCACGTGCAGCACCACGGTCTGTTTCAACACCACGCTCTCCATTTCCAGGCGCATTTCGCAGGTGTAGGTTCCCTGGTCAGCCTCCTTCACGTTTTGGAGCAGGAGAGAACCATCCCAGTGCAAGACGTCCCCCGCCAAGCGCGTGCGGTTCTGGAAGCGGCCCACAGGCACGCTGAGGTTGGCGTAGTAGTACAGCACGTATTCCTCCTGGAGAGCAACATGACATCCGGAAAATCTTTTTTTTAAGATTTATTTATTTATGCATACGAGAGCTGGGGTACAAGCTAGAGTCACAGGAGGTGAGAGGATTCACCAGAGGCAGAGTGGGGAGCAGAACAGGCAGATGGACTGAAATACACTGCTGAGGCAGGAGAGATCTGTTCTGCCATGGGGGTTCCCTCCATGGCCAGGGATTGAACTCACACTGCTGTGCCGTGGATGCTTCACAGTACAGCGCTCAATACATTGGGAAAATTGAAAGTCAGTGGTTCAGAACTGGGAGTCTGGATTCAAAAGATCCTGGTGGGGGGGGGGGAGGCAGCATTGTCACTGCCACCATCATTACAGTGATTAAAGAGCACTTGGTGCCCAATTAATGACCAGCACTACTCAGCACTACTCACTGCCCAATTAATGACCAGCACTACTCAGCACTACTCACTGCCCAATTAATGACCAGCACTACTCAGCACTACTCCATAACTTTTATTAGGCTCTGCGGCTCATTTTACACAAAGACAACCGGGGGGATGGGGTCCCTGTCCATTTCTTACAGTTCCAGGTAAGATGAAACAGCTTTTGAAAACTGTCTCCTGTCTCCACCCTGTTTTCTGCCATGGCCCCTGATTTATATGCCATTCAAAGGCATGGCACAATGCACAGGCCGGCTGTGGCAGGACTGCAGGCAAGTCGGCTGTCACTCCTCCCTCTTCTGCCCCTCTGCAGGCGGCAGATCATAAGGAGTGAGGAAAAGGCAACAGGAATGGTTTACAGGCTGGGAGGTGAAGCCCTGGAGAATTCTTATTCCAACTTACACCATATAAAAATTTGAGTGAGAATAGCATTATAGAGAAAACATGCTCTGAGCTAGCAAAACAATCTATTTCACTTGCAAGCACTGGCATTTTACTGGACATGTTTCATTACTTAGGACATATTTCATAAATGATCCTGACATGATATTGGAGCAGCTGAGCCCTGCGCCTCTGGCCCTCAGAGCAGCCAGCACAGCCTCCCAGACTGAGTGCATAGGACGTGTTTTTTCCCACCAGGATGAGGAACCAAACTCCACTCCCTGAGTCCACATACCCAAGCAAGCCAGTGGAGATACATCCTGAGTGGCAGGGCCCCCAGAAGGGAGCAAGCTGAGCAGCCATTTTCTGAGCCTTTATAAGGAAGCAATGCACACAGGTTTGCTCTCTTTTTCACTGGAGTGGCTGCAGAAGCAGCAGCAAACCACCTGGGCGGTGGGCCTTTGCCCACCTCCCCTCAAGGCAGGGCAGCCCCCCACCTCAGTAGCAGCAACCTGCCATACCATGCCCGTTCTTGTAACGACAATACAATTCCACAATTCCACCTGGCACCACTGGTTGGTAAATGGACCTTTCTCGCCCCCCACCCCACCTTACTGGTTTAGAATAAGTAGGTTTTTTTTTTCCTTTTTGCTGTACGAAAGGCCTTTTTGTTTGCATTTATGGTGATGGGTGGATGGGACAATAACCAGAGATAGCTTATGACCCAGTAACAGTTTTTAGACCCTTTGCCTCATAACAATACTCATATACTATTTCCTCACCAAAGGAGCTCCCATGAAAGATGCTCACTCAGCCACATGCACCTGATCACCCCAATGCTTCCAGCACACATGAAGGAGAAAGAGATGACTCCCCAGAATATAAGTAGGCAGTGGAATGCTGAAAGAATGTCCCCATTACTCACCCAAAAAGATGATTGTGGTATCACCCTTTTATCTAAGCCATAACTCTTCTGTCTCTCGTCCTTTCTCTTCCCCACCTACCTATGCTTCTCTACAAAGGGCCGAAATGGGGAGGGGGCAGGACTGAAAGAACTTTATGTGCCCATCTCCCTTTAGCTTCTTGATGACCTGAAAGGGAAGCATTACCACTAGTACAATCACCTTCATTTGGGGAAGCGGAAATCAAGGAGGTGGAGTAACTTGCCCAGCTGATTATACGTCCAACAAGCCAGGTTAGGAGGAGGCCCAGTTCTGACAAAACTCCAGAACTCACACTCTTGTAACACCATTTCATGGCTGCTGTTGACCTGATTCCCTTCTCACTACACTGCTCTGAAACCAGGATCTTGCTGCTAATCCACAGTCATGTCACCTCGTTTTACCTTGGCACCCTCTTCTGATGAGAACATCCAGTCCACCTTGGTCACATGTTTCTCTTCTGTGCTCTGGAAAACGCATCCCATGTGAGCTGACTCACCCACGCGGACTGTCAGCTCAAGGGAGGAAACAATCACATCATTCAGGCCCAGGGAATAATCTGTAGAAGCAAAGGCAGGAGGAGATTTTCATTTAGAAAAAGGCCCTCAACAACAAAAACCTAGTAATCACCTAGGGCTGTACACCTTCACTCTGCCAATGACCTAACAAGATGAAGTATTTAGAGTCCCCTGACTCAAACCAGCACAGCATGGGGCTGGGTGGATGAGGAATACCCTCTGGCTAGGCAAGAACACAACTCAGGAGAGAGGCCCTGCAATCTTCACACTATACCACAGGCTCTCGGGTCCCCTTCTCCTAGCTAGCCCCTTTTTCTTTTCCAGATTTCCTTCCCTTCCCACCCTAATCACCTTTTTAAGAAGAGAAACCCTGAAGTCCCTCCTTTTAGGTCAGAATTTAGACCCCCATAAATAGGAAATGGGAGGCCTCTCGCTCTAAGTTTAGCACTAGTTCCTTATCTAAAAAGCCAATTACAGGTATTTTTTTCTTCCTCTTTTCCCTTTCTTGAGTTCCTTTACAAAAGCTTGTCTCCAATTTTGCCAGTTGAGCTGACTGCAGTGCAGATCCAGCAAGTAGGCCAGGACAGAGCACAGCTTTCCCCTTGAACTTCCTTTGTGCTTGCCTTCTCCCACCTCTACCCCACTCCCCCTCACCCCCCAGCTTTCCTTCAACCCTGGCTTCTCAGCTTCTCTGTTTGCACAAGCAGTACCAAGCCATCATCTCACACTGCTGAGTCATTTCTCTTTTTACCTAGAGAGACAACCTCTTCATGGATATTTCTGTTTCCATAAGATATGCTCTAAGCAAAGAGACGAAAACAATAAGAAAGACGCATTCAGAAGTTGGCCAGGTCATATCAAAAGAGAGCCCAGGGATGGCATATGGGACTAAATGGGGAATGTGGCAGTCTCTTCATGCAAGCTGTTGTCCTGAGAGAAAAGCCTTCGCTTCCTGTTCCACAGCAGGCACAGGCAGTCGGGAAGACATAAAAGAAAACATCAACTCTAAAACCTTTGGAGGGAATTATTTTGAAAGAAATCAAAATTAGCCCCAAAAACAATTTGGAATTTTCCTATAAGGAAGGACTGAGCAGCTTTGCCAGTTAAGTTAGAAGGTATGAGAAGCTAATTAAGCAGCACTGTGTGTGGAATTAAAGGAAGATTTGCTAAAAAGCAAAAGCAATAATCCAAGCAAAGGGAAATTTATATCTAAAGGGTAAGCTTTGTGGAGAAACAGTTGAAGAAAATGAGACCCTCACAGATGAGGAAAACCCCTCCACACAGAAATGCAAAACCGCACAATTGTGTGGTCCCAGGCCACAGCGTAGATTGTTAACTCTCCTAGATTGTTAACTCTCCAGATAGAAGGGCAGAAACCCACAGGCAGCTTCACAGACCTCTGAGGGGAGTCCTAATTGCCCTCTTCTAACCCTGCTGCCATGGAAAAAATGTTTTTTCTTCATGCCATTTGTGTGTTTGTGTGCGTGCACATGTGTCTGCATGTTGGGTACGCTCTGCATTGCCTGGACTTAGAGCAAAGGCGATTCTTCCACGTTCTTTGCTAAGTCTGAGCTTTGGTCACTCTTCACAGAGCAAACACTATATAATATTTAAATAGTGAACAAGTGAGTAAGTTAAAGGCTATGCATGTAAAGCGCCTAGCTAACCAATTCGTCCTACAACTAGCTCCACGGAATAAAGAGAAAAGGAGAAAGGACTAAGGAAAGTTAGAAAGAGTCAGGGATGAGCACCAAGAAGGAGCCTGAGCTCTTCAGTAACCTTGGCCTGGTCTGAGGAAGCTGCCAGCCCATGCTCTTGAGAAGGAAGTGGAGCTTAAGGGGGAACCTGAGGATAGGGCGTCTTCAGGACTGCTCAGGAAAAATGAAGAGAGAGGTTCTAGCAAAAGAAACCACCTGGTAATGGAAAAGTGTATTTGAGGAACCAGTGACTAAAGCATGAAACTAACAGGGATTCTGGAACTCTCTTTGGTAATTTCATTTCCTGATCCGAGTCTAGCTGTGATTTTAAAGATAACAATTTAAAGTACAGGAATGCCACCGCATAACTTGTTTTGTATCCCATCAGAGAATCCTAGACCACCCAGTAAGAACCCAAAGGCATTTGTTCTTAACAGAAACAGAGGCGCATTCTGCTTTCCCAGAAAGAGTCTGCTACCAGGCTTCTAAAACTGCTGTTTTACACTAACTATGAAGTTCCAGGTTAGGGTTTCCATTTCCAACATGCTAAGGGGAAATGAAAATATACAAAATTGGTTTTAAAAATTCCTGAGTCCTTCAAGAAATCAAAGCCCCGACCTTGTTCCTTTGGCTTCTACTTACCCAGTAACAGTGACATCAGGATGAATTTCAGTGGGCAAAGCATGGTCCTCATCACCATCTTCCAATCTTAAGGGAGAAAAGGGGAGAGGGAAATCAGAAAGGAGTGTTGAGGGAAGGTCACTGATTTAACAAACCAAAAGAGAGCCCCTCCATGGGCCAGCCTCGGTCTGAGGTGCTGGGGGGTGCAGCGTTGAGCAAGAAAGGCAATGTTCTCACTGCTGTGCAATTACAGGAGGGGGCACAGGAGGGAAAAAGAAGTGAGCGCATGAATAAGAAAATACCAGAGGCTGATCAAGTGCTCTGATGAAACAAAGCGGGGGTGTCTGCAGAGCCACTGAGGGGCTGCTTTAGACTGACTATAAGATCAGATGGAAGTGGCCTTTCAAGAAAAAAAAGAAAGCAGATAATCGCAGGATACCCTTATGAAGACAGCCCTGACTAGTCCAACAAAAACTGCCAAATATTCAGAATTTGTTGTGGCCATTATTTCCCGATATGTGTGAGCCAGGCCGTCAGGCTGTGAGCCTTCAGCTTAACCAGGGATCTATGACAAGTACTTCTCAATTAAAATTACAGGATATTCAGCCTGAAATGTGTCCTTATCTCCCCAGCTGAACTTAAATGACTACTTTTTAAACATGAAGAATGTTCAGGAGATGAGGGGAACACACAAACAAGAGGGAGCTTTTCGACTCAGTTAAGGCACACACCAAGCTCTTGGACTAAAAGAAGTCACATGAAAGATCCACAATGCCCGTCCCCCCACCACCCCTTTTATTTTTTATTTTTTTTAAAGATTTATTTATTTATGCACACAAGAACTGGGGTATAGGCCAGAGGTGCAGGGGGTAAGAGGATTCACCAGAGACAGAGCGGGGAACAGAACAGGCAGATGGACTGAAACACACTGCTGAGGGGAGCAGCAGGCCAGGCAGGAAGTCTGCTGCACCTTGTGGGTCCCCTCCCTGGCCGGCAGCAGGGATCGAACTCGTGCTGCAGTGGCTGCGGTTCACTTCATAGTGCATTGCTTAACCTATTGCACCACCAGGGAGGCCTCCCCTTACCCCCCCGCCCCGCCACCCCACAACATCCCTTTTTTAAAAAAACTTTTTCTAGGCAGGGCAATGTGGATAGAATAAGAATTGGACTGTGATGGGCAAAAGGTTTTTTTTTTTTATTATTATTATTTCTGTATTATCTGTATTTACTTGACTGATGCACTAGCTCCTGGGAAAGACGTCACTGTTCTATACAAGTCTCCACAATTTTATTTTTTTTTTAAAGATTTATTTATTTATGCATACAAGAGCTGGGGTACAGGCCAGAGTTGCAGGAGGTGAGAGGGTTCACCAGACAGAATGGGGAACAGAACAGACAAACTGACTGAAACACACGGCTGAGGGCAACAGCAAGCGAGGCAGGAGAGGTCTGCTATGCCATGTGGGTCACCTCTCTGGCCGGTAGCAGGGATCGAACTCGTGCTCCAGTGGTTGCAGTTTGCTTCATAGTGCACGGTTCAACCCACTGCGCCACCAGGGAGGCCCAGACTCCACAATGTTCTTAATGAAACAAAAGGACCCTGCCTACAAGGAGTTGTAATTCAGCCACCATAGGTTCCTACCTACTACTGTGGCTGGTGTCACTCATGATCCCTGTGCTCTAACATCCTGCCATGGAGCAATCCCACCTTGGGACCTGCTAGAAGAAACAGGTTTTTTGTGTATTAACATGCAGTACCCTACCTGGCTTTGTGGGGTAAGCTGCCTCGCCCGCTGCTCCCCTCAGTAGTGTATTTCACTCAATCTGCCTGTTCTGTTCCCCACTCTGTCTTTGGTGAATCTTCTCACCCCCTACATCTCTGGCCTGTATCCCAGTTCTTATACGCATAAAATCTTAAAAAAAAATATCCTCCATCTGGAAAATCAGGGCCAAACTGTTCAAAAGAAGTCCTACCCTAGCTTCCATTGATGCAGAGAAGTCAGTTCACCTTGCTTAACCTCAATTTCCTCGCCTGATTCAACATGGGGATAAGAATGCAAGGATCAGATATGATCATACAGATAACAGTGCTATTAAAAAATAGAAAGCATTACCACAAGATCCTTTTTTTAATCACCAAAAATTCAGATAGGAAACAGAATTTGTGGCTTTATAAGAGATTTTTTGGTTCTGAGATTTCTTTATAGAAATGCCAGGTGATGAGCCAGTTCTCTCTCAAGATCACTATAACTGGGTCTTCCTGCTGGCATAGAGGCTAACTCTCAGCGCTATGAACCATCCACAGCCACTGAAGCACGAGTTCAATCCCCAGCCAGGGAGGTGATCCACACAGCGCAGCACACCTCTCCAGTCTCACCCGCTGCTCCCCTCAGCAGTGTACTTCAGTCAGTCTTCCTGTTCTGTTCTCCACTGTCTCTGGTAAGTCCTCTCATCCCTACCTCCTCACCCCCACCAAACCTCTGGTCTGTACCCTGGTTCTTGTATGGCTAAAAAAAAAAATCACCATAACCCTATTCCTGTTCCCGGTCACCAACCTTACTCTACACATACATGGGTAAGGGTGACAAAGGCTCCCTTTACAGAATGTCAGAACTTCAACTTATCATGTCTGGAACATCTGAGGTTCCTGTTATATCTGGATGAATTCTTCTGGATGAATTGGTCGTATTCCCTCTTCTGCCCAGCTTATAACTCTTATTCGTAGCCCCCAGCAGCACACTCTTTGCACAGAGGAGTCACTGATCTTACATGTTTAACACCAAACCCTATTAGGTCTACATTCTCAAGGGCAGGGTCTGTTTGCGTCTTGGTCTACGGGTGTCCCATGCCTGGGCAACAGCACCAGAAAAGTACCTGGTCTACACCGGGAAAGTGCTGCTAACACAACATGACCATCAAGTTGAAGTCAACTTAGATGTCCTGCAACTGAATCACCCTGTTCCAAGAGAAAAATGCAACCACCAGAAGACACTGAATGTAATCCCCAAACACAAGTCACTCAGAGCCACACCCAATTCTAAGAAATGTTACGGAATGTGCAATCTCATGAGTAGAAAATGCCCATTTTCAGACTTAAGTACTCGGTACCATTAGAATCCTGTATGAATGAATGGAGAATGATTGAATTGAAAAAGCAGTGAACTGAATTTATTTTTTAAATTGCTTCCTGAGACAGACCTTTTGTAACTAACTCTTTGATTATTGGGAAATCACGCAATGCCCCTGAGCCTCATCTCTAAGACTGGACTTTTCCACTGAGATCTATAGCACCGCACTCGAAATCAACAGCTGATGTGTGATAAACCACAAAAAGTTATGCCTTATGCCAGGTACTGTGAGTTCTTTTACACATTGGCCCACTTCGTCCTCACAAAAACCCTATGAGGTTTTACTGATGAGGAAACTAAATACAGGTTGAGCTGACTTGCCTCAGAACACATAAATAGCAAGGCAGGATCCATACCAGGCACGCACTCACTGCCCTCTGTGTCTGTGAAAGCAATGAATGCTCTAGAGCAAAGCTTCCCTGGATTTCATTTGTTGAAACAAAATTAATCTTCTCCCCTGACTGAACACTCTCCTACCCCCTTCACACCATTAACTCCAGATCGCAAGTTAACTGTCATTTCCTCAGAGAAACCTCTCCTGAACCACTCTTCTCAGGTCAGACCTCCACACCTCATGTCATAATAGTCACATTTACCTTTCCTTTAGGGCCTCTGTCATGATTCCTAAGAGTCTATGTATTTGTATGCCCATTTGATTAAAGTCTTGCCCCTCCACCTTCACCCCAAGACTACAAGCGCAGCGAAGCCAAGAGCTATGCCCATGTGCCACTACATCTCCAGTGCCAGCCCAGAATAAGGCCCAAGGTGAAAGCCCTTGTCACATGAGCTACTAACACCTAGAGCAAGGTCATTAACCGCTCACCACATACTTGTTAAAACCTAGTCAAACTTCATTTTCCAAGCTAGTTGGCAAATATTCAGAAATTCTTAACATACACACATTCAGAGTTTACATATTAAGAAACAAAATTCTGAATTTTATGTATTTGAAGAATCTCAGCCATTTAAAATCTAACCAAAGCAAAAAGGGAGCTTACCCATCTTGTTAAATGACCAGCTACAGCAGGCTGCAATGGCCAAGGAAGATTCTTATAAGTGGCTAAAAGTGTCTCCTGCCATTAGCCCCTTCACCCAGGTCTTGGACCCCAAACAGCTACTCAGCTGTGTAAACTGGCCCACAAATACCGACCAGAGACCAAGCAAGAAAAGAAGCAAAGGTTGCTGGTCTGGGTTAAGAAGAAATTTGCCAGCAAAGGGGATGTCCTTTGCCTCTAAGAAGCCACCTGTCCTTCGAGCAGGGGTTAAGAGCATCACCTCCCTGGTGGAAAACAAGAAGACTGTGACACACACAACAGAGACCCCATCAAGCTGGTCATCTTCCTGCCGGTCCTGTCAGAAGATGGGGGTTCCCTACTGCATGATGAAGGGGAAGGCGAGGCTGGGACGTCTGTCCACAGGAAGCTCTGTACCACTGTCACCTTCACACAGGATAACTCGGAAATCCTGGCCGAGCTGGTGGAAGTTATCAAGACCAGTTACAATGGCAGATACTCTGGCATCTGTGGTCACTGGGGAGGCCTCCTCCTGGGTCCAAAACCTGTGGCTCGCCTGGCCAAGCTGGAAAAGGCAAAGGCTAAAGAAATCACCACGAAACTGGGCTGAGTGAATGCATAAAAATAAGTGGTTTCCTCTGCCAGTGTCAAAAAAAAAATAATCTAGCCAAAGCATTCAGATGCACCTTAACCACCTTGATAAGAGACTCCATTTAAAATTTGCACTTCTACCCAGGTTCCTTCTCCAGATACCAGTTTATCTCCTCAGCAGATGTTCCGGAGATAATTCTGCATCTCACCTGCTTTGTCCTGAGCTCAAGGTTCTCTGAATGTAACTCCCAACAAATATCTTTTATCAATCCTAGAGAGCTGTATTATCAAGAGTAGCTGTTATTGGGGTAGAAGAACTGTTATCCTAGGCAAAATTATGACAGAACAAAAATTTCCAAAAGGAGATTCGTGACAATGAGACTACCACACAGGATGTGAAAGTGACCCCCAAATATTTCAATACTACAAGAAAAAGCAAAAGAGGGGTACTGCCTCTCAGTGAAAACAGTTGCCCCAGTAAGCACCGAGCAAACACACCAGCATGGCCTTCCCCTCTCCACTGCCTGCTCCACCCCTACTGCTGAGACCCCATTGACACTTGCCATGGACCCCAGGCTCACAGATGTCTTTGTAAGTATATGGGTCCACAAAACCACTCTGAAGCATGAGCCTCTTAAAATGTGTCTTGTTTTTCCTTCCAAGACCAGTTCATGCAGACAGGGAGGTTCCGTGTCTCCTTGTGACACAGTCTAGGTCCTATCGCTTAACTCTCTCCGTCAGGGAAACTATGGAAGTCAGCTTGTTTCCATCTTCAGACTGACTTATCCCTAAACCATCCAATGTCAGTCCTTTCTGGAGATCAGGGTTATGGAGAGGGAGTGACAAATATGGATAAAAGCCTAGTTCTCTCAGGAGGTTTAACTCCCTGACTTCTTAAGGTTAAACCCCAGCCTGTCTAGGACTGGAAGAGGAAAACCAGTGAAGGGACAGACCTGCATGAGTTCAAGGGCAGCGAGTCACTGTTCTACCTAAAGCCACAGCTGACCAAAAGTTTAAACCTTATCATCTTCACAACCACCATCATCATTTACTCGTTTATGAAGAGAAAACCTCACTCCTCTTTTTTCTTAGTGAAGATCTTAACAGAAGACACTCCACACTACAGAAATGAACTTTCCACTAAACTGTTCCAACAGCCCTTCTATGAGGCTATTTTGGCATGTGGCCTTGCCACCCAAAAGGACTGCCTTTAATTAAACCTTCAGAACCAGCCTTCTTCTGAGGGAGGAAAGTTAAAATCACTGTTTAAGTAATAGAGTGATTGCTTACCCAAAATGAGACTGCGCCAGGAGAAGCACCGCACTGGACCCCTCACAACTGTAGTTTCCAAGTCGTACGACTGAAGAGGCTTCCGTCGGCACAGATGGTTAGACTCTGCAAACCAATGCGTGCTTGAGGTAGCTACCAACAGGAACAGGAACCTCTAAATCAAGTTCTCGTTTCAGTCATCTGGGGTGCTATCCAAGTATTTTTTACATTTTCATTCTAAAAAGAGGTAATAAATTCAACTCACTGAGGAGAACCTCATATTCCAGCCCTCAGAAACTATCACTGCCCGTCCCCAACCCCTTCTAGATTACAAGATCTCTTGGGAACTCGAATCATCAGGAAAGAAATCAGCCTCCTACTAACAAAATAAAATAAATTTAAGATTAACACAAAACATTCTGTTATATATTGAAAATATAACTACCTCTCCTATGTTTTTCTCCCAACTGTCAGCTCACTGCTTAACTTGTTGATTTCCTTTGACCATGTGACGTCAGAATTTTTATAGACTATGGGTAGCGGGTTTTTTTCCCCCAAGAACTCCTTGGGTATTTGACATCTTAGTGACGAAGTCAAGGCTTCTTTGCTTCAAGTGCTTATAAGTTGCCACTTCAATGTACATATTCTCAGCCTATACGCCTTCAGCCTGGCGGAACTGGCTTGACTGACACAAGGGCATGCTTGTTTTTTAGAACTTGCCCTGTGTCATTTGAAAGTTGAGTCCTGGCTCTTCTTAAAGACCATGTCCTTGAGAAGTAGTATGCTGATTAGTATATTCCCACCATGACTTATTTCGAGGTACAAAGAGTTTAACTTGCAAAATTCCTGAAAATGTAACCGTTGCTCTTGCTCTGTGAGCTGGCTTCAGCACACCCTTAAATCTATGCAGGTGCTTGCTGTGGTGCAGCTCAGAGATGAATGGTTGCTTGATGATAAAACCACAAACCATCCCCCACTCTCTTGCACATGAGTGTTCACCTTACATGTAGATATATAGCCAAAAAGTAGCCAGAAAGTGCAAAGAAGTTTATTAACGATGATGTGGTTAGAATATCAAGAGTTACAGTGTCTGTGTACAAGGCCCAACTTTGCATACCCACCTACAAGATACTCAAGTGAAATACAATATTAACAGTCCAGCAGTCCAACACTACAACTCCTGTCAAAGGAATGGAGCTGTCTCTTCTGGCAGCAAAGTCTTGAGCTGTGCAATTAAATAACAGACTTGGTCCACTCACTCTTCTTGAACTCCCCTTTGGAACCATAACTGGGCGACACAGAACACTTAGGTTCTTGATTTGGCCTCCAGAATTTTATTCAACAGGGGTAGGCACAGTTTCCTCTTGAAGCACCAGTGTCCAGACTGAGAGCTGAAGAGGACTAAGATGTACCCCAAGAAGCCTGCGGTAACAGGTCACATGGAAAACACAAAGCGTTTTTAAAGTTCATACTTGAGAACAGAATTAAGCACTCAGTGCACAAAACTCCTAGGGTCATATCACACAAATAAACATTTTAGCAGCCAAAGAAAAGTCCTGAAAGGCTTTTTATCTCTTTTGAAGCTTTCAGGATGAAATCCCTCTTCTAGCCAAAGTTCATCTCCACAGTGTGATAGAAACTCATTGAGCAGCAGAAAGAAAGAGAGATAATAGCACCTTAGAAGATATTCAAACAATTGGTTAAACCCTTAAAGAAGGCTGTGTCCAGACACTTAAAGCTGCTGCTTTAAAGAAAAAAGCTATAATCCAGACCTCAATATAAGGGATGAAGAAAGAAACTGAGAGCAACCTATGACTGTGATGTGGCCATAACCCCATGCAGCTGACTAACTATTGACTTACTCTTTCACCATGAAGGACTCTCTTGCTCAGTAATTTTAAAAAGGAGGCAAATCATGAACAAAGCTAAAAAAATAACATCACTAAGTGTTCCCACAACACCATGTACCTAAAGTGATAAATATACCACACTGGATGAATCCTTGTATGGCTAAAAGGACAATACAAGAGCAAGCCAAAACCAATTCCTCATTTAATGACTTTAACTGGGTTCCTTTCTCAGAGAGACAAGGAAGGACACACAAAAGTCTACCTCATGATTTATCTTCAAATCTTCCACAGCGCAAAATTACTTACTTTCATTGTTCAAACTGTTTTCTTCTCTCTTTGAGGAGTCAGAATTGGTCTCACTAGATTGGGCTCAGACAACCGCAAACTTAACAAGTAGGCCAAGAATGTGAAGTTTAACCACTAGAAATACACACTGTCGAGCCTGCCTTTGCCTCTTCTACTCCTCTATGTGACTAGAAGTAAACTGTAATCTCTGTTAAATAACCAGACCCTGTAACCCATGGACCAGGTTAACAAAAGAGGCAAGACCAAAACTCTTGTACCTCATAACCCGAATTTTAAAAATAGATCTTGGCAAAATACATAAAAGTGATATTTTTTATAACATAAACAGTATATGATGCTAGCATATGGAAATCCCCTGAGCCAACTAATGAAGAACCATGGGAAGAGACAATCCTGTTTAAAAAGAAAAATGGGGTGAGGGGAATAAGTTTTGTCTATTACAACTGAGAAGTGAACTGTATCCCTCTGTTACAAAGGACTACACTGCTAATACTTTCTGACATGTCACACATATTTCTTAATAGTTTGTAGAAAATCCCATGTAAGTTAAAATTTGACAAAGGTTGCTGAGGAGAATGGAGGAAGTTCATAGAAGGCATCTAGAGAACAGAATGGAGAAGTCTAAATTACACACAAACACACTTCCTTATCCCAAATATTATTCAAGGTCAGCTTGTAAACACCTTCATGTATTCAGATTCGGTATTTTAGAAATCAAAAAAGTTTTGAAGAATAACACTGGTAAGAGAGATTTCCTTGCAAGTCATTACTAAAATAATTTATACATCCTCACTGAAAAGCTTTTCTTGCCTCTAATCTGTAAAGTCATGAAAGAAATCATATAGCAGTCAACCAGAAGACAGAAAAATAACAAACTGCACCTAGCGAGACAATAGAAAGGAACCCTTATGCTTCCTTTCCTTCCTTGTAAATTGATGATCCTTTACTATTTTAAAAACCCAGTCGAAGCAAATCATTGACTCCTGATCCTACCAAGAAATTTAGAATTATATACTTCAAGTCACCCAAACACAATTGATAGTGAAACCATTAAACCAATGAATTTATGCTATACGCTAAGTCACAGCTGAAAATGTTCATGGAGCATAAAACAAAGAATACTTCTCCCAAGCGAACATTTCATCTGGTAGCACATCAGGCATTACAGGTTCCATTTCATTAAAAAAAAAAATTGGCATCAGCAGCACAGCTAACATTTAGAATTTCTCCCTTAAATAAGTAGAAGAAATCATGTAATACATTCAAGAGAAAATATCTTCAGGAAAAGAATTCCTTCCTTCAATTAGAAGTTATAAGAGGGGTAGTTATGAGTCTCTTCTGAGAGTTTTTGAACAGTTTATAAATACAAAAGAACATTTCTTCAATAAATAAACAGCTCCCTAAAGTCTTTACTGGTGACTTCCAGAATCCTCCATCACTACTGTCCAGGCCAACTTCACCTCTCTGAGAGGCTTTGGCTACCAGTGGAATGGCGCGTTTTCTGTCTTTAGGTGATTCTCCATGCAGACTTTCATCAATATGTCTCTTCATAGTCTGAATCCTAGAGGGAAAAGCACAATAGTTATCGTTTGTATATGAAGTATAATGCCACAATCAGAATCAGGCAAACGCCACACTTTATTTAGATCCCACATAGGAAAGTCAGTTTGGAGAGACAGAAGAGTACGTGGTGTTGACCCAACACACTGAAATCCCCATAAAGCTTCACAGGACCTCAATATACCTGAGGTCTATTAGACCAATTCCTGCTTTGAAATCCTAAGGATTTCTCTACTAGTCAATCTGCTGATGACTCCTAAATGTGCTTTCAGTCTAAATCTCTCTCCTGAGCTACAAACTTACATAGACAATTGCCTATTCCACATCTCTACTGGGAGGTTTAAAGATGATTTTAATACATCCAATCTCAGCTCCTGATCTTCATCCTAAAACCTATTCCACTCACAGACTGTGACTTGGAGGATGAAATTTTTCCAACATGGAAAGATATAAGTTATTTGAGGGTAGTAATTTTGACAGTTCTGTTTGCTACTGTTTCCGAAGTACCTAGAATCATATCTGGCACATGACATATGCTCAATAAGTAACTTATAAGTAAATTAACAACTGAAATGTAGATAATAATCAATTGACTTATGTTGTGCTATCAAAATTTTCAAACCCCAAAGGATTAGGGTTAGAGTCTTTCCAATGGCACCATTAACCCTTCTCTCATTTTCCCTATTATTTTCACATACCCAAGAGAAAGAGAAAGAACAATACAATGAATAATTGGGCTACAGTCACATGGCCAAGTGCTGAACTTGGCAATAAGTACAAAGAGGCTCAAGTGTAAATCCTGCAATGACAGGTATGCTTCATATTAGATCATAAGTTACTTTTGACCTGTTTCCAACTGCACCACATCAGCAAGTTTCTTCCTCCTCAGATGCTTGAACAGTCCCACAAGCCTATTAGTCACAGCAAGTGCTCAAAGGAGGAGGAATGACAGGCCTTTGAGATTTAAATCAAAATTTATGCTTCCCAACATGGGTATTTCTTATTGGCAAAGGCATTAAGTCATTAAAAGGCTATGTCACTCCTTCCCTGGAAAAAACTAAGGCTCTGCAGAAAAGCTAAATTCAGGACTTCTGGGTCAAATCTCCTAATATACCCTCAGGCGGTGTTGGGACACGCCTCTTTCAGGATATTCCCTGTCAGTCAGCAGAGGTTGCCCCACACAGTTCCTGCTCTAGCCTAAGGACAAAAGAGACTGAACCCAGGAGACTGAACACAAAATAAAAGTTGGAATTGGTAGGAGCTCCCTGACACCCAGTGCTCTAGGGGAAGACCACGATTCGCATCTTCCCATCTTGCATCATCTCGCATCTGGCTTTAGACTGACCTCTCCTGCTTCTAAGGGCAAGACAGGACACTGAAATACAAAAAGTGAACAGAACAGGTTTACCAGGCACTCAGCACAACGGACACAAAGCCGGGACATACAGTCACCCTCTTCTTCCTGGTCAGTGCTGTAGAAAGAAGACAAATCCAAGTTAGCAATCACCAGCCACAGTACAGTGGAGCAATTAAGACACAGGTATCGAAATCACACAGGACTGGTTTTAAATTCCAGTTCTGCCACTTACTTGGCACAGTGACTGGTGAATTACTTAAACTCCAGGAGCCTGTTTCCTCATCTCTCAAATGCAGTTATTACCACCTACGCTTAAAGGCTAATGGTTAAGACTAAATTTAAAAAATACACAAGTTTATACATGTTTATACTCAGTACATAGGATCTGGTAACAATCATTCATTGAGAAAGGCACTGAGCACTGACCATATACCAGAGGTATTATGCTAGGTTGGGGATTAAGACAAAGTCCTTTAAATAGCTCACAACCTCAAAGGGGTAAGAAACCTGTTAAAACTTAACAAGCATGTCACAATACAATGTGATGACTCTTTATTAGTAGAGTTAAGTTTAAACTGCTGGGACAGCAAAGAGGAGGGCGTGGCTGGTTCTCCCTCCCCAGAGGACGCAGAGACACTTAAGAGGCAACATTTCAGAAAATAAGGAAGGAGACTAAGGCAAACAAGAGAGGGAGGGACAGTGATTCCAGGTAAGAGAAAAGTATGTAGAAAGAAAAAGGTTTGAACAAGTGTATATGTTCATAGAAGAAAATAAACTCTCCAGCTGGAATGTGAAGCGAATGAGAAGAAATGGCAGGAAACAATAAACAATGTGACTGAGGGTTAGATCATAAGAGGTCATGTCAAACCACGCTTAGAAGTAGGCATTTTTGTACTTTACTAAGAGCTCTTTATCTTTTCTTGGGGGGAGGCGGGACAACACAGATTCCTTATGAAGGGCATTCTCTCTCCTATTAAATAAATGCATACGGATACCTTGTGAAGGTAAGAATTCCCTCCTCAGATTAGGAACCCCTGATACAGACAACGGAGAATGAACAGGGTCTTTACGTAGACTGCTGTTACTTTTTTCTTTAGCAAATTTGTTTTAAGGGAAAATACTGGATTATTTGTGCCCATGTGTTTGATAAATGCTTTTGAGAACTACAGTCCAGTTAGCTCCAGTTTAGAGAATCTGCTGGTGCAGAATAGATGTTGCTTAATTTAAGTTGCTTTTGCCCTCCAAGACTATTTTTATTTATTTTTTTAAAGATTTTATTTATTTATGCATACAAGAGCCAGGTACAGGCCAGAGTCACAGGAGGTGAAAGGATTCACCAGAGACAGAGTGGGGAGCACAACAGGCAGATATACTGAAATATACTGCTGAGGGGAGCAGCGGGCAAGGCAGGAGAGGTCTGCTGCACCATGTGGGTCGCCTCCCTGGCCGGAGCTCGAACTCATGCTGCTGTGCCAAGGATGCTTTATAGTGCGGTGCTCAACCGGCTGCACACCACCAGGGAGAACCCTCAAGACTATTTTTAAAGCCTCTTTCACTGTTCAGACATGTTTTGTTGTTGAGAGATATCAAATCAGTGGCAAAAGATGGAAAAGGGGGTAATAACTGACTTACTGGATTTTCCTGTTAATTTTGAAGGAATGATCTATCCACTGGAGAGTTTATATTTAGAACCAAAGCACTGTGCAATCTGATATCCAAAGCAGGAGACTAGGAACATACTATCAACCCCTCCATTCTCGCTCTCCAAGTTAACATCCACAAATCTCACTTTCAACCCTCCTCGTACTCCTCAGCAGAACTAGCCTCTTTTAAAGGAAATTTCACCAGCAGAACTGAGCTTGGCCTGGAAGAGAGGAGGTTACGGACACGGGTCTAAGTACTCTCTGTGCAGCAGGCCTGAGAGGAAACAGGATCCCACTCTGGGCTCCAGCTGAACTTACTCATCTGAAACCTCAATAGATGACTTCTTGTAGCCAGACTTGCTCCTCTTTGTCAGCCCCGCAGACTTCCTCCCCATTCGCACCAACAGCAGAATAACCACCACTGCGGAGGGGATGAAGACAAGAATGGAAAGAAGGGTGACAGATGACAGCATGGTGCCAAAACCTAGTGGAGAAAAAAAAGAGGTAAAAGAGAGTGCTCCCTTTCACAGGAGATAGGTTTTTACCTTTGCTCATGTTCTGGTTCCGAAAGGAATAAATTCATTGCAGAAAAGATAGAAAATACACATAAGTACAAAGATAAATAAAAATTTGCCCATGAGCTAGGATTAAAACATTGGTATCTAGCCATTCAATCTTCTTTCCAAAAGACCTGTGAGTTTCTGTCTTAAGAGATAAAGAAGGAAGGAGGAAGAGGAGAAAAAAAAAGAGAAAGAAGGTGAAGAGAGGAAGAAAGGAAGGGAAAAGGAAGAATGGAAGAAAGACCGTCCTGAGGAAAACTTGAGACGTCATCTATAATGAACAATAATACAGTGGTGCATCTCTAAGTCTTTGATTTAAATCCATTTAAGGACAAGGATGACCAACCACTTGGTCACCAGAGGATAATGGAGGGGAAAAGGTCATTCCTTAACCTACTCCCCTCCTATTTCACACTAAAAGGAATCTACTGCTTACTGCAACATGAAAAGAACGTGCTGCCTCCCTTCATAGAGGCGATACCCTTCAAGCACAGGCAAGAACACGGGGGTCTCATACCAGAATGTTCTATTTCACAGAGAGCCACCCTCCCTTCATTCAGGCATTTGCCAGACAATCCACAAGAGCCCTGGGGTCAACCAAAGTTAACATAAAAAATAATAACAATGAGAAACTACGATGGTATTTGATGAACAACTTTAATTTGCAAAATAAAGATAAAAGTTTCATCCTAACAGACAATTCAGGATAACAGAATGTTCCAAAGATTTAAGTAGCTTGCTTATTATCGATCTCTCCAGAAAGCACCATAGCAGTCACAGAGCACTGCAAGAAGAAGGGTGGTGGCTGTGAGCTTACCCCTTTCTGTGACTGTCAGCTCTGTCACAGGAATATTATGGTGCACGTCAGGGGGGTTCTTCACAGCACAGCTGAACGTCCCGTTGTCCTTTGTGGTGGGGTTGCTTATGCTTATGGATGCATCCCCTTTGTATACATCGCCAACCCAGGAAATTCGATCCCGAAATGTGCCTGCTGTGGTTGGGTACTGGAAAGACTGATAGTGAAAAATCTAAGAAAGTGACACCATGAGAAAGAAAGTTAATATGGAAAATGTAAAGCTGAAAGGTCCAAAATAAAATACAAATGTAAAATAGTTTTTTTTTCTCAATTGAGCACATTTTTTATGCTTTATTCACGCCATCCTATTGGTTAAAGGACAGGTTAATAAATATTATCAGTAAAAGACCTGATGAAAGAGTCCTGGGATCAGACTTTCAAACCTCTTCTAAATTCTCCCTGAAATCCTAAAGCAGTCCTGGGGGCAAATTTGCCTTCCAAGAGACATTTGTCAATATCTGGAGACATTTTGGGTTGTCACAATTAGGGGTGTGCTACTGACTGGCATTTAGTGGGTGGAGGGCAGGGATATTACTAAAAATCCTACAATGCATAGAACAGCTCCCCACAATTATCAGGCTCAAAGTGTCAACCATGCCAAAGTTGAGAAATCCTGTTCTAAAGTAGCATCTAATATACATATGGGATTTTACAGTTCACAAATAACTTCCACACATTTATTCATTCAACCTCACAACAACGCTGAACTACATTAAAATGAAGCTACTTCAGATCGGTGACCAGACACTTACTTCATTCACCAAAAGCACATAATTATATCTGGAGGCAGGTCAGGCAGGTATTGCCACACAGTATGAACTCTTTCTGTTGTGCAAGATTGAAGGTTTTCCTCTTTCTTTGTTTACTTGATACCTCAAATTTAACAACCACTGAATTTCCCAATTTTGACAACTTCCCAGAGAAGATGCTGAATCACTTATTGGTTTATTTACCACGCATTCATTCAACAAACATTTATTTCACACCTGCTATGTGCTAGGCACCATGTCCAGCAAAAGGGACCAAACAGGCACAGTAGCTACTCTCACTGAATTTGTAGTCTAAGGGAAAATACAAATATTAAGAAGTAATACGTGTGATGAAAGAGGAAGTAAAGAGTGTTTACCACTGATGATGAGTATCAGTATAAAAAGGTCTGAAGCTCCTTAGTGACAAAATAAGACCTGCTGTGTATAATCAAGATTAATGCAACATGTAAGGTCCAAGTTAAAGTAGTGATACATAAATCCTTGCTAACTAAATTAGTCTGACAGAATCCTAACTGGCCATGTAGCTTCCACATCATGCTGTGACTTTAAAGGATCATTAACTCTAAAGTGGGTGAATTTGAAGATTTTCTGACCAGCCTGACAGAGAACACACAAGAGCAGCTGTTTGCATATAAGCTTTCTGACCCAGGAACATCCCCATTGCTTGCTCTGTCCTACCTGTGGTCAAGGAGGCAGAGCCAAATAAGATCATTCACAGTTCCCTGAACCACCCAAAATAAAGTGAACCAATTTAAGCCTAAAGAAGAAGGAAACAGCAGGGCCTCCCTAGTGGGGTCAAGTGGCAGAACTATGAAGCATCACAGCTACTGCAGCACGAGTTTAATCCCCGGCCAGGGACATGACCCACATAATACAGCAGACCTCTCTTGTCTCGCCCACTACTCCCCTCAGCAGTGTATTTCTATATCTGCCTGTTCTGCTCCCCACTCTGTCTCTGGTGAATCCTCTCATCCTCCCACACCTCTGGCCTGCACCCCAGCTCTTGTATACACAAATAAATTTATCTTTAAAAAAGAAAAAGGAAGCAGAACTACAGCCGAGCTGCCTTCACATGAGCCGGCTACCTACCTCCAAGTGAAACGACATTCACCACAGGCTCCCCAAACAAATTCAAAGCTTATACCTTAAAAATCAAAGCGTAACATTTTCCAATGAAGAAAACAAGATACTTTCAAAAATACATTCTCACCTGGTAGGATGTTCACATTCTCAATAGCATCTATCCTGAGCTAAGGATACTGCTGGAAGCATAAAGACAAAGGATTTTTTACAGCACTGCAATCTTCTATTAGACATCTGCAATGTGATCTGAACCATAAAGTCTATTTTATGTGTGTGATTAAAGTATATTGCTTGGGCCTCCCTGGTGGCACAGTGGGTTAAGCAACACACTATGAAGCAAACCGCAGCCACTGCAGCATGAGTTCGATCCCTGCTGCCGGCCAGGGAGGGGACCCACATGGCACGGCAGGCCTCTCCTGCTGTGCCCGCTGCTCCCCTCAGCAGTGTGTTTCAGTTGATCTGCCTGTTCTGCTACCCGCTCTCTGTGGTGAATCCTCTCACCCCCCACACCTCTGGCCTGTACACCAGTGCTTGTATGCATAAATAAATAAATCTTAAAAAAATAAAGTATATTGCTTCTGATATTGTAAGACCATCTGTCACCAACAGTATGTATTATGAACACAAAGTGCAACCACTTCCTTCAAAGGGAGCTATGTAAATCAGGGCAGATGCAGAGTCACTAGAAGAAGATGTCGAGATAAATCTAGAGCACAGATCTACAAACAGATACACCCACCAAGACAACTTCATCTGACAGGAAATAAGAAATTCTAAGAGAAAAGGACATATAGAACTTTTCTATCCAACAGTCCTGGAGGCACCCTTCTCAGTAGCTCAAATTTGCAAATTTTTTGCAGAAACAATGCAAAAAGAAACAGGAAAGGGAAAACAAAACGAAACCACATTTCCTCTGAGCGTCTGACAACTTTTTTCCTAGAGCTTATTTATAAGATTCTTACATAGAAGAATTAAACACCCCCCCAAAAAAACAAATGTATGTCATATAGGGTAGAAGCTCATCCCTTTGTATAACACTTAAACAGAAGCTCATCTTCTAGCCTAAGATGAGAAGGCCAAAGGTGTGCCTGTGACTTGAAAAAAGGAATCCCAGAACTGTTGACCACAAAAAGCTCAAAGAAACGTGCTTAAAAACATGCGCTTACTGATTCCGTGCGACTGCTGCTGGGAGGTCGGTATGTCCAGTCTATGGTGAGCTTGTCAGTGACAGATGAAGTGGACTTGAAGGTGCATCTTAACTTGACCTTTTCTCCAACATAACCCCGGACATTGGCATCCACTTTAATCTCCAAGGAAAGGACGACAGAAACACCTAATCAAAGCAAGCCCAAACACTTAAAATGCATTCATTTGGGTGGAATATACAGAGATTCGATTTATCGTTTTTTAGAGCTCTCTTCAAAAACCATAGCAATAGGACCTCCCTGGTGGAGCAAGGGGTTAAGTCACAGACTATGAAGCTAGCCACAGCCACGGCATCATGAGTCTGATCTCAGGCCAGGGAAGTGACCCACATTGTACAGCAGACCTCTCCTGTCTCACCTGCTGCTCCCCTCAGCAATATATTTTTGCACGAAACAATCTGCCTCTTCTGTTCCCCACTCTGTCTCTGGTGAATCCTCTCACTCCCTGCACCTCTGGCTTGTACCCCAGTTCTTACATGCATAAATAAATATATCTTAAAAAAAAAAAACCATAGTAATAATTATCTTCTCAGGCCAAGCCAAACAGTTAAGGAATGGTCATCTAAATTAATCAAGCATATTGTTTTTGTCATTTTACAATATTAAATCATAGAATAAATGCTTGGATAAAAATTTTAATTCTGGTCACGCCAACATTTTTCCAAATATAGATTTGTGATTGAGTTAAGCACAAATAAGCAGATCAACTCACAGCAGGCTAAAAGGCAACACCACCCACTGCCCCAACATAAATGCATTCTGGGAATATGGCAGCTGACGACGAGTCTACAGGACTTACCCCAAGTATGGCATGGTTGTAACCTAAAGGCACCACTGCCTTAACCACTAACAAAAAGGGGAATAGGAAATAATAGAAAATTGTTTTCAAAGAGCATCATAAAATTGCCTCAGGTTTCTGTCTTGTTTTGTTTTCTGTCTTTTTTTTTTTTTAAAGAGTTATTTATTTTTGCATACAAGCACTGGGGTACAGGCCAGAGGTACGGGGAGGTGAGAGAATCCACCAGATAGAGCAGGGGGCAGAACAGGCAGATCTACTGAAACACACTGCTGAGGGGAGCAGCGGGCCAGGCAGGAGAGGTCTGCTTGCGCCATRTGGGTCACCTCCCCGGCCGGCAGCAGGGATCGAACTCGTGCTGCAGTGGCTGTGGTCTGCTTCATAGTGCGTTGCTTAACCCACTGCGCCACCAGGGAGGGCCCTTGTTTTCTTTCTTACAGTTGGTTAATGAATCATACATTCATTAAAAGTTAAATCATGGGGAGGGGAGGGGAAGGGGGGAGGGCAAAGACGGGGAAGATGCCAGAGGGTGCACAAGGGACTGAGGTGATGGTGCACGGGTGAAATGGTGGTGGGTACCCCCTGGGGACTACAAATGATGTCGAATATAACTAATAAAAAAATAAATAAATAAATAAATAAAAAGTTAAATCATGGGAGTTACAGAACAATGTAATACATTCTAAAAAGATATGAATACTGAATACACATCATTTTAAAACTCTCTACTGACTCTTTCCAAAATCATCTTATATAGCCAACTCTGACACCCACAAATGAGTGGCACTTTCTTCTGCTCAATCCCCTCTGCCTTCTGAGAACAGTGAATAGAAAGTAAGTCAGTAAGACATTGTTTTCCCTGCTTCCTTCACTGCAATAAGCATTCCAATGTCAATGCTGTCAATACAAAGGCAATCAGAGCAGCAAGGTTTCAGAAGAGCAAGCAAACCCACACACCATTGTGAAAACCAGCAGTCCCTACAGTAAAGGACGCAAATGCTGGCTCTGTGGTCACAACTAGTTACTTTTCTTCATCGTGATGAGAATGATAATGACAATACTTAAGCGCTTATCTTTGAGGTCACTGTGAGGAGTAAATGAGTTAAAACATGGACAATACAGAAGCGTATCTCACCCACAATAAGTGCCAGATTCATGTTAAATAGCTTGGCCATCATTACTACCACCTCTTCAGTTCAGCCTCTACTCTCAACCCTTCCTCACCAAGGAAGGTGAGGTGACAGCTATGAGTCATCAGTTCTACTGTCTTTACCTCTGCCTACTTTGAATCATTTCTCTTGCTCCTCTCTAGACAATCTAGTCTGTTCACATTCCTCTTAAAAGGAGGAGACCAAGACTGAGCTCACAACCCTGATAAGAATTTGACCCATTCCAAAGACAAGGATTGCTTCCGGCTCATCCACAGCATCCTCTCTCACTTTGCTACACTTGGCATTTCTTCTGTGCTTTTGCAAATGCTGGTCCTCTTCCCAGAAAGCCTCTACTTCTCAGTCTATGCTCCCTCCTAAGCCCTTATTTCTGACCCAACGTTCTCTTCACTCAAGATGAAGGCTCTAAACAATGGAAGGTGGAAATGAAT
Source organism: Galemys pyrenaicus (assembly GCA_019455555.1). NCBI lineage: Eukaryota > Metazoa > Chordata > Mammalia > Eulipotyphla > Talpidae > Galemys > Galemys pyrenaicus. The sequence continues at coordinate 2,943,132 of JAGFMF010011443.1, forward strand.
AGTGTACACTCTCCTCAAACTCCTCCCCTTCATCCTAAAATACAGACAGTTGAGAAATTTTAGAATATGAATTTAGAATTAGATCTGGATTTGAGTTCAAGTCTATCTACTTTCTAGTTATAAGACCTTGATCACAGTTAACTAACCTGTTCAAGTTTCAATTTCCTCACTTGGTACATGAGAATAAGAAGAACTAGTTCACTGAATCATGGTGAGAATCTAATAAGATTAAGAGGACGCATAAAATGCTCAGCATAGCACCTAAAATAGACTTTCAATAAATGTTAGCTATTATTAAAATGACCAATGACAAATATTTAAAAGCCTTCAATTATTCTTTATTGGGCTATAGAATAAAATCTAAATATCGATAATCTACCCCCACACTTCTGTTACTCCACCTACCTGCCCATCCCACCCTCTTCACCAGACCCAGATTGTGCTGCCATTCCTAAATTTATTATTGTCTTTTCATAGCTCTATGTCTTTCTTTGAATGTCTTTGTCTGAAAGGTTCTCCCCATTCCCTACCAACCCTACCTGGCATGTTCCCATTATGCTGTATGCACCAACACTCACACACTTTCAAAACTCAGCTTAAATGTCAGCTCTTTGTATTACAACCATACTACTGCCTTCCTTTCAGTTCATTCACTGACTCCTTCCCAAATGCTTTAATACACTTCAATGCTTTCTTTGGTGTTCTCATAACAGTACATAATGCTACTCAAGCACATACACCTCTGATTACATTCAATTTTTAAAAACTGTTTTGTCCATTAATTGCTAGTACCTTGAGGACAAAACTTCAGAGGGAGGTGAGCAGAGATCCAGGTGAACAGGTCACTAAAAATTCTAATATAAAGGGGCCTCCCTGGTGGCGCAGTGGGTTAAGCAACGTCCTATGAAGCAAAACGCAGCCACTCTAACACGAGTTGGATCCCTGCCACTAGCCGGAAAAGTGACCCACATGGCGCAGCAGACCTCTCCTGCCTCGCCTGCTGCTCCCCTCAGCTGTGTATTTCAGTCAATCTGCCTGCTCTGTTCTCCATTCTGTCTCTGGTGACTCCTCTCACCTCCTATGACTCTGGCCTGTACCCCAGCTCTAGCATGCGTAAATAAATAAATCTTTATTAAAAAATTCTAATATAGAAACAAAGTGTGTTCACTGGTCACCCTCTTACTTCCTTGTCCTCTTTTTACAGCATTTTCAATATTCTTAAGTCTCCACCATGCTCTCATTGCACCCATTCAGGGAAAGTTCAGTTCTAGGTAGCCATTCCTAGACTGTGTCTGGTGTATATTATTTTTTTTTATTAAAATATTTTAAAATTTACATATACTTGCCATTAATTGTAATCCCCATGTATTCCCCATCACCATCTCACCAGTGCACCATC
>JAGFMF010011443.1:2948620-2970827 GCA_019455555.1 Galemys pyrenaicus
CAAATACCCTACCAGATCTAAGCAATGGCGCGTTGAGAGCTGGCTCCGAGTCGAATGAGATGGCTCCGAAGGAAGGGGTCTGGCTCCTCAGTAAGAGAGCGAGTATGTCCCAGGCTCACCTTGGTTTCATAGCCAGCCTGGCTGCTTAACTCCACCCTCAGGTCCCAGTAATCCACTCTTCGATACTCATCTTATCGGATTTGTGGTTTTGGAACACTGATGGTCTGGAGTGGGGGTTGGAGTCCACACACCCATAATCCAAATATTCAAAGGAGAAGAAAAAACACCAGACTTGGCATGGAAGAACATGAGTTTGACTTGAGATAAGTTTAGGTGCTTCTGATATACCCCAGATATACTCCTTGACAATATCAGAGAGTAAATAGGTTGAGGACAGATGTTAGCAAACTATGGCCCATGGGCCAAATCCAGCATACAACATCTTTTTATAAATAAAGTTCTATTAGAACATAGCCATGTTTATGCATATGTATATTGTTTATGACTGCTTTGGTGCTACTCCAGAAAAGCTGAGTAATTTCAACTACATGGCCCACAAAGTTAAAATAAAAAAAACAAAAAAAAAATCCATAGTGCCCTTACAAAAGTTTGCCAACAATGGCTTAAAGCAAAGAAGAAATGTGAGTTAGAGTTACAAATCTGAATCTCCTTAGCCTCCCTCCATATAACTCTAACACCAACTGTGGTATATACATACACATAAACTTCACATCTCTGTAGTTTTGTTAGGGGGAAAGGTGGTCCTAAATGGATTATGGGTGTGTGGACTCCAACCCCCACTCCAGACCATCAGTGTTCCAGAACCACAAATCTGATAAGATGAGTATCGAAGAGTGGATTACTGGGACCTGAGGGTGGAGTTAAGCAGCCAGGCTGGCTATAAAACCGAGGTGAGCCTTGGACACGCTCTCTTACTGAGGAGCCAGACCCCTTCCTTCGGAGCCATCTCATTCGACTTGGAGCTAGCCCTCAACGCGCCATTGCTTAGATCTGGTAGGGTATTTGTGGATTTATATCCCTTTCTTTTTCTTTTGGTGTTATTACTATTTTATTCCCCTTTCTTTCATAAAATAAAACGTGCTAATAACTTTTGCCACGTGTACCTGGAGTTGGGACTTTTAAGTCTTCTGAGCGCGTGGGTGGAGAACCCAGTGTGGGGAACCCATTTTATATTAGGGTTGCCCTGTAACAGTTTCTATCAAATTTCTTTCTAAGGCTCCTCCTTTCCTACCATCCCTTAAACACTGGTGTCCCATACAGTTCCACCTTTAACCCACAATTCTTCATTCAACATGTTCTACTTGAAGAATCCTACCAACTTTTATAGGTTTAATAACTGCTAATAAGCTAAGAATTCCCCAATCCATATTACTAGCCATGACTCATCTTAGTGTCCAAATGTTACTAAATATACCCACTTGAATAAAGAGTTCACAGATGTGAAAATGAACACAGTGAACTTTTATTTGTCTCCAGCTCTATATTCATTCCCTTCACTTACTTTCCTAACAATACCCTGGTTTTCTTTGACCATCTACCCTTTCCCACATTGTGCATGAGTTTAGGGGAAGATAACTCTATCAAGTTTGGGTCCTGGCAGGAAACAGAAGATATAATCAGTTGAGATTTTGAAAAACATGGGCCACTTTCAGAGAAACTTTCCTCAGGATCGAGGAAGTCAACAAATACACAAAGCCTTTACACCCCCAGACCTGAAGGAACAAAGGGAGGAAATAATGTTACCAGAGGCTGGTGAGATCTGGAGCTGTAGGCTACCTCACAAGAGAGGGAATAATAGGGAAGAAATACCCTAAGGTCTCTCCTCTTGCCCTTCAATTTCCTGCCAATGTCTCCCATTGGCCACACCTAACTGAAAGTCAAAGGGAGTGCTCCTGGAAAATAAGGTCTGTAGGATTAGCTTTCCAGGGACTAGAAAACAAAGAAGGGAAGTGGATAGATCTGGTAGAAGTGCAAACTAAGAATAGCTAAAACTCCTCCCAGCTCTGAGGGGGTGATCTAGATTGGACTAAACCAATTATTACATGCAGAGGTGTGCCAGTAAACAGCTAGAAAAAAAGCTCAGATATGTAGGGTTAGTTAAGTTCTGTGGTGCAAATACTCCCATCATGGCTAATTTCAAAGCAAAGTCTCTGAATGCTGCGTTAGGAAGAAATGTGTATAATTGTCTTTTGAGAACCAGTAGGTGCTCCTTTCAGCATACCACTCTCCTTACCACAGAGGTATGTTTGGATCAAATGTGATTTAACCTAACCCAGTCAAGGTAGATTTCAAAAACTTGCTTGGATGTTATTTAATGCATCCATGCATTTTTTATGTCCCTATGTCTTGAGTTTTCCTCACTTCCCATCTCTCTTATTTTTCTTTCAAGATTTATTTATTTTTTTAAAGATTTATTTATTTATGCGTACAAGCATTGGGGTACAGGCCAGAGGTGTGGGGGGGTGAGAGGATTCACCACAGAGAGCGGGAGCAGAACAGGCAGATCAACGGAAGTACACTACTGAGGGGAGCAGCGGGCACAGCAGGAGAGGTCTGCCGCGCCCTGTGGGTCCCCTCCCTGGCCGGCAGCAGGGATGGAACTCGTGCTGCAGTGGCTGTGGTTTGCTTCATAGTGTGTTGCTTAACCCACTGAGCCACCGGGGAGGCCCTCTTTCAAGATTTAAATTTGGATATTCCGGGCCTCCCTGTTGGCGCAGTGGGTTAAGCACCACACTATGAAGCAAACCACAGCCACTGCAGCACAAGTTCAATCCCTGCTGCTGGCCAGGGAGGAGCCCCACATGGCGCAGCAGACCTCTCCTGCCTGCCCGCTGCTCCCCTCAGCAGTGTGTTTCAGTCAGTCTGCCTGTTCTGTTCCCGACTGTCTCTGGTGAATCCTCTCACACCTCCCTGGACTCTGGCCTGTACCCCAGCTCTTGTATGCATAAAATAAATAAATAAAATCTTTAAATAAATAAATAAATTTGTATATTCCTGGGAGATCTTCCCTGTATCTTCATGGCAGATTAAGGGTGCGTCTACTGTGCTTCTGTTACAGGGCAGGGAGAGGGGCACCTCAGACCTCTCAAATTTGCTTTTTTTAAATGGGTTTTGCTATTTGCTGCATTAAGATAAACATACAAGGCTTTTAATGGAAAGGAACTTTAATATAATTAGGGAACAATACAGAAAGGATAAAGAATATAGTTACTAAGTTAAGCATTTAAAGTTACCCATCTCCTTGAGAGTAAAAGTTTAGCCAAATAGGATTGGCCTAAAGCAAGGCTTAAAAGCCCGCCACACGTTTAAAGGACCTTTTGGTGGAGACCCATAGAAAAGAGTTAGAGTTAGACAAATCCGGGAGGAAAAGAGCAAATTAAAATTAAGATGAAATTTGCTATTATTAATTTCCCCACGGGTTTCTCACCCACATCTGTTCCAACTAGTCCAAGAACAAGAAGCAAGCACAGTGTCCTCACATGTCCCCATGCTTTACATGCTTGCTTCATGTCTACTTCTTTCTTCCTCTCCTTCTGTCTTCTCCTATTTTTTCTCTCCAGCATCTTTTTATCCCTGCTTAGCTCTACTTTACTCAGGGTGGAACTGGAATTCCGGAACTTCCCATTTTTTGGGGTACCACCCTATTACACTTCCACAGTTTTTACTGTATTTCTCTCTTAGTACCAGATTCTAAAATAATCTACTAACTTTTCTGCCATATGAACCTAGCACACATCGCTTCTTGGCCTTTTGGCTAAGATAAGTGTGGTATGAACCTAGCACATTGTGGATGCTCAGTAACAGTTACTCAACTGAACCAAACAACACAGCTCTTTTAGTAAAACAAAGATTGTCACAAATTAAGCATTAAAATGATGAGTTCTGGGCAAAATTTTAGTTACTGAATTAGAGTAAGTAAACCATTAGCAAAGTTATTTACCTTCCAACTTTTCCCTTGTATATATTTGAACTCCAAATTCATGAACATAATTTTGCCACAAAAGCACCAATATTTAAAGTCATTTTACTAAAATCTAGTCTGGGTAAATTACAGAAAAAGTAGGACCCATTGATCAACTAATACACACTGTTACACATCAAAATGTTGGTTCCCTTTGGGGAAGAAGGGGGATGATGACTGGCAGAAGCACAGGGAAGGCTCCTGTAGAGCCAGTAACTTCTATATCCTGATTTAGTGCTGGTTACCCACTCAGTTTCTGAAAATTCATTAAGCTGTGCACTTACGTATCTGTACTTTTTTTTACATATAGTACACTGAAATCTGAAATTAACTGTTTTAAAAATCAATGGAATAAGATAATTTATCTCCTCCACTCAAAAAGTAAGAAAAATATCAATCCAAAGTAACATTTATGTAGAAATTTTCATTCTAGGTCTAATGTTCTTATGGGTATTTATCTTCATCTGAATAAAAAAGTATTCTTGCCAGGTAAAAGCAACCAACTACAGAAATATTCATGGTAATTAACAATTTTTTTAAATCTTTAAAAAACAACAATTGAAAAATCACATTTAAATAGAGGTAATTTTATACACATAAGAAAAGGGGAACCGTGGAAAACTCCCAGTACATACACCCAGTTCTCTAAAATACAATCTGTCAACTTTGGTTCATAGAATTGCATGTTTAAATGGACACTTAAATTTTAAGAACTCCAGACTGCTTCATCTACTGTTTCTACATATTTAGACAACTATAGCAAGCATTATTAACTTAGGAAGAATTCAAACAAGCTAATAATTTAATGGGTCCTATCTTTGATGAGCAAATAAACACTGGTAGGAAATCAGTCTAGTACCAAACACATTCAAAACAAAAGTAAGACACTCCCCCAAATAAAGAACCTCAAAAACATGCTAAGGAAGCTAGTCACAAAGAAACATATTGTATGATTCCAATTATATAAAATGCCCACAATAGGCAAATCCATAGCATTAAAAAGTAGATTGGTGTTTGTCAGGGGTGAGGAAAGGGAGAGATGGGGAGTGATTATTAATAAGTATTAAGTTTCTAATTTGGGGTGATGAAAATTAATCATGGAAATTATTGAACAGCTCTGTGAATACACTAAAAATCACTTAATAGTACACTTTAAATGGGTAAAGTATATGGCATGTGAATTACATATCAATAGCTATCTTTTTAAAGCAAAGTTTAAATAGTCAACAAATACACAGATCCTAAAGTCAATTTTTAATGTTTGAGTATTTGGTCTGGATTTGATGGATGCTTTTCAATGTGAAATAACATCGTTTTAAAAGCCACTGTATCTAGATTTTTTTCTCCCAGGGCAATATTTGAACTGTGAGAGAGAGAGAAACTAAGATTATTTAGAGTGACAGTCATCCTAAACATTATATTGCAAAAGAATTTAGCTGAAAAACTGGACACTTGCGATGACACAAACAGCTGGGAGGGATCAGGGAGTGTGCTAGTAGCATGGACATTAGTCACCAAATAAATTAAAACTTCCCGGCTTTACCTGCTGAGATTTAGACAACAAAAACCTTTGTGTTAAAGATCTCCTTCGGAAATTCCTACTACCCACAGGGAAATTTTATGAAGTTAGCAATTCACTCTAGTGCTAGTCCTACGAGCATATGACGTCCCAGGAAGACACACACAATCCAGAAAATAATTGCACTCTAAAAATAAAGATAATTGCACTGGACTGAAATTTAACAATTTGAAAATTGCAAGAAAGCAGCGTTTGCCCAAATTTCAATAATGGCCTATGTAATGCTAATATTACTTAATAGATTAAAATGTAACAGTTGATAGACCCTAAAAATCTTAAAAGTGATTAAAATGCTAAAGTACAAGCTTCTTTCTCAACAAAACAAGTCTATTATAGTATCACAGCACATCCTTTCTGTGACTGATAAAGATTTTATTTCTTTGATCCTAACATCTACAAAAAACGAAATTATCAACAGTCATGATTTTCTTGACTAGGACAAACTGAATTGAACATTAAAATTATCCTTTCCTATGTCAGGGAATACAGCCCAAAAAACCGCAACAGGATCAACCACTGATCTCTTCGTCACAAGATAGCACCTTCACGAGACAGAAACCTCCGTGGTTCTATCAAAGGATGCCAACTGCCAAAACCCAAACCCAAGTCACGCCAGGTGGTCGCGCTACCTGAGGCTCACGAAAGCACCGACCATGTACCAACTCTCCTCAAGGGGCGGTGATAAACTGAACACCATATCCTCTTCTCTCCCTCCCTCCACAGAAGCTTTGGGGGGGCTTTCCTAAGACAACCCTCACACACCCGGAACCGGAAAGCGACAGTCTTCCAAAGCCCCCGGCCGGAAGTGGGACAAAGCCAGCTGTGCACTCACCCTGGAAGAACAAGACACCCAGCAGGGGGAACAGAGCGCAGCCACAACTTCTAGCCGCTCCGCTCTGCTGCATCCCGACAGCTCTCCAGGTGCCTGCACACCTTGTTTACAGCTCCCGTAACCACACAGGTAGCGCCGGAAGTGACGCAGGAGGGAGCCCGCGAGGAGACTTAAATTGACGATTCCCAAGTTGCCATGGGAACATGGCTTCATTCCAGAGCCGCACCTGGGATTGCTCACTGACTGGCGATTCTTTAATTCGCGTAGGCGTTATTTTGCTCGAAAATTAAGTAGACTATAGACTGTCGAAATTTTCAAATTTATTTTTATGGAATTCTTCAGTCTTGATTATGACTCTATTCCAAATTATTTTATTTGAATGCTCTCAAAATAGATTTCTATAAATTTAAAGTTCAGAGAGACGTAGGAGATTATACAGGATATTTCAGTTAATATGTATATATGTACTATGCCTTCCTGATTAATTTATACCTCGTTTTTGATTCTTTTGTGTTTGGAGCTATTACGGCATCCAGCTCAGTACCTACTTGAATAAGAGTGTTTAATAATAAATTGTTTTAAAATGGCAATCATTACAGCATATAAAAGAGGCGAAAAAAAGAACCACGATTTTTGTATCTTTGGGTTGAAAAGAGAAAATCATGTCATCACAGGTCTCGAAGTTATGAAGAGATGGTGGCATCCTCTGAAAAGCAGATGGAATTACCTGGCTGTAATCATTAGTCAACCCACTTTCCTGAAATCTCAGTATATTTAATGAAATCAAGAAGGGAAAAAATACGCTTTACATTTTTCAACTGCCATTCATTCACTACACTTGAAAACTGCTAGTTTTTTTCTATTAAGAAGGTGGTAACCAGAGGAAGTTGGAGGGAGGTAGATTTAAAAAATGGGTAAGGAGGGTCAGTTGTATGATGATATATATTAACTAGACTTTTGGACATAATTATCATGTAGTGTATACAGATTCAAATTAATACTGTACACCTGAAATATAAGTATAAACCAATATTACCTTAATAAAATTTATTTTTAAAAAAAGGTACTTTAAGAGTACCAAGTGGAATAGATCATATTGTTCCTTTGAAAGAGACCCCAAATTAAGTAGTTTGTTGCGCCTAATTCCGGTTATCCAAAGCTAAGTGAAGATTCTGTGGAATCTTCCATATAGTGGAAGTCCATATAGATTTTTTTTATCCTGTAGAAATTAATTCCAGTTCTGTATGTTATTGACTTCTAAGCTACATCTAGGAAAATCTGTCAGTGAATATAAAATACACCTTTTTTTGCAAAATATTTAAATTGTATATGAGTAAATTATATAATTACATTCTTTATTACTAAAGTTTATATACACAGGTGTTTAAAGCACAATAAAAAATAAATTACAATACAAAATTTTTCTTTAGGAAGAAGACATTAAACAGCAGAGTCCTACTAACCCTGAAACATTTAGCCAAGACACAAAGCTACAGCTTTTTCTGGAAAGATTTTCTATCAGTTTTTAACTACTTATTACACTATGGAATATCACCCAAGCTATCTAATTGAAGAAATAGCCAGTAATTACATTTTCAAAGGTTGAATTATGAAAAATAGAAAATGTGAATTAAAAGTACGGATTTTTAATTTTTAGTTCCTAAGTCTGGTATTGAAATTTTACCTTTCAGACAGTATAAAAAGGCTAAATGAAAGAGGTATGAAACAATCTTCAGAATCAACATTAGCATTGTAAATTATACCATTTTGTAAACTATTGGGTAATTGTCAAAGTTCAGTATCTTTATGTACAGATGACCTATTTGAAAATCCCAGTTTTTTAAAGCATGTTCAGCCCAGTCAGTGAAAACTGTAATGATTTTTGAGAGCTCTAAACTTTTAATTGTTTTCTATCCTTTAAATGATTGCTGCTGCAGCTTAAGTTTGGAAAGACTGAAGAGCTACCCACTTTTTAGAAAGTACGCTTTTTTCTGCCACCCACTTACAATGTTTGTGTTATCTACTCATGCAAGGAAAAAAGAAAAATGTTTGTTTCATTCCGTTAGTTTTGGCATTTCTTTGTTCCATACCAAATCCTTCCACCCCCAAAATAAGCAGTGAATCCAAACAGACAGAGAGAGAGAAAGAGAGAGAGAGAGAGAGACAATTTAAATAATCTCTTCCAGTTCTAGAGCTTTGTATAGCACAGTACACAATTATCAAAATTTAGGGTTGACTTTTCTCACCACCCCTAAATTTTTAAAGTTGTAATATACTACTTCATAATTTTGGTATTTAACTATTTAACCCTCCCAGTCTATAAGTATAGTAGTCTCAGAGCATACTTAGCTCTGCTGCTCTGCTGTTATAGATTATTGAATTGGGGAGTGGGGGAGAACAGGAAGTTAAATATTCATTGTTCATGAAGGATTCTCACTGTTGATTGTTTTGAGCAAGACAGAAAAAAAGGTGACAGTCTATGTAGGCTGAGGTGGCATTTGTCAACCTGTTAGCATTTATGTAGCCTTTTCTAGTTTCTCTGTGGTTTAGAATTGTGTTACTGTAAACTTTGTGTCATTTGACAGGAAAAAAAAACTAGACTAGTGAAAGAAATTCAATAAAATGAGATGTCCGATACTTAAGAAGAGCCAGAAAAATCAAAATGTTGCTTAACAGTTTAAATGTAGAATTTTCTGTTAATATATTAAAAACAGCTGGGAGAATTAGGTCACTTTGAATGAGAGTGTAAGAAGAGTAACACAAGAACTTTAGTAGCAAGTGTGTTGCTCTAAAAAAAGAACATGTTAAAGGAAATATGACAGACAAGTTGATTTTTATCCCATTTGATGACGATATCTATATATAAGCCATATCCATGAGGAGAGTTTCAATGGCAAACATGTAGCTTCTTAGTATACAAAAGTTAATGAACATTTGAGAAATTGTTGCACTCTGAAATTAAATAAAACCTTAATATGGGACTGTGTCTGAGTCTGGTGTCTGCTCAAGAAGAGCCCAGAAGGATTGCTGGCTCAGAGGGATCTTGCTCATTTGGTCTGTTATATACTGCAGAGCTGGTTGGAAGACAGGTCCCAACTAGAAAAGCCGAAGAAAAGCTTCCATTAACTTCAAATTATCCTAGGGTTCTTATTCTTGGAAATCTTCAACTTCCTGAAATATAAAACAAAAGTTTAATGGACAATGCATTTGGGAACGGTATAATAGGAATAGCTGGCATTGTGAACATATTATTAGGTCTAGTCTCCATTGTGAACAAAAATATTCTTAAATGTATTTGTTCTCCCCCTAATTCAATTTTTAAAAGTATTTTTCGATCTTTTATTACATAGTTCTTAGTCTGTGTCCTTAATTCTTAGCCTTTTCCCTTTTTAAAAAATAAATATTTTTGTTTATTTATGCATATAAGAACTGGGGTGTAGGCCAGAGGTGGGGAAGGGGAGTGCAAGGGGATGAGGGCTGAAGGGATGAGAGGATTCACTAGAGACAGAGCGGGGAGCAAAACAGGCAGATCTACTGAAATACACTGCTGAGGGGAGCTGGGGTGAGACAGGAGAGGTCTACCACAACATGTAGGTTAGCTCCTTGGCCAGGGAACTTAAGCCACAGGGGCTGGCCTGGCAACAGCTTCATAGCTCTGAGACTTTAACCCCTGCGTCACCAGGGAGGGCCAGCCTTTGCCCTTGATTGGACATCTGAATGATTCACAGCTCACTCAATCACATACGTTCCTTTTTCCCCTCTCTCACTCTCTTTTATTATAGACAAAATCAAAAGCACAAAGAGAAGACAACGTGTGGAATTCACCCATCACCTAATTTTAAAGCACTTTTTGCCTTATTTGCTATATATATTTTTTTCTGGGCTGAAGTTTTAAAAAGAAATTACATTATACCCCTAAATAGTCCAATATGGACTTTTTAAATAGGGACATTTCCCTTTGTAGCCACAATACACTTACTATACCTAGTAAAATTAGCAATTCTCTAATATTACCAGTATTCAAAATTATCATATCCAAGATTTCCCAATTGTCCCCCCAGATCTCCTTGTAGCTATTCAGTACAAACTAGTATCCATCCAGTCAGGGATCACATATTGCACTTGATTATGTCAGTTCCTTAAATTTCGGTTAATCTAAAACAAATCCCATTTTTATTTTCTATGACCATGACTTGTTATAGAATCTGTTTGATTATAAAAAGACAGTTGTCCTCGGTAAAATCTCTGAGGTTTTTTGGGTTTACAATGTAATCATTTGTCTCCATATTTGATTTTAAATCCTTGGAGTCATTCACTGGTGCTCAAGGCTATAAACTGACTATGCAAATAATAATAGAGGATCTACTTCAAAGAACAGAAAAAAATTTCATCATATGAAAACTAAATCATCCTATGTTTTAAGCCTTATGAAACTGGAAAAAAAATTACACACTCCTAAAATTGAATTCATACTCCCAGTAATTAAATGAGAGGAGGAGTTGAAATCGATTCCAAATATTACAAAAGTTCTCTTATCAAAACATCAGGCTTATCTATTAGGTCACCTAATGCCAGGAATAGTTTACAATAAAAATAAACATGCAGCTATTCTTTCATTTGAAAAAAAAAGATTTCTCTACATATTAAAGTAAATTTATTATTCTTAGTGCTAGTAAATATAATCCCAGAGCTTCAACCAATCTTAGAAGTTGCTAAGGTTTCATGATCTAACTTCCTAATCTTTTGCACAAAACACACTCAAAGGGGAAACAATATATAACACTAACAGGTCACTTATCTCCCTGGTCCAGCTCCTCAAATGTCATATAGGAAACAGCTGACTTAGAGATTGACTAGACAAGGAAGCTAAGGGGAAAAAAACAACCCACTTACTGATCTTACCATCTAAGAATGTTAGTCTATATCTTCTAAATAAACAGAGACCTTTTTCTCTTGATTGAGCTTTTCCTCTTCTTTTCTGTAACAAAGAAACAGAAACTAAAGTCAGGTAAACAAGACAAGAAACAAGGGAGGAAATTACAAAGTTTCTGGCATCTTCTCTCCATACTTTAGGAAAAATTATGAGTATATCTGGAAGTAGTAGAACTAAAACCACTAATGAGTCCTACCTAACTGCTAATATTCAGACCTCCACATGACTGGTTATCTGCACTTAAGACACGTCCCAGAATATTTTTAGAAGGAAAATACAGTTTGGAAACTCCAGGGACTTAAAGCAGATACCTTAATTAACCATTACAATTTACTAATTATAATTTTAAATTATTAAATTACATTATTAATTTTCTAATCCTACTCTTTATTCAAAAAAGAAAAAGTTTTGTGTTGCTCTAGACGTCATCTTTATTGGTTATCGTCTACTCAAACCAAAATCTTAGGTAGGTCTATTGGGCTCCTAGATCAGTACTATCTACTCGAGTAAACATTTCTTGAGAAAAGAAATAAAAGATACTGGGACACTTGAAAAATTGCACTGCAAAATAATGAATTTGGATCCCTATTTCACAATTTTGCTAATATACAAAAATTAACTCAAAAATTAATCAAAGACATACATGTAAGAACTAAACCTGTAAAACTCCTAGAAGAAAACAAGAAGAAATTGCCATGACCCCTTGAATTAGGCAGTGGTTTCTTCGATGACACATAACAGCACAAGCAGCAAAAGAAAAAAAAGATAAATTGTATTTCATCAAAAATTAAAATGTTTGTGCTTCAAAGGACATTATCAAGAAAATGAAAAGGTAAAAGGTAACTGATAGAATAGGGGAAAATAGCTAATAATACACTTTGGACATGCCAAAATCTATAAATAACTCTTAGAATCAATGAAAAAGCAATTCAATTTTAAAATGACAAAATATTTTAATAGATCTATCTCCAAATAAAAGATGCAAATAGCCACTAAACCCATGGGAAGATTTTAACATCATTAGTCATTAGGAAATCACATCTCAATGAGGGGCCCTCCCTTGTGGCACAGTGGGTTAAGCAACGCACTAAAAGCAAACTGCAGCACAAGTTCGATTCCTGCCACCGGCCAGGGGTGTGACCCACATGGCGCAGCAGACCTCTCCTGCCACGCCCGCTGCTGCCCTCAGCAGTGTGCTTCAATCTGCCTGTTCTGGTCCCTGCTCTGTCCCTGGTGAATCCTGTCACTTCCTGTGACTCTGGCCTGTACCCAGCTGTTGTATACACAAATAAATAAATCTTTTTTAAAAATAAATAATAAAGAAATCTGAATGAGGTACCACTTCTTATCCAGTAGATCGTTATGATCAAAAGGCTAGACAATAACTAGTGTTGTCAAGGATGTGAACAAATTGGAATCTTCATAGGTTACCGGTGGAAATATGAAATGGTATAGTTGTTTTGGAAAAAACATGTCTCAACAATTCCACTCCTGTGTATATACCCAGGAAAATAAAAAATGTGAATACAAGTTTTTGTATGTGCATGAAGGTTCATAGCAACTTTTGCTATAATAGCAAAAAAAGGGAGGGAAGGAAGGAACCTAAATGTCCACTAATTGAATGATATATCTATGGAATATACACACAATGGAATTTTACACATAAAATGAATGACTATATGCCTTCACGCAAATGAACTGTGAAAACACACTAAGTCAAAGAAGCCAGACATAAAACGCACATACTGTATGATTCCATTTATATGAAATGTGATTATTAAAGGGTTAATTACATGCTATGTGAATTTTATCTCAGGAAAATATTGAAAGGAGAAAAAAAATTAATGAAAAGAGAACTCAAAATATGTTTTTAGTACTGATTAAACATGGCTAACTTTCCTAGGTCCTGATTCATAGTGCCCCTGCTGACTGCCCAGTGGTTCTTACAAATGTATGCTTTACATTAAAAATAAGGAATACCCTAGAAAAGCTTTACATAAGCAGATTTTGTATAATGGAAAATCCCACATAATAAAGTCATACATAATGAAGTCTAAGGTAAAATTAAGAAATCCTTTGTAAAGTTATTAATCACACCCTAATTTATCAGTCATGTGAATTTAAATTCTTTCATTCAAGATTTACTCAAAGGGAAGAACATCTGTTCAACGATTACTTAGCTCCACTGTAAAATACAAAGACATGGTAAAAGAGTGTTAGGACTTTCCCAGGACTGCCCAGCCTTACGGTTTCATCTCCACCACTTTATGAGCTCTTTTAGCCCATCGGTTTTTCCGGAAATGCTGAAAGAGAACCACAGCAATCACTATTATGATCATCAGCGCACTGGCGGAGCCAACGACCAGAGCCAGGAAGTGCATCTCCGAGAAGCTTGCTGTGAAGGAGAAAGAGATCAAGTCAGAATTTCTAAAAAGAGGAGGATGGTGATGAAATCTGAAGGTATTACAGGGATGTATTTGCATTATTAACTGGACTCTTCCTTTCTCCTGCCGTATTATCTTATAAATGCTAGCAGCAATAGGACAACCAAGCAGCCTACTTTGGTGATCCCCAAGGCATGGCCCTAGAAGTAGCTGCAACAATATTACTTGAGGACTTGGAAATGCTAATTACCAGGCCCCACCCCCACACCTACTACTGAATTATGGGTGGGGCCCAGTGATCTTTCTTAACATGTCCTCCAGGTGATTCTATACATGTTCAAATTTTGAGAACCTTTGGGCCAGTTGAAGTACCAGTGGAGTAAGGTAATTGCTGACTTAATCAAATCCACTGCCCAAATTATTTCTCCTAGTGCCGCTCATTCAGCCAGTTGTTTACTTAAGTTTGTTAAGGGTCTACCATGTTCCAGACCCTATGATGGAAATACAAAGCCAAAGAAGACATCACCTTCAAGAAGCTCATGTCCACAGGCAAGTAGATCAGTACGTATAGTCCACTGGATAAGTGATACAAGTAAAAGGATCCTTCAACTAGGCTAGAGAACGTGAAGCTTGGGTTTCCATATCTTTCAGTGTAACTTCTACTTTAAACTTCAGTTAACCCTCAGAAAAGATATGAAAGAATGTCTGACCCGGGGGTTCCTGGCCCAGAGGACAGTGGTGGTAGCACCAGAGGTCCACAAGATCAATGTCACATTGTGAGTGTGTGTGTGTGTGTGTGTGTGAGAGAGAGAGAGAGAGAGAGAATAGCAGGACCACAGCTTTCATTACATTCTTAAAGAGTACTGTTCTCTATATGATTAAGAACCACTGTATTCTTATCTAACCTATTCATTTTGTAGATGAAGAAACTCCAACCCAAAGAAGTTACATTACTTCTGACCTTACTCAAAGGACCTCTCCATCTCCACTTCCTTTTATTTTTTAAAGACTTAGTTATTTATGCATATAAGAACTGGGGTACAGACCAGAGGTGCAGGGCGCAGGGCAGTATGTGGAATGATTCACCAGAGACAGAGTGGGGAACAGAACAGGTGGATTGACTGAAACACACTGCTGAGGGGAGCAGCAGGCGAGGCAGGAGAGGTCTGCTGTGCCGTGTGGGTCACCTCCCTGGCCGGGGATCCAACTCAGGCTATAGTGACTGCAGATAGCGTCATAGTGCTGCAGCTTAACCCCTTGCACCACCAGGGAGGCCCCTCCATCTACTTTGTTACATTACTCAAGTAACCATGGACTGATAGGGCTTTGAGAGTTGGTACAGGAATGAAAAGAGGAAATCATTGCACTTTGCGGGCATGTATGTTTTGGGAAGTAATACTGTATGTTGGTTAAGACCAACAGCAGAGACAGGTAGATTAAAATACCAGCTCTACCACTTACTAGCAGTGTGATTTGGGAGAATTTCTGTGAGCCTCAGTTTCCTCAACATATAAAATACACATCACAGACTCTGTTTCTTGGATTCTTATTAATAAATTATCCTGTAAGGTCTCCCTGGTGGCACAGGGGTTAAGCACCACAATATGAAGCATCCACAGTCACTGCAGCACAAGTTTGATCCCCAGCCAGGGAGGGGACCGCATGGCACAGCAGACCTCCCCTGTCTCACCTGCTGCTCCTGCACTTCTGGCCTGTACCCCAGATCTTATATGCATAAATAAATAAATGTTTAAAAAAAGAAATCTTCATGTAAATTGTCCCATGCTGTGAATGCACATAATAAAGGATAGATGACAACTATTAAAATTTTCATTACAATTCAGAGTTTACGCAATTCTTATATTTATTATCTTGTTTTATCCTCACTATAGTCCTTGCTATATTACAAGAAGAGAAAAATGATTTTTTTTTATAGCTGTGTAATAGCAGTCGTGACTCACAACCAGATTTCCAGCTCTAAAGTTCTTTGGTCTTTGTTATCTGCCACCATTTTCCAGGTTGCCCTGGAGAGGGCTGCAGACAACACAATGCATTAGTTTAGAGCATAATTTAGGAGTCAAAGATGCTTGCAGTTGACATCTACTTGTCAGCTCTATGCCTTTATGATTAACCTCTATGATCCTGTTTCCTGTTGTCTCATTAGCAAAATGGGGGCACTAAGTAAACTAACATAATATCTAAAGACTAAATAAGATGTGTCATGTGAAGCCTGTGACACGTGGGAAGTACTCAATAAACATTAGCTGCTATTATTGGTATCCTCCTCCTAGGTGGTTGTGAGGATTAAATGGCAGTGCATGCCAACCACTTGCAGGGTGCCTGACACAGAGTGGGTGCTCAGTCAGTATCTAGTGCATAGCTGAGTGGATGAATGGACCTATTGTTAGCCCTTTATTGAGAGTTGCTTCCTCTCCCTTTCAAGATCTCAATGCCATTTTTGTAATAGAGTCCCTGGGTCCCTTTGCTTTACTTTTTTGTTTCTTTCCACAGCCAAACAAAGCCTTTTTAGCCCTGGCCTCCTCAGTCTCTTCTGTGCTTTCCAGATCCGAAGGGCTAGTCCTGGTCACTCTTGCAGGCCTTACAAGAGATCGCCTCTCTCTTCTCTTCCAGCATTCACACCTTCCCAACCCACTTTCACTGGCATGACCTACCAGTGTGCACGACGCTGAGCCTGATCTCCCCAATCAGCCCGTCAACATCAGGTGGGTTCTTCACCTGGCAGGTGTATGTCCCATTGTCATCAAACTGCAGCTTCCAGAGAATGATAGAGACATCGTTGCGGTCAGGGTTCCCATCCCAGACCACCCTGTCCTTAAAATGTCCACTCATGGCTTTGAAGGGCTCCACATGGAAGTAGAATACCTGGAAAGGAGAAATGGCAAGTGATCTTATTCATACCTGGGCCAGGGGGCTAAGACAGTGGGAGCCAGCAAGGCTGACTGCCCGGGCTGCACCTCCCTTGTAAAAACCTCTTGATTTCCCCTTCACTGATCCCTCACGTCTGTCCATCTCTGTCCCAAGAGTTGTTTCCCAGCTTTACCTCTACCTTTTGCTAAGAAAACCATGGGAAGGTCAAAGGAAAAAGGACTAGCGTATTTTCTTAATTGAGGTCCCCTGAAAAATTACAGAATTGCACTTACAAACTGCTCAGGTCCCCCATTTTGAGGACGAAAATTCCAAGTCACTGTTAGAGAATCACCCACAGGGGCAAAGCTGGCAAATGTGCATTTTAACCGAATGTCTGTCCCGTTGACACCCTCCAGTACCCGGGAGGTGTAAATCTCCACAGCTGCTATAGGCCAGAGAGCTGCAATAAAAGAAAAAGAAGGGTTAACGGAGCTGTGTAGGGAGGGATCTGCTGATGCAGCCAAAATGAATGTCTAGGAAGGCATAAAAGAACCGAGAAGCTCCAGCTCTCAAACTTACCTCACCCAGCGTCTACATACTCCTACCTGGACACAACCTTGACACTCCCATCCCATATAACATCTAGAACTACCACCCAGCAATCCTTCTTTTGCTCTCACTTTCTCCACCACACAGAATTCTAAGCGCATGTTACCTACTTCAAAACTCTTAGAACAAATTACAAGCATCAGCCAATAAAACTGAAAACAGAAACAGAAAATCCAAACTAACCATCACTTGAATTAGACTTGTATTAAACTTAAGCCTTCAAACTGGTAAAAGAGGTTGATTCTGGGTAGAAAAATGGGTAAATAGAAATAAAGATCTGGTGGAAACTTATTTTTCACTGCAATTATATTTTTGACTTTTATACAAAACATATGGCATATAAACGCATATATTATTCAAAATAAATAAATAAACTTAAGCTTCCAATCTTAATGTGTATAAGGGACCCTCAGCAATTAGTTTTCCAGAAAGAGTTTACGCAATTTTTCTATTTATTATCTCATTTTATCCTCACCATAATCCTTGCTGTATTACAAGAAGAAAAAAATTATTTCCTAAGTGCATTTCTTACTGGCCCCCAGTTTCCGCAGAAAATGAATCCATCAGCCCCAGACAGTTTATACATCCAGCTCCCCAAACCTTTTACACCATGAGGTAGTTTTACGATGGTATTTACATTTAGAATATGCCTGTCGGGGCAGCTTCAGAACCACAGCAGGTCTCTCTTGTTAACAACTTCAGCTTTCCCAGAGCTGCTGAGAGTCCCAGACAAGATCCACACAGAGAAATCCAACGACCAGGTCCTGCCTGCTGCTTGAGGTTCAGAGTAGCCACCACAAAAATGGTTTGTAATCTGAGAGTAGAAAGCCCTCTCTGTGCCCGGAACACACCTAAACCTGTTTGTCCAAAAGCAAGTCCCCAGAAACAATGCACCAACTTCAGTCGAGTCAAAACCCAGGTCAGTTTCAGGTTCCCAGGCAAAATTTAGTGACTTCTTAGACAAAGAGCTAAATTTAGAGGGTGGCAAGGAAGAAGGAAATGCTGAGAGAAGCCCCCCAATGCTTACCTGGGAGCCAGATGCCAAGGAGAAGCAGCACAGCACCCGTCGGGCTCTTGCCATACATGAGGGAAAGCCAGCCCTGGCCCCTGAGACCAGACCGGGCAGACCCAGGGCTCCACACCCTGCCAACGCCACTCCAGGAGGTGCAAGCCCCGAATTTTCCCGAACAGAGGAGCCAGTCCCTCACCTTTGGGAATCTGAGCACCGGTGCCTGTGACTCATCCCCAGTCGTCTGCACACTTCGCAGGAATGAAAGGTGGGGCTTCACCTCCCAACACCCTCCTTACTCTCCTCCCGCCAGCCCGCCCTCTACACTCACAAGCACGTCTGCACAAAGTCCCAAAACTCTGCAATCTTCTCTTTACTTTTCAGTTCATCTGACTAGGCTCTGGCCTCTGGTTGGCCCCCAGGGAACAGCCCAAGGAGGTGGTGCCGGTCTGAAATATCCCAGGCTGCTTTGGGTTTGACCTACACACCTTCTTTTTAAACAGGCTTTACAGTGGCCTGGGAAACGAATGTTGAAACTACCTTCAGTCATTCCTTTTCCCAAAGCCAGTCCCTGGGGCAATATTAGCCTCGAACTGAATTGGCAACAACTGCAAGCTAATCAGAATTCCTTAGCGCCTCCATGGACAAAAAAAACCCTAGCTAAATGTTATCACAAAGTTTTCTGCGCCTTTTCTAGCTTGTAGCTTTCCCCCAGACGCACCTAAATGAAATGACTAAAACAAATCTCAGTGTTTAATGCACCTGTATCTTTAAGGACCTAAAGAAGAATCAGGGCGTCATTGCTGCTCATTTACTTTACCAGCTCAAAACAGTGTGGAAGTACTTTCCTGCTTTATTACTTCACCTTCACAATATTGCCACAAATTGTTCACATTTCGCCTGCGAGGACACTAAGAGCCCAGAGAAGTTAAGTCATGTGCCAAAGGGTGCACAGCCGATAAGCAGCAAATCCAGAACTCTTCTCACTCTTAAATCTAGTGTTCTTTCCACAAAAGAACAGCTAATATGAATAATCAGACAGATGACTCTCAAGGAAAAGGTTTACAAAATAACTTTCCAGAGACTCAGATTTCACCTGCCAATTTTAGGGCAGTCATTCTCTGAGAAATCTCAAGAGTTGGGGAAGTTAAGTAAGAAGAGGGGCACCTGGTCCAGGAAGAGGTAGGCCATTACTGCAGGACCCTGAAGATGCCCCGAAACTGAGGGAAAGGAAGAGCACCCCTGAAGTTAAACCACAGACCTGCCCAGGAATCCAAGCCCTTACCCCCAGATTAGCATACAGCAAACTCTTCAGTGATTCATAACCTTATCAAACCCTGGCACAGAAAGGTTGCCAGGAGGGGGAGGAAGGGGCATTCTGAGTAGAACAAACGAAACATCATAAAGAGGGAAGAAAAGAGAAAAATTCCACCAAGATAGGCAGGTTACATAAGTGAAGAAAAAGGAACAAAAGAAAAGCAATAGGAGAAAAATGAGGAATGTGACCCCAGAAACAAAAAAAAAAAGGTAAACAACAGCAAAAATCAGTTGTGAGAACTGAGAAACCTGCTGGGCAGATGAAGATCAGCAGCTCCTTGAATAATGTAGGATTATGACGAGTGTTTCTGCAAGTAGCATTTGATTCCTTTGTCACCTTCTAGGCCAGAGATCAACCTAAACAGAATGCTGGGGGAACCTTTAAGATGGTGATAGGATAAATAGAGCCTTCTGTTATGCAGGTCCAAAAGTTCAGCTCCAGGAGCCTAAAAGAAAAGGAGTTAAGGAAACCTGATCTTCTCTGTCGGCTCTCAACTTGGGGAGGGGGGAATGCAGCTCTTAGAGGAAAGAGAAGCAGAGCCTGAGTTTTTTTTAAGTCTGCAGCAAATGGCAAGGTTTGGCGAGTGGTAGAATTACCGAAGCGCTCAGGACACGACAAAAAAGCAGCAGGAGAGGAATCGGAATAGGAGAACCGAACAAAATGCCTGTTGTCAAGAGCAGAAGACTCTCCCCCAGGTAGCCGGGCGCCCTGCGAGCTGGCTGCCAGCCCTGCTCCGAGGGTCAGCAGCTGCCCAGATCCCATTCCTCAGCAAAGTTCAAGTTCCTGGCCTCATGCCCAGCAACGCCCAATTCCTTCCAGTTAGCAGGAGTGGCTCCACAGTCACCCCGTTCTCCCTGGGCGGGGAGGGAGGAGACCCAGGACTGCACTCGTGAAGAACAGAAAACGTGAAATACTAAGGACAGCTGCCCCAAAGAATACCCCAGATGCCGGTGAGCAGGAACTTGGTCAGAGCTGGAGCCAGCTAGGTGAGGCCCAAGTTACAGCTTGGGTCTCAGCACACGAGAGAAAAGGAAGAGGTGTTCTGAAGAGTTGAAGGAAAGTGAGGTTTCAAAGACATCGCTTTTTCTAAACTTTCCCAGAGAAAAATCCAGTTGTCATTAAAGTGTGTGATAAATCAATAGTTTTGAAAGTGCTTGTCTGTCCCCAGACATTTCCCAAATATATTTCTAATGGATACCTTGACTTTGGCCAGCGCTGGGAGCTCTAAAGACACGAGGGGCAGTGGAGAGGTATCACTACATGTAACCACTGCTATTTTAAACTTCCTAGCCCAAAGCATTTTTTTAACCCCAAGATGAAAGTAGCATTCTGTGAAGCCAAGAAAACAGATAATTTAGCTCTCAGGGTGATTCAATGTTTACTCAGATGTTTCTGTCCATATGTCCTCCTTATGGAGAAACATTAAATTTTTGTTAGATGCTGGGTTGGGACATACAAAGTAGAAGAGGATATTCTGGCTAAGGAGAAAAATCAGCCTAAAGAGGATTGGGAAATGAAGTGTGTATATAAACAAATAATTCCCTTATTTGTGACTTTTCAACTGGGACCTTTAAGGATGAATAAGGATTCTGGAAAGAGGGAGGAGGAACAAAGGCATTCTTGTTGGGGCAAAGGGGTGGGAATGTAGTATCCACGGGGACCTGCAGGCTGCTCCCCAAAACTAGTGCACAGGGAACAGTAGAAAGCCAGGAGGCTGGCCCAGATATTGAGGGTCCCCGCATGCCAGCCTGAGGAGTATGGACTTGATCCTAACAAAGTTACCATAACTTTGGGGTGGCTTATATGTGACCCAAGAGGAGTGGAATTATTTTATTTCCCAGTACCATAAAAAATAATAAGCCAAGCCTTATGACATAAGTCACCACACACTCTACTTTCTCATAGGACCCCTCGTGTAAGAGCCAGAATGAAAGTACAAACTTAATATCTGTTTTCAGAAATCAGGGACTTACCAACCTTCCCAACTCCTCCCTTTGATTTCTCCAACTCCCTCTGATTTGGAGAACTTCAAAAATGAGGAAGGACTTCAGAGACCTAAAGGAGAGGTGAACTTTTGACCCAAAGGGAAAAGTGTGTTCCCTTCCATCCTCCTCCTTGTGTCTAGTTTCCTAGAGACAATCCAGAGCAAATCGAGCTGAGACAGAGCAAGATGGCTTAGAGAAACCATGGGTGAGAACACACTCCTCTCCCTGCCTCATTGCAGCTCACCCACCTCTCCCGTAAAGCCTCAGGCGCCTTTCTTTTACTTACAGAGAAGCTTCTTGCTCTTTTTAATCAGACCAAAGAAGAGACTCTGAAGTTTAAACCTTCACTTCTTCTAAAGAGAAGGTAGATGGATGTGCTCTGGCTTGGAGAGACGGACTATCTTTGAAGATAACTTTGAAAAATCTCCAGGTGGCTGGAGCTGCATCCCGCTGTCTTCCTGCTCACCATTTGTAGCGCATCTAAATGGTGGATGAGGGCTTTATGTTATGTACATTTATACTGCTTACTGGTTAATACAGTACCTCTATAATTACCATAACCAATTTTCACTCTTAGGAAATTAATTGATTTCCTTAGAAAAGAAATAGTCGGGGCCTCCCTGGTGGCGCAGTGGGTTAAGCAACGCACTATGAAGCAGACCGCAGCCACTGCAGCACGAGTTCGATCCCTGCTGCCGGCCAGGGAGG
>JAGFMF010011443.1:2970877-2981761 GCA_019455555.1 Galemys pyrenaicus
CCTCTCCTGCTGTGCCCGCTGCTCCCCTCAGCAGTGTGCTTCTGTTGATCTGCCTGTTCTGCTCCCCGCTCTCTGTGGTGAATCCTCTCACCCCCCCCATACCTCTGGTCTGTACCCCAGTGCTTGTACATAAATAAATAAATCTTTAAAAAAAAAAAAAAAGAAATAGTCACTTGAACTTAAATCCAAATCCAAGTTCAGCTACTTATTAGCTGTGTGATATTGGGCAGTTATTTAATCCTCTGCGCCTCAGCTAGCTCAGATGTAAAATGAGGGTAATAATACCTACCCTATAGGCTTGGTATAAGACTCAGGTGAAGTACTGTGTTTCAGTAAGTTTCTCTGCTCAACCCCCATCGAAAACACTCAGTAAAACTTAGTTGTCTCTGGTTATGCTTAGTCTAAAGATATGGAAAATTGTTCTTGTGACCACTTTATTTATTTTTGCATACAAGAGCTGGGGTACCGGCCAGACATGCTGAGGGGTGGGATGTATGAAAGGATTTACCAGAGACAGAGGGGGTGCAGAACAGGTGGACTGACTGAAATACACAGCTGAGGGGAGCAGCAGGTGAGACGCTGCACCATGTGGGTCAGTTCCCTGGCCTCATGCTGCAGTGGCTGCTGATAGCTTCATAGTACTGTGCCTTAGCCCCTTATGCCACCAGGGAGACTCAGATATGACAAGTTTTTATAAAGTTAAACATAAAAACTGCTCCTAGACATTTTCCCAAGAAGAAACTAAATTAGGGCCTCCCTTGTGGCGCAGTGGGTTAAGCAACACACTATGAAGCAAACCGCAGCCACTGCAGCACGAGTTCGATCCCTGCTGCCAGCCAGGGAGGGGACCCACATGGCCTCACCCCGCTGCTCCCTTCAGCAGTGTGTTTCAGTCATCTGCCTGTTCTGCTCCCCACTCTGTCTCGGTGAGTCTTCTCACCGCCCACGCACCTCTGGCATGTACCCCAGTTCTTGTATGCATAAAGAAATCTTAAAAAAAAGAAACTAAATTATATATATCCACCAAAAAACACATGTATGAAAATATTTGTAGATACTTTATTCATAATAGTTTCAAACTGAAAATGAAGAAACAGAAAAATGGATAAACACTCTGTAGAAATATAATGGGACACTCTTTAGCAATTGAAAAGGAACAAACTATTGATAGATAAGAGCACATGAATAAATCTCATAAGATATTATATTTAACAAAAATAACCAAACTTAAGTAGCATATACACTTTGAATCCATTTACATGGCATTCCAGAAGAAGCAAAACTAATTTTTGATGGGGAAAAAAATCATAATAGTATTTGTCCTAGAGGGAATGGAGGCAGGAATTGACTGAAAGGCATGAGGGAAATTTCTATAATGATATTTATGTTCTTTATCTTAATGGGGTCTCGTTAACAGGTTAATACATTTGTCAGATTTC
Organism: Galemys pyrenaicus; assembly: GCA_019455555.1. Taxonomy (NCBI): domain Eukaryota; kingdom Metazoa; phylum Chordata; class Mammalia; order Eulipotyphla; family Talpidae; genus Galemys; species Galemys pyrenaicus. Next base: position 2,972,317 of record JAGFMF010011443.1, read on the forward strand.
TTTGAATGGTATACACTTGTTTTGTATATTTTATTGGTAAAATTTACTTCCATAATTTTTTAAGGATTTACTTATTTATGCCTACAAGAATTGGGATACAGGCCAGACGTGCAGGGCGTGAAAGGATTCACCAGACACAGAGTGGGGAGCAGAACAGGAGGATCTACCGAAATACACTGCTGAGGGGAGCAGCTGGTGAGGCAGGAGAGGTCTGCTGCGTCATGTGGGTCAGTTCCCTGGCCAGGGACCAATGTGCTGCAGTGGCTGCTGATATATCTTCAGTGTTGTGATTTAACACCTTACTTAACCCCTACTTCCATATTTTTTAAAAGAAATTATCAACAAATATTGAATTCTTGTTAATCCTGAAATATGTATAGGAATGTGTCCTAATGCCTGCAGTTTAGTTTTCAAATGCTTTAAAAAAAGTGAGTGCATTGGTAGATGGATAAAGGGTTCAAAAGAGAAATAAATAGATATGTGAAAAACCAAGTTATTGAAATGTTAATTGAATAAGTTAAGTGGAGTATATAGGTGTTCACTATAAAATACTTCCAACTTTTCTATATGATTGAAAATCATCATAATAAAATGTTGGCCAAAACCTGTTCCCTCATTCACCAAGTTTCCTTAAGTAAATGAAAACACCAAATTTAATAATAAAGTATTTGAGCTTCATTTTTTTTTATATACCATTCTAGTTTAAACATCATCCCATAGAGTACTGGTAGTTTTTAACAAATAAAACTTACCATTAATAAGTAAAAATGATCTTTTATCAAGTGCCTACTATGAACTCAGCACTGTGGTTAGCTTGTTAAAAATATTACTTCCGATCTCCATAACTACAAAATAAGCAGATGTCCCCATTTTATTGATGAGAAGACTGAGGGTCAAAGAGATTTATGCATTCTAGTACCAAGGAGGGAAGCAGCACAGCTGTGTAGAAACCCTGAGAAGGAGGCTAGAGGGTGCTAATAGCATGACTTACTTTTAATACCTTCACATTTCACAACAGCCTTACAACAGTAGAAAGTTCTCTACTGAAATACCCATTTTACAGATGAGGAAAATGGGCTGGAGATTTAGTGCCTTCCCAAGATCACATAGCTGGGAAGTGGTAGAGTTGGCCTTTAATCCCATACGCTCTGATCTTTCCTATACAGAACAAACTTAGGATGTTAAGGCAGAAAATCAAGAAAAGAGCTATTAATGGTGAGATTGTGTCTCATTTGCATTGCAAGGGCTTTCAGCTAAATTCTAAAATTGTAAGAGCAATTCTACTAAGTAATGGAAGTTTTTAATGAGAGTAAAAGAGAAAGACAGTAGGGACGTCTCAGTAATGCTAAGGAGGCTTTGCTTTTCCTAAAGTTAATAGAAATTACTAAGTGGCTTATACATTTAAGGAGTATACATAGATAATCGAAAGTAACTGTATTAAGCACTCACTGAATTATAAAAGTGAAACAGGTGGAGGATACTGTTGGTTAAAGATGGAAATGCCACATAAACTACATTGTGCCAGAGTGAAAAAAAAGCTTCACCATTTTCAACACCTTCAAGTATTTTGCTCCAGAAACATCATTGAGACAGTACACTTACCTTTGAAACAGAAAACAGAGCTAAGTTTCTTGGGAGAAAATTAACTTGCAATTAGCCTGGTACTGAGTTGCAGCAAGTGGAAGCTTACTAAAGAAACTTGTAGCAAGACCTGACTTGAAATCCCAGTCAGCAATTCTGTTCTCGCCGCCTCAAGCTCAGCAACTTTCTGTTCAGAGTCCTTCAGAGACCATAACTCCTCCTCTCTTTCTTTACTCTTTTTTGCAGCAACCACTTTGGGGACAAAAAGATTTTTGTCTTTTTGTCTGATTGTTTCTGATTGTTACAGAATCATTAGGTTTGAGATATTACAAGCAGGAGAATTATGAAATCTTAAGCAGTAGGAAGGAGGGGCCTGTCCCAGGAAAAAAAGTAGCCAGGAAAGTCCGGGATGAGGGATTGAACTCTTAGAACTGCAAGAAATTCTAGAGGCCAGTTACATTAACATACCCTACATAAGCATTCCTCAAGGTGTTAGTAGGTGTTGAATGAAGAGAAGACTCCATACTCAAGGGTAAACCCTAGGTTAAACAAAACTAAGCAGGTTTTATGTTTTGTTTTTAGCTGCAGTGCTTCTCACGAATTGTAATTTACTAGCATGCCACCACTTACTTGACTCACCACTTACTATTTGCTGGAAAAAAAATCAGACAGTGCTTCTCAAAGTGCAGACTACCCAGAAACTATCACTGGTCCTCAAGAAGATAAATATGAAACTTGAGACTGAGTATTTAAAGCTACTATAAGTAATTTGATATTGCCACAACCTCCAAGGCCATATCAAGAGGATTCATTATTTAGAGTGTAGAACAGTGTGGATGTTGCAAATTGCATGGCAGTTGGCATATGGAGAGAAACTTATGCTAGTCATTTTAGTCCACAATGGATTGAAAAAAAATTTTGGTTTTCAACAGGAACTTGCTGATTACCAGTTTAAGAAATACGAATCTCCATTATATGCATGGAAATGTTGACAACCAGAACATAAAGTGACTTGTTCAGGGTCAATAGTCAGGGTTGACAACCAGGGGGCCAGGTGAGAGAGCCAATTAAAGAAGTCAAAAAATAAAACCTAGGTGAAGAATGTCACTGAAACTCATTTCATGATGGTGATTCTAATTTTAAATAGCATTCAGCTAGCAGGTTTTTCAGGCAACTCCTCCCAGAATGTAAAATGAAAACTGAGTCAAACAGACAAAGCTAATGCCAAAAAGTAGTAAGAATCTCCACGATGAAAGAAATTCAATCTTGAAATACTCTTAGTCTTGAAATAGTCTTGAAAGAAAGCATGTAGCATTGACCCCAGGCCCTAGCAGGCAGGTAACAAATGGTGAGCTGGTTGACTGTGAGACAGTAAGAAGTGAGTGGGGACTGGGGCAAATGCCAGAGGACGTGTCCCCACCCACAGGCACACCTGCTTCCAGACCCAGCCAGGTGCTGCCATGAGAAAGGCAGGCCTAGTGTTGACAAATTTTATTTTTATTCTTTTTTTTAAAAAGATTTATTTATTTATGCATACAAGAGCTGGGGTACAGGCCAGAGTCCAGGGAGGTGAGAGGGTTCACCAGACAGAGTGGGGAGCAGAACAGGCAGACTGACTGAAACACAGTGCTGAGGGCAGCAGCGGGCGAGGCAGGAGAGGTCTGCTGCGCCATGTGGGCACCGGCTCCCCCACCCCACCCCCCGCCACGGGTGGCAGGGATCAAACTCATGCTGCAGTGGCTGTGATCTGCTTCTAGTGCATTGCTTAATCCACTGAGCCACCAGGGAGGCCCTTTATTTTTATTCTTAACATCTTTCTCATCTAAACCATTTATTTGGAGACACAGGTTCACAGGCACCTGAAAGAAATAATACACAGAAACGCCCTTTACACTTTATTCGGTCTCCCCCACAGGTAAGAGCTTTGCAAAACTCATACAATATGACAGCCAGGGTATCGGCAAGGAGTCAATAAAAATTCAGAGCATTCGCATCATCTCAAAGATCCTGCCACATTTTTCTAAAAGGAACTAAACATCTGGATTTTTGGTAAAATAATTCACTCTGTAAATGTTGACAATGAACTTAAAACCTTATGAATATTCACTGTATAACTGAGCTCAACAACTAGAAAACTAATCTATATGGACTTCCTATAGATTAGTGGTGCAGGAGTTAAGTCTCAGTGCTATCAAGCTATTGCCTTCCCCAGCAGCATGAGTTCGATCCCCAGCCAGGGAGCTGACCCACATGGCGCAGCAGACCTCTCCTGTCTTGCCCACTGTTCCCCTCAGCAGTGTGTTTTAGTAATCCACCTGTTCTGTTCCCCACTCTGTCTCTGGTGAATCCTTTCAACCCCTATACCTCTGGCCTACACCCCAGTTCTTGTGTGCATAAATAAAATAAATCTTTTTATAAAACTAATCTATGGTGGGAAAATTAGGACAGTGGTCACCTTCGGGGTGAGGACAGTGACTGGAAGGGGACACGAGGGTAACCCCAGGGTTCTTGAACTGTTGTTTCTCCTTTTTTTTGGCGTGACAAGTAGTCTTTACTTTTAAATAATTGTGATTACACCAAGTAATAACATGTAACACATTCTCGAGTTCTGTCTTCTAGAATTTTGATTAAGAGAAACCAGAAGCAGCCAAAACAAGTATACTAGTTTCATTTTTCTAAGCCTTAACCAGAAAGGGTTATTGTAGGCTGGCTGCTGCTTCACACAAGTTACAAGTAACTATTTACTACTTTTTCATAGATAAAGGCCCCGACCTTTAATGAAGCATTAGGGAAAATGCTATTTAGTCCCTTTCTTCCTTTAAAAAAACAAAAAACTTCATCAAAATTAAAAATATTTGTGGTTCAAAGGACATGATCAAGAAAGTGAAAATGTAACCCTTTTTAAACTGTTACTTATTTAGAAGGATTAAGTATTGTACTTGGTTTAAACTAAAACATAAACAAGTATTGTGACTTCCTTTAAAAAAAAAATTTTGGAGTATTTCCCTAATCCAGTTTGTTTCTTTAGTATTTTTACAGGAATAGTCTGTGATAACTTATTTGTAACAATTAAGGAGAACTAGTACTAGTAATAAAAAAAAACTCTGAGTTTGGGGTCTCCCTGATGGCGTCTCCTGCCTGGCCCACTGCTCCCCACAGCAGTGTATTTCAGTCATTCTGCCTGTTCTGTTCCCCACCATCGTCCACTCCCCCCGTCCCCCCATCCCAGTCCCCGGCCCTGTGCCCCAGTTTTTGTGTGCATAAACAAATAAATCTTAAAAAAAAAAACTCGGAATTCACCAAGATTTAAAATTTTATATTTATTACTCTGTATATTATCTTGAGAAGCAAAAACTAAAAAAAATGTAATTTGGTGATAGAACCTCTCTGAAAAATAGGCCCGCAAACAAGATTCATTCTCATTTTCACCTCTCTACGTCTTCAGTTTCTTTCCTCTGACATTCCTTCCTCACCGCTCTCCTATTGATAATCTTTCTCTTAAGGCAGAAAGAATGGGCCCATACAGTTTATTTGCCACACTGGAAAACTTTCATTGACTGAAATAGAAGTTTCGGTGATAGTTAAACAAAGATTTTATTAAATAATCAAAATGAGAATTTATTTATTTTGCACAGAACTGGAGTGTAGGCCAGAGGTGCAGGGGGTGAAAGGATTCATCAGAGACAGAGTGGGGAGCAGAACAGGTGGAAATAAATTGCTGAGGGGAGCAGCAGGTGAGATAGGAGACATCCGCTGCTCCCTGTGTGGGTTAGCTACCTGGCCAGGGGTCAAATTCAGGCTGTAGCAGCAATAGCACTCAGATTCAACCCCTAGGCTAGCAGGGTAGCCCTCAAAGTGAGAATCTGAACCTGGGAAACAGCTGGACAGATTTTTCTCTGTGAGGACCACTTTAACAATCACAAGGTTGAGTTCAGTTTATACATCTGTTAGAGAGTTCTATACATGCAGAAGAAAACAGTGAATTATTGGCATCAAAAATTTCTTGACAGGAAATTTCTTGTTTTTGTCTATAGGATTAGATCTTTCAATTTCCTAAATTAGTGCCATCTTAAGAAATGTCCAGCCTGGATATTGGGTGGTGGGCATGGTGAGATGTATACATTTGGTGCTGAGAAGAGTACTGAAGCCCATACAGTGTGGTAAACGAACGTTACCTTATTAAAAAGAAATGTCAGTGCTATCTCTGCACAGACGAGGACAAATGCTGGGGCCTCATCACGTTCTAGGCCTCTAAAGAAGGCATTTATTTAGTAGCTGTTGTTTGACTCTTAACTGACTTCCAGTCATCAGAGCGTGAAAGGGTGGGTTTTCCACAGGCACCAGATTCATCACGAATGCTCTGACTTGACGTCTGCATCTTGCACTTGCTCTGTGCAGATGACTTTTTTGCCTGCTGGACCAAGGAGGGAGGTATCCAGAATGGTCACCGTTTTGAGCGTGAAAGTGTCATTCTTGATATTCGCCCTGGAGAAACACTCATAGAGGAGGGCTGCCCTGAGGACACGGAGCCCGTAGGGTCACCCCGTTTTAACTCTTGGGTTCTCAGTTTCCACATTTATAAAATGAGGGGACTGGACCTGCTGATTTCTCTCTCTCTGTCTCTTTTTTAAAGATTTATTTATTTATGCACACAAGAGCTGGGGCACAGGCCAGAGTCGTGGGAGGTGAGAGGACTCATCAAACAGAGTGGGGAACAGAGCAGACAGACTGAGGGAACAGCAGCGCGAGACAGGAGCGGTCTGCTGTACTGTGTGGTCCCCTTTGGGTTGGGGTTGAACTCTGGAGCTGCGGATGCCCCACAGTGCAGTGCTTAACCCCTCACGCAGCCACCGCCACGGGGAGGCACCTGCACCCGCTGATTTCTGAAGATCCTTCCAGACTTTTATATTCTGAGTCAACGGCTTCATCCTTAAAACGCAGCCTTCCTCAGAGACCCTCCATAGCCACACACCTCAGAACCACTCTTTCCCATCTTAGGTCTGTGGAAGGCTGAAGGCAAAAATGCTGAGTTAAGGCACTTCGGCCGCTCTGCCTTCACATCTATTTCCCACTGAGGCCTGATGACTTCAAGGAAACAAGCAGGCCGAACTCGTCAGCTCAGAGCCCTACTGGGAGGAAAGGGCAGCCACAGCCACTTACCCGGCAAACAGGATGTGAGTCTTTTCAGATGAGTCAGAGCAGGAGAGGGAAAGTATCCCAGCAGGTCAGAGGGGGATGTCTCAGAGAAAAGTCTCAGCGCATTGCTGGCTCCTCCAGACTGTTCCACCGCTATAGATGTTGTCTCTCTGTTCATGTCCATGAGTCACACAAGCAGTTACTAGGACATGATATTTTTAGAGGAAGAGCAAAAATCTTCATTCAAAGTCATCACCTTCGGCCTCCCTGGCAGCGCAAAGGGTTGAGCACCGCACTGTGGGGCTTCCGCAGCCTCTGTAGTTCGAGTTCCATCCTTGGCCAGGGACCTGACCCACATGGCGCAGCAGACCTCTCCTGTCTGCCCGCTGCTCCCTCAGCTGTGTATGTCAGTTGCTCTGTCTGTTCTGCTCCCTGCTCTGTCTCTGGTGAATGTTCTCACCCCCCTGTCCCCCGCACCTCTGCCTGTACCCCAGCTCTTGTACGCATGAATAAATTTTAAAAAATCTTTAAAAAAAAAAACACCACCAAAATAAAGGTGTCACCTTGAGTGCACACTTTTATTTTAATGCTATTGACTTTCTTGTAAACAGCCTAAAATGACTCTTGGCATTACCTTGAACCACAACTTCTTTGCAGTGCTAGTGATGGCAATTCTTCATGCTTTTAGAGTCTGATTTTTGGACACATTGAAAAGTCACATACTGGCAGCTCTACGCAGGTGTTTCTTTTTCCTTTTTCTCTTTTCCTTAATAAACTTGCTGGTGCCGATGACAAAAAAGATAAAAGCCACATATACATTTGAAACTAGAAGAATAATATGTTAACTATACCTCAAATAAATGAATACATACATACATACATACATAAATGTCTCATAGATCAATTCTGAAGTGAGAAGGTAAATGCTGAAACTAGCAGTAAAATCACAAGAATGATGGTTTTGTAAAGTGTGTAAATGGTTCCTGGGGTTCCTTTGAAAAATACAAAACTTGAAACCACTATAGAACGTTATTTTGTGCATAACTATGTTTCAGGTATAATCCCTCATCGAGTTTACTATAAGATCTCATACAGTTACTGAGTTGGGGGTACACATTAAGTGACCCTTCTTTCTTTATGGATTAAGACCTTCCATGACCTGACTCCTTTGGCTATCCCTGTGCCCCCTTTTCCAGGCTCCTTGACCCTCACTCTTAGCCATGCCAAAGTACTCATGCTCATTCTTACATCCACATATGTATTTGTACAAACTAACCTGTGTATTCTGCCCACTTGATGAACCCGTATTTGCCTTTCATAATTAAGCTCACATTCTATGTAGACTTCCCTGACACCTGGAGCCAGAATTAATAGTTCCCTCACACCTGTGACACCTTTATTATAGCCCTTGCCACACTATGCCACATGTAATTATGTTCCCTTGGCTGTCTCCACGCGAGACTGAGCCCTGGAGGGCAGGATCCAGATCTTATTCACCTCTGTATCCGCAGCACCTAAAACTGCAAGGTACAGAGTAGAGGCTCAGGACACTTTTGCCACGTACGTGAATGCATACTGATTTACTGAATCGATATGAGCCCCACGCCTCAGTGACACAGTATGAAGCGCCCTCTGGTGGAACCCAAAGAAGCTCAAGGAATGAAGATCAGAAACTCAATCCCAGCTGTGACTTTGTTTATGTCTCAAAGGTCACTCTGTGATTGAAATATCTACACTATACAAGAATTTCCCACCTTCTACTGTTTCAGCCTATGAGCTATCGTGAAAGGAGGGTACTCTATCTGAGGCTATGAAATGTAATATATTAAATGAGAATTGTCTAACACGTCTCCTTTCATTCACTCATCATGTCTTAATTATTGAATGATCAAGACCCTAAAACTTAGGGATCTAGAACCTAGAATTTGAAATGTACCCATTCACTCCTTCACTTAATAAATAATGATTAATTGAATAAGAAAACTGAGGTTAAACATTTACAGAACACCTGTTAAATGTCCAACTCCATGCTGAAAAATGTTAGAAAATACAATATTCTCTTTCAAGGAACTCACGGTCAGTGCATATTAAAACCTTTGCAAAGTACTTGAACACACTGTGTCATTAAATTCTTACTACTCTGTTTTACAGATGAAGAGAAGGAGGGTCATAGACATAAAGAAATTTACCCAGCTACTCAGTTTGTAACTAAAATTAAATGGTTAAATTACTTTCAGACCTAGAGCACCGAAGAAAAAACACATATCTCTCTCTGAGATTTGTATTCACAGATGCATTCTATTTGCAGAAGACCCAGACCCAGCAAGCATGGTGACTAACCTTGAGCTGAACTCCGAACTGCAAACTTGGCTGGAATCGGGAGATAAAATGCAGAGGAGGGTGGCTACCCAGAAGTGAGGGGCCCACCATCAGAAATTCAAACTCCAGTTATCTGGGGAAAAAAATCTTTATCTTTCATGTATGAACTGTCCTGTAACTAGCCAATGGACTTCAGCCAACTTCATACTTCTTTGTGCCTTAGCCAGTGAAATTTAACAGCTTTGTTCTCAACCCTGGTCCCCAAAACCTATATAACCTCATTCTCTTTCTTTTTTTTTTTAATTTTTTTAAAAAGATTTATTTATTTATGCGTACAAGCACTGGGGTACAGGCCAGAGGTGTGGGGGGTGAGAGGATTCACCACAGAGAGCGGGAGCAGAACAGGCAG
>JAGFMF010011443.1:2990707-3007910 GCA_019455555.1 Galemys pyrenaicus
GCTGTGCCCGCTGCTCCCCTCAGCAGTGTACTTCTGTTATCTGCCTGTTCTGCTCCCCGCTCTCTGTGGTGAATCCTCTCGCCCCCCCCACACCTCTGGCCTGTACCCCAGTGCTTGTATGAATAAATAAATAAATCTTAAAAAAAAAAAAGAAATGAACACAGTGCCTTTTAAAACTGTTCTTGTTTTGGAGGCAGTGTATCCCCTTGGTGTATTTACCAAGGGACATGGAGCTCTTCCAGTTTTGAGTGGAGCCCCGAGGATACAGAGCTCTGCAGCAAATCCAGGTTTGCTGCAATGCAAGCAACCCCATAACATCAGCCATACACTGGCACACCTGATGGCAACTAGAAGTATCAGGGAAAGATGCCTTTTGGCGTTTATGCAAGTTCTAGTAGGAGAATCACATGTTGACACCTAAGGCTCTGGAAGAAGAACATTCATTTTACAGCAAAGAATTCTATGTCATCCAAAAATCAGTTTTTGGACTACTACTACCGCAGATATGCTGGTAGAATTGAGAGTCTATGGGATGTCAACTGACCTGTAAAGAGGACAGACCATCATAAAGGAGGCACTGTCATATCCACCAAGTCACAAGTTGGGTGGGAGCAACAACAGTCTACCATGAGATGGAAGGAATACAACCTAGATCAGGCATGAGCAGGACCAGAAGTCTACCCAGCCTCCATTCCTATGTCATCTGCCACTGCAGCACCAATGCTGTGCCTGCAGCTCAACCCACGACTCCATGGAGGCTGTCCTCTTGGATCAGCTGGCAGCGGAGAATAAAGCCTGAGCTTTGTTGACAGATCTCAGCTCAGTATATGGATGCAAGTCAAAAAGGGATAGCTGTAGCCCTGCACCCACACTCAGGGGTGGCTTTGAAAGAAGCAGAACTGGGGCCTCCCTGGTGGCGCAGTGGGTAAAGCAACGCACTATGAAGCAAACCGCAGCCACCGCAGCACGAGTTCAATCCCTGCTGCCGGCCAGGGAGGTGACCCACATGGTGCAGCAGACCTCTCCTGCCTCCCACATGGCACAGCAGAACTCTCCTGCCTCCCACATGGCGCAGCAGACCTCTCCTGCCTCCCACATGGCGCAGCAGACCTCTCCTGCCTCCCACATGGCGCAGCAGACCTCTCCTGCCTCCCACATGGCGCAGCAGACCAATCCTGCCTCGCCGCTGCTCCCCTCATCAGTGTATTCCAGTCATTCTTCCTGTTCTGTTCCCTACTCTGTCTCTGGTGGCTCCTCTCCCCGCCCACACCATCGCCCCTGTATCCCAGTTCTTGTATGCATAAATAAATAAATCTTTAAAAAAAAAAAAGGAAAGAGGTGATGACTCTCACAAGAGGCCCACAGACCAGCTGTGTAGCTGGAACTTTATTTCTTCTACTAACTTTCCTTTTAGAAGCTTCTCCAGGACAAGAGATCAACCAGAATCCTGCAAAAGCTATTTAAGGACGGAGTGAAATTATTATACGAGTGAGTCCATGGACGCCGGACGCTGTGTGATGCCACCCAGGTGCCTCCTTGAGGACGCTCTCACACACACTTCCTGATCGCGGCTGGGATTGTGTCTTCTGAGGGTTCATGGCTAAATCCTTTCCCAGAATTGCCCTCAGCAGAAGCAACTGCCTTGCCCAAGGCCACACCCCCCTCTCACCACCAGATGATGTACCTGTCGCCTCAGTGGTCACCCCAGCCTGAGAATTCCCCGGGGATCAACCCCCCCCCCCCATTACCTGTTGTACACAGCAGGTAGCCTCCTTCTGTTCTCCAGCCCTGTCTTCCTCCCTCCCTACAGGTGCTATTCCTGAGTCCCTCTGTGGCCCACCTGCATATAAATCATCATCTCAACCTTTGTTTCACAGGGAACCCAACAGTGACAATGCACATTTAGAGATAAGAAGGTAACCACCAGAAGAAAACAGTTAAAGTTAAAAGCGGTTTTCTCTAGGGAAAGGAACAGAGTCAAAGCAAAGCAGGGCAGGGAACTGTCCTCACATTGTTTTTTTTGTCTTTTAACACGTGCATATATTACTTTCACAATTAATACTCATCTAAACATTTTTCAAAGAATCTGATACTATCAGCCCCCTGTTTGAAACCCTTCAAGTACTTTCCATAGATCTTAGAATAATCCTTAAGAAGTCTTAACCTAAGAAGATACACAAGTGACCAACAGTTCCCTGGCCTTTTGGACTTCCAGTTCCTTGAGTGTGGCTCTCTTCGGTGTCAATGGACTTCAGACAAGCTGTTCCCTCTGTCTGGAATATTTCACTTGTCCTCCCCTACCCGGCTCACTCCTGTTCATTCACGATTCAAGCTTAGAGGTTACTTTCTCAGAGATCTCTGCCCTCCAGCTGTATTAGGCCCCCTTTTCTCCCTCTCACAGCACCTGTATTTTATGTTTAATGTCCACATTTCCAGGCTTCCTCCATGAGGAGTGCATCTTGTTATTGCTGTACTGCTAAGCAGCTGGCACACAACAGCAGAGTAGACATTCAATGTCTAGTAAGCAAATTCTACCAATAGCTTTTCCCAGACCTCCATCTCTGTGATCTGTGACAAGTTATATAGACTGTGGGAGCCTCCATTTGCTCAAGTATAAAATGCGGGCAAAAAAATTACCCACCACAGAGAGTTATTTTGAGGATTTAATGAGATAAGTAGGTAATACCCTGAGTATTGTGCCCATCATCTAGTAAGCATTTGACGAATCATCCTTAAAAATAGACTATTAGTTTACATTCACATCTGTAGATTCTGAGACCATCATTTCTACCCTCTCCAACAATGAACAGTGTATTTAAATATTTTTGTAAATATTATCGGCCCAAACATATGGAATTTCATGATTTTTAGTCAGTATGTATTTTCAAGCCAACCCCTAATAGCTTTTGTTAATAAGATGGCTGCACCTTGCTGCTCCATGCCAGGCATACTACAAAGAAAGCAAATCTTCAGTGCTCCTCGCTCTTCCTGTCACAGCTTGTTAGGGGTGGAGGCAGGGGGGGAGCCCTCAACATGAAGGTGCATGTGCAAGACCCCAGCAGCTGAATTGCCTGATTTTTGCCACCACACCATCAGATTTCGCTAGAGTCCTTTTGCTTGTTCTTCTGGGAAGACCACAGCGCCAACTCTCCCCAGTCCGCCCAGGTGGCTGCCTCTGCTGTGCACATTTCCAAGTGACGTCGAACCCTGGAGACTCAAAGGCCCCTAACACTTCCTGTGTAGAGTTCAGAAACCCGCCTCCCCTCCCAGCTTCAGGTGTCTGCTTCGGAAAATGGTGAGTCTCCCCGTAACAAAGCCCATTTTTCATCCTAGCATTGGAAGCAATGGTCTCAGGGGCCTCATTTCCAGCGAGGATTTTTTTAAAATCCTCTGTTTTCTTTTTCAGAAGTAAAAGGCCAACTGGCCTCCGCCATCTTAGCTAGAATAAGTGTGTGGTGAGAGAAGGATGCGGTCGGGAAATCTCTGGAGGGTCCTGGGACTCTGCCTCTTAGCAGGTAAGATGGAATGAGAACGTGGTGTTTCTTCAGACCAGGGAACGGGTCACAGCCCCCCATGATGCTGCCCGGTATAACCCACCACCATTGTTATTGTCGGACCGTGTAAGAAAGTGTGCTACCTCAGAGCTGGGAAATGGAGCCCATTCCGGGAAGGGCCATTAAAAAAAAAACCTTTGAGATGATCTTATCCAATGAGAGGAAAAAGACCTCTCTGCCTCCAAGAACAAGCTCTTCTGTTAGTGAGCTTTAAGAACGAACACAAAAGTGATTGGCAGAACTCAGCAGTCTGCAGTGGTGAGAAGACCCGAGAGCTGAAGCCAAGCTCTGCCCAGGCTATAACCTATTTAGTATCTGAGACAATAAAACATTTCATCATTTTCAGTATCTTTCATTTGACCCCAAAGCTTTCAATTAGTTTAGTCCTTTTTGAAGCAAGGTGGATTATAAATTGATAAATAACCTAGAGCAATTCCATACCTCGTAAGTGATGAAATCTTTTTTAAGGTTGCCCGTTATCCACAAACCTTATAAAAAAAAATTCTTTATGTGTGTTACTGATTTAATCTTTGAAAAGTAGACATTATATATCCTATTTTATAGAGGACAAAGTGGATACCCAAAGAAATTAAGTATCTTTTTTTAAAACTGCAGTTAGGAAGTGCTAAAACCGACCTGGGAGATCAGAACTGTATCTACCAGGCCTGTGTTTCTAATGGCTGGTTACATGGGACAAAATAGCTCGCAAGGGCTTTACTGTAGAGCCCTAAACAAACGCCCTGACAGCCGGGGCTCCTATCTCAGAGCCACAGCCTTGATGCCCCCCACTCCCTGCTGCTGCTTCGGTTTGTTTCTGACCTTGAATATGCACACAGGTCACCTGGGGAGGTTGTTAAACTGCAGCTTCTGCTTCAGTAGTTCTGAATTCCTAATTTCAGATTCTGCATTTCTAATAATTTGTCAGGCTTATTAGTCTGCTGCTGGTCCAGGGAACACATTTTGAATACCAGCGGGGTGCATTTCCTGCAGCTAGTCAAGCATTTTCTTGGAGGCCTAGAGTAGAAATTATGCCTTTCCAAGAGACAAAGAATATCAAATATTCAACACCCCTAAATTCGTCCTCCTAAGAATGGGCCTGGTCTGCTCTGGGTATAGGATGGGGGGAAGGTGCCTCGTCCAATGTAGAAGCTGCTGGTTAAAAGAGGAGTCCAGGATTATCGAAAACTTTCAGGCAATGCCTGCGAAGCTGGTCATGGTAGTGAATCCGAGTTCTTGCGGAGTGGGGGTCCCCTAGGGGAGCCCGTGGAAGTGTGGTCAGCTCTTCGATACACACACTTAAGTGGATGAGTAGTCAGTTTCAAATATTTCCATCTGTGTCTCAAGCAGAAAACAAATGGAAAGACTAAACCCTCAGACAATGGAACAAGAATGTCAGCATTTGTACCTAACCAAGAGCTTGTTTTTCTTCCACACTCAGAGACCAAGTTTCAAAAGGGAGACTTCACTGCAAAATTCTTTGGCTGTGTCTCCAGTCTCCCAAAAAGGAGCCCCAACTTTTTCTAATTTCTGTTGGTCAGGTGCAGTGTTAGATGCTTACTTTCTCTATTTTATCCCAAATAGAACAGGAGCCCCTGGTCAACACCCAGCAGTACCTGCTGCTCCCCTCAGGTGTAGGAATGGCAGGATTCAGTAGTTGGGAAGGACTTTAGATGTTCATAAATGGCCAGACTAGCCCATAGCACTTTTCCTGCTTGGAATTACAGGCACTTGCAACATTCATTAACTCGTTATTATTATTTATTTTCTAGCTGGCGCTTGGGGACAAGATGGTAAGATATGCTTTCTTTCCTTATTATGGTATCAGGCTGGGGTTGTTTGTATTTATATGTAGAACATTCTCCCGATCTCTGCAGTACTCTCACAGAGACTAATAGGAAGGCTTCTCCCATCTGCTTTTTGTTTTCCTCCTAAGTCTAAAGAGAGCTCTAGCCAACAAGAGGGAAGCAACAGAGATCCCAGGAAATCATGAATCCTAACTATTCAAAAGAAAAGCATTGAGACTGCTATGTTGGGTTGAAAGCATCAACAGTTTTCATTTATTTACATTTCATATTTGATGTGAGTCTTTGTTTTTTGTTTTTAAATATTTATTTATTTATGCATACAAGAACTGGGGTACAGACCAGAGGATTCACCAGAGACAGAGCCAGGAACAGAACAGGCAGATCAACAGAAATACACTGCTGAAGGTAGCAGTGGGTGAGGCAGGAGCGGTCTGCTGCACCATGTGGGTCCCCTAACTGGCCGGCGGCAGGGATTGAACTCGTGCTGTAGTGGCTGCGGTCTGCTTCATAGTGCATTGCTTAACCTGCTGTGCCACCAGGGAGGCCCTGATGTGAGTTTTTGTAGAAGGCGTGGCAGGAACCCTTGCACAAGGATGCACTTGCACAAGATACTGAAGCAGTGTTGGATATCCATTCAGAACCACATGCCTGAACCCTCTGCATGTGTGTGTGCTCATGTGTGCACATGTGTGTGCGAGTGCCTGGCTTGGACTTATTTTCTCAATCATAGTAGTCGTGTCAGGAGTGTACAAGTGTCAGAAGTCTTTCTGTTCAGCTGGCTTCTCCAAACTGAGTGAACAGATTTTGTGTTTAAAGGCAACCACACTGCCAGTCTACATTCCATTGTGCTGCCTGTTAGTGTCCTTAGGATCCCTTATTTTTCTTTTTGCTATGCAGCATGATTGATAGATAAGAGTTGTCAAAAGCGCTGATATGCCTTAAGATAACATTTCTCTGCATGCACTGCCATTTAGAGTTTATTTTTGTTGATCACATAATTTATGCCAAATAGCTATATGACTTGTAATTGACACATAACATTGTGTAACTTTGAAGTGTGCAATGTAATGACTTCATGTGTGCATGTACTACAAAATGATTACTTAAAATCTATTCTTGTAAATAGTCATGGGGTGTTTATTGTAGGACGTCAGAATCCAAAATAACTTTTCGAATACAGCCATGGGGAATTTGAAGATCCATTGTTCTCTGAAGTTTAAGGAAAGAATCCTAACCCATGAGTAGGGTCTGATCTTTGTAACTAATAGGCATGTTCTAGTGGTTTCTTACATTTCTCTTTCAGACAATGAACATTTTGGTAAGAGGATTTTCATTCTATGCAACCTCTTCTCAAATGTGGGACAAATGGTCACAGAGGACAAACACAATAATAAATATTGCAACCTAGAATTACTAGAGGGAAAACAAGTGTATTTTAGTGGGATCTGTCGGAGATCTGCCTGTTTTTTTGTCTGTCATGTATGATGATAGCTAACCACAATTTGTACCCCAAGCATATGTTCAAGGAAAAATACACATATGGGTGTGGGTTGGAGGCCCCAAGTTTCTGTGTAAAGCATGAGTTTTTCAAAGGCAGAGAAAGCCTCTTATTTACCTGGCCTACTGCCTTGCACACAGTAGGTGCTCAGTGAATATTTTTGAAATGAATAATTGATCATACACATGAATGCATCACTAATTCCCTCCTCTTGAGAAACTGATGGGCTTGTGGAAGAAACAAAAAAATTGAAATTGTAGTTTACTGCATGCTACGGTATGG
This sequence comes from Galemys pyrenaicus, assembly GCA_019455555.1. Classification (NCBI taxonomy): domain Eukaryota; kingdom Metazoa; phylum Chordata; class Mammalia; order Eulipotyphla; family Talpidae; genus Galemys; species Galemys pyrenaicus. The sequence continues at coordinate 2,997,847 of JAGFMF010011443.1, forward strand.
TTGCATACACAATAAATAAAGAATAGGGGAACGGTCACTCTCTGAGCACAGAGATAAGTACAAATGCAGATTGAGATGACACTGACATTCATTTTCTTTCTTTTTTATTTATTTTTGTGTAAAAGAAGTGGGGTATAGGCTAGAAATGCAGAAGGTGGGGGTAAGAGATTTCACCAGAGGCAGAGTGGGGAACAGAACAGGTGGATAGACTGAAATACACTGCTGAGGGAGCAGCGGGCAAGACAGGAGAGGTCTGCTGTGCCATATGTGGGTCAGCTCCCTGGCCAGCGATCGAACTCAGGCCTTAGTGGTGGTAGCACTGAGACTTAACCCCTAGGCCACCAAGGAGGCTCTTTATTTTCTTAATTAGTATGAGGTACTATCTCTGGACGTCTAGTAAATCTTGTGAGCATACCTGTTCCTAAGCATAGGCGTCAAGGCCCTTGATGGGCATGTGTAAATCTGAGCTCTGCTGCTGAATTTGTGCGATTGAGTCAAAGGTTGGTTTTAAATATTTCTTTTTTTTTAATTTTTTAAAGATTTATTTATTTATGCATACAGGAGCTGGGGTACAGGCCAGAGTTGTGTGTGCAGGGGGGTGATTCACCAGGTACAAAGTGGAGAACAGAACAGGCAGATCTACTGAAACACGCTGCTGAGGGGAGCAGCGGGCACAGCAGGAGAGGTCTGCCTGTGCCATATGGGTCACCTCCCTGGCCGGCAGCAGGGATCGAACTCGTGCTGCAGTGGCTGTGGTTTGCTTCATAGTGCGTTACTTGACCCACTGCGCCACCAGGGAGGCCCTGATTTTTAATATTTTTAAGAAATATCAATGTGGGAAAATTATTTCTAAGTCAAAATACTATTAATTGCATTATCACTCTACTCAGCTCCCGGTATTTGTAGGACAGCTCTGGACAATGACTTGTTTGCTTTCAGGGATCTCAGCCAGGGATCTGCCCGCTCAACTGCATCAGAACTCAGCTCTGTTCTCCTTGGGTGCGGGACCCCAAGGAGGAGGAAAAGAGGAAAAGAATTCGCATTTTTTCTGAGTTTTCACCTTCATAATACATTCATTTCTCACAAGTACCCAGTGAGGGGGTGTTTCCAGATGAGGAAACTGAGGCTCAGAGACACTAAATGATTTGGCCTTAGTCACAGACCTGGGGCAGATCTGGTATTTAAACACAGGCCTCTGACTCTGAGTGCAGTGCTGGTTTCCCCATAGCATATGTTACAGGGCAGGGAGAGGGGCACCTCAGACTCCCCAAACTTTCCCACTCTCAGTGGGTTCTGCCATCGCAGCATCAAGACAAACATATAAGGCTTTTAATGGAAAGGAACTTTAATACAATTAGGGGACAATACAGAAAAGACAAAAGAGTATAGTTACTAAATTAAGTATTTAAAGTTACTGTCCCCTCAAGGGTAAACGTTTAGCTAAACAGAATTGGCCCAAAGCAAGGCCCGGAAGCTACCACAGTCTGAAGCACTTTTTGGTGGAGACCCCATAAAAGGGGTCAGAAACAGGCCTCCCTGGTGGCGCAGTGGGTTAAGCAATGCACTATGAAGCAAACCACAGCCACTGCAGCACGAGTTCGATCCCTGCTGCCTAGAAGATTCTGCCCCACCTTCCCAGGGAGGGGACCCATATGGCGCAGGAGACCTCCCCTGCTGTGCCCGCTGCTCCCCTCCGCAGTGTGTTTCAGTGGATCTGCCTGTTCTGCTCCCCACTCTGTCTCTGGTGGATCCTCTCACCATCCTGGACTCTGGCCTGTACCCCAGCTTTTGTTTTTAAAAAAAAAAAAAGTTTTAAATAAGGCAGGAGAGGTCTGCTGCACCATGTGGGTCCCCTCCCCGGCCGGAGGCAGGGATCGAACTCGTGCTCCTGTGGCTGCGGTTTGCCTCACAGGCATTGCTCTACCCACTGCACCACCAGGGGGGCCCAAAAAATAAATAAATCTTTAAAAAAAAAAAAAAGGTCAGAAAGGGAGGAAAAGAGCAAAATTAAAATCAAGATAAAAGCTGCTATTGTTAATCTCCCCATAGGTCTCTGATCTGCATTTGTTTCAACCAGTCCAGGACCAAGAAGCAAGCGCGGCTTCTTCACTTGTCTCTGCTCCATATGCCTCCTTCCGTTCTCCCTGCTGCTGTCCATCCTGCATTCTTCTTCCTTCCTTCCTCAGTCTCTTCTCCAGCATTTTCCTATTCCTGCTTAGCTCTGTTTTACTTAGGGTGGGGCAAGGATCTTGGAATTTTCTTTTTCTAGGGACCACCCTGTTACAATACCTCTAACAGAGAGGGGCCTGTCTCTGAGCACCACTGCCTCACCTCCCTCCTAGCTGTCTAGTCAGGTTCCAGAATAGCCCGCCCTGCCCATTGTCCCAGACACTGTCTTCCAGAAAGTAAGAGTGCACCTCAGCCCTACCTTCCTGCTATAAGGAAGTGAGTGGATTTCAGTCATCCACATCAGCGGTCCTGCCTTCTAACAAAAATGATTGAGAACTGATTGTACTAAGAGATCATTTAAAATAAATCTTTTTTTTAAGATTTATTTATTCATGCATACAAGAACTGGAGTACAGGCCAGAGGGGCAGAGTTGAAAGGATTCACCAGAGACAGAGCCAGGAACAGAACAAGCAGATCGACTGAAACACACTGCTGAGGGGAGCAGTGGGTGAGGCAGGAGAGGTCTGCTGCGCCATGTGGGTCCCCTCCCCGGCTGGAGGCAGGGATCGAACTCGTGCTGCAGTGGCTGCGGTTTGCCTTACAGCGCATTGCTCTACCCACTGCACCACCGGTGGGGGGGGCCCAAAAAATAAATCTTTTTTTTATTAGAAGAACCATTCCCTTAAAATATCTAGAGTGTTCTACATAATTTAAGGACAATAAAAGAAAAGTGGTATAGAATAAAAAGAAAGACGTTTGATCTCTATTATGAAGGATTGTGTTAGTTATAAAAAAAAGAACTTCTGAATATTGAAAAAAATTGGTAAACACAAGCATTAAGGGTTCAAAGGTGGGAAGGTCTTTATCTCTAAGAAGACCTCTCCTGTCTCTCTGAAATGTGATTCTTACTAATGCAAGAAAATAATGATGAAGACTTCTGGAATTTTTTCAGCTCTAGAATTTTAACTTTCTGGGTTTTTGTGGTTTTATATGTAGGAGCACATGCTGGTATATTATCAATTTTATATATCTGAGTTGTATCTGTGAGCACAACTCATCGGCTAAGTATGTTGCTTGCCTTAAAACTTAGAGCACCCTATGGTGGAAACTCTATGGGGACTACACCTGAGAGAAGAAAGCAAAATTGTTAAAAAAATGAAAAATGATATAAAAGATATATATAAACAAATTAAAAATAAAAAGATTTGGGGCACCCTCTGGGAATTCTTTTTTAAGATATATTTATTTATGCATACAGAGCTGGGGTGTAGGTCAGAGGTACAGGGTGGTGAGAGGATTCACCAGAGATAGAGTGGGGAACAGAACAAGTGGATAGACTTAAAAACACTGCTGAGGGGAGCAGTGGGCGAGGCAGGAGGGGTCTGCTGTGCCATGTGGGTCAGCTCCCTGACCAGGGACAGAACTCGTGCTGCCGATAGCTTCATAGTACTGAAATCTAACCCCTTGCACCATGAGGGCGTCCCCACCTTTTGGGAACTCTTGAGGATAGTCTAATCCACTTGGAAAATGTTACCTATAATTTTAAACTTATTTTCTTATCATTCTTTCCTTTTCATTTTTTTAAAGATTTATTCATTTATGCATACAAGAACTGAGGTACAGGCTAGAGTTGCAGGGGGTGAGAGGATTCACCAGAGACAGGGTTGGAAGCAGAATAGGCGGATCTACTGAAATGCACTGCTGAGGGGAGCAGCAGGCAAAACAGGAGAGATCTGTCACGCCATGTGGGCCCCATCCCTGTCTGGCTGCAGAGATCAAACTCATGCTGCAGTGGCTGCAGTTTGCCTCTTAGTGCATTGCTTAACCCACTGCACCACCAGGGAGGCCCACTTTCCTTTTCATTTTCAGGGAAATCTGCTCCATATCCAGATAAGCTTATCACTCTAAGAGTGCCAGTAAGTGCAGAGAGGAGAAGAAACTGAATGAGAGAGATTATCCCCATGTGCTGGTGTCCTCCCAACACTCCAGTCCCATTCCCAATTTGAAACATTACAAATGTTTACAAACAGGTTTTTCTTTATGTCCATCTACCTTTCCCATTTCCCAGTGCTCATGCCTAAACTTTGAGGTTAGTTTCAAAAGAGTTTCATTCCCTTTTCTACATATTTCATCTTCCATACCCTTTGGCTTCTCCCTGTAATTTCTCTTTCTCCCTTTCTCCAGAATATACAGTCTCCATCTCTGGAACCACAGTAAAGCTGACATGCCCTTTTGCTGGAGAAGAGACAAATTGGAAGTTGAATGGGAAAGATTTAAAGACTCCTCAAAACACCTATGTGGTGGAGAATTTTTCAGAAGTGGAAAACAGCGGTCTTTACTCATGCTCTGACAAGGATGACGACCTACGTCTCTACCTGAAGGCAAGAGGTAAAGTAGGTTTCCAGAGTAAGCCCAACTATACTCTTTAGGGAGGATTATTTCAAACGAGCATTCTCAATTATTTCCTTTAATCCAGCTCTGTCTCCTAGCATCTTAGTGCTTCCTTTACACTCAGTCCTGTTTCTCGGGGGCCACACAGCATCAGTGTTTTCTAGAATACAGATTAACCACCCAAATGGGCCGTGTGGGCAACCTCAGTCAGCCTAGCTCTGAACAACTTTCGCAAGATAGGATTGGGTTGTTATATCACACTGAGAATTATCTCACACTCTTAGGACTTTATCTGATGCTTTATTCAGAAAAATAAATACTTAGGAGGATTTGCGAAGGAGATGCAAGAGCACCGTACTAAAATGTCACAAATTAAGGCATAATAGTAACTAATGATCGCTGACATTTACTGAGTGCTTACTAATTTCAAGCACTAGAACAAACACTCGCCAGGGATTTTTTTCATGTGAACTTCTCAACAACCATGTTAAGTACCGTTTTTACTCCCATTTTATAAATGAGAAAAAAAGAGGCTTGGTGAGTTGAAGGCACATTTCACAATCCTCAGTAAGTCAGGGCACTGGGGCTTGAACCCAGGACTGCCTGACCGCAGAGCTTCTGTCCGCAGCCGCCACACTTCGCTGGTTGTTGTGAACGTGCTGACGGGAGGGCTCTGGTCAGGGCAAGCACGCGAGCACCGAGGTGCCCTTCGTTGTTCCTTCTTCACCTCCAGTGTCCTGTGTCTTCCTTTCTTCTCGCTCCCCACCCCACCCCACAGTGTGTGAGAGCTGCATGGAAGTGGACGTGATGACAGTGGTCACAATCATCGTGGTGGACATCTGCGTCACTCTGGGCTTGCTGTTCGTGGTGTATTACTGGAGCAAGAACAGGAAGGCCAAGGCCAAGCCTGTGACGAGGACAACGGGTTCTGGCGGCAGGCCCCGGGGTAAGAGATACAGAGAGTGAGTGGAGATTCCCACCAAGGGGGATACCGGCCAGGACGGGCATGGGTGACGAGTCTGGTTAGGTGACACGAGCCTGTAGCACGTTTCCTGTGGTGTCAAGATCTCCACACAGGGTTTTACATCTCAGGTCACATCACCCCTTCTCACTTTAGGAGAGTACCAAAAAATTGTTTTGTTTTTTTAAAAATTTACCTCTCTAGGGCCTCCCTGGTGGCGCAGTGGGTTAAGCAACGCACTATGAAGTAAACTGCAGCCACTGCAGCACCAGTTCGATCCCTACTGCCGGCCAGGGAGGGGACCCATATGGCGCAAGCAGACCTCTCCTGCCTCACCCACTGCTGCCCTCAGCAGTGTGTTTCAGTCGATCTGCCTGTTCTGTTCCCCCCCCTTTGTCTCTGGTGGATCCTCTCACCCCCCCCCCATATCTCTGGTCTGTACCCCAGTTCTTGTATGCATAAATAAATCTTGAAAGAGAATTTACTGCTCTATACATATAAGAGCTGGGGTGTAGACCAGAGATGTGGGAGGATGAGAGGATTCATCAGTAACAGTGGGGAGCAGAACAGGTGAATTGACTGAAATACACTGCTGAGGGGAGCAGCAGGTAAGGCAGAAGAGGTCTGCTTCACTATGTGGGTCCCCTCCCTGGCTGGGGATCGAACTTGTGCTGCAGTGGCTGCTGATTTCTTCATAGTCCTGAGACTTAACCCCATGTGCCACCAGGGAGGCCCACCAAAAAGTTTATTAACAGGATAGGCTTTCTCAGGTGCCTGTCAGTATCCTGGAATAATCAGATCCCATGCCCAAGCTGTGGGAAAAGGAATCTTAAGACGTTAGTTCCTGCCTTTTCCTCTCTTCCCCCATGGAAAGACAATGAAAGGGCCTTGCATTAAGGAGGATCACAAAACCATGAGTAGTGTGGGTGTCATTAGAGATGGGATGAAAGAAGAAAAAAGAGTAAGGAATAAAGGAGATGGAATAAAGGAGAAGTTGAGGAGAGAATAAGGAGGCTCTTCCATTTGGGTCTCATTGCCATGAAACTGGTGTTTTCTCGTGGAAATGAATGCTTCCCTCCTCCCTCCTCTGCAGGGCCAAACAAGGAGCGGCCACCGCCAGTGCCCAACCCAGACTATGAGGTAACAGGGGATAGAGTGGGGGGAGGGGTCCTTCTAAGGGACAAGGGAATAGAAGGGACTGCCTGTCTGGCCTCCTGGGACAGCCCACAATGCGTCTGCCTCTGCCTCCTTCGTAGTCCAACATGGCCGCCATCCTCATCAACATGGCCGCCATCCTCATCAACATGGCTGCATGACCTCATCATGACGCCCCTGACCACTGAGCAGTGGGGCTGTGGTGGACACTCCCCTTTCTCTGATTTACTCATCACTAGGATATGACTGCGGGGAATACCGTATATGCACATTCTAACATAATGAACTCAAGACTGATGTTCCAACAGCAGAGACTAGTACAGTCATACCAGTTATTAAAATGCTTCATCACTGGCAAATAACCCCACAGTCCCATCCCAACCCCCAGCACACACCCTCTTCCCTATTAGATGGCCTCTTGATTTTGCAGCTAAAGATTTAATACCTGGCATAGCAGAGGGCCACTGGGATTATCCTGCTTGATTAGTGTATACATTACAGATTATTAAGTATTTTGAGTATCACACCATGACAAGCACAACAGATATGTATTAGGTACCAGCCACTTATGTAGCATTTGCTTTTGATTTCATGTAATCCCGCAGATGCCCTTAGAGGTGGGGTCTTCAGATTGCCATGTTTGAGATGGGAGATGCCATGTTGAGGCTCATAGAAAGAGGGGCTGGTTCAGGTCTATTGCCACTCCGTGCCAAGTTAAAATTCCAACCTGCCTCCATTTCACTAAAGCTAGATTTTCAGAAGCCCTTCTTTTTTAGGGACTACTGCCTCCCACCCTGCTAACAGCCCTCTCTCCCCCGCAGCCCATCCGGAAAGGCCAGCGGGACCTGTATGCTGGCCTGAACCACAGAGGCATCTGACAGCTCCTGAGGACGCTGCCTCCCCTGGCCCAGGCGTGGCTTTCTCCAGGCACCCTGCTACTCCCTGTTCCCAGGGCGAGTCTTGCACCCTGCAGAATTGTCCCAGTGCTTCTGTGGAACTCGTGCCCTCCAGCCTTGCCCCCAGATGCCTCCTCTGCCTTCTTTGCTGGCTCACTGTCCTAGGGCTTTGCTGCTTCATTGTCCTTTGAAACAACACCACTGCCCATTGCCTCACAGCTGGTCCACCTCTGTCAGGATATTTATTCTGGTCATTCACTCTCCCAGTTACCCTCCTTCCCTGGTGGACATTACTTCTTCCTCCGGTTCCTTCCTTTTCCTGCATATTAGTTGCTCCCATCTCTAATTTTCCCATTTAATTTTCTATTTTGCCAGTTCTCTCTTAGGCAACCCTCTGTGGGAATGTTGGTAGAGGTTCTGCCCCTTCTCCATTCACAGACTCAGCCAAGACCCAGCCCTGCATCCCCCCAAGGCTGCCCCCCCAACACTGCCCACTCGAGGGTCATTTGTAACTTCATGAATATGCGAGGCTCCTTATCATCTGAGAGAGAAGAAATAAAGTGTATTTGACTGAAGAGTTGTCCCTTCTTTCTGGGAGATCATGAGAGGCTGCCTGATTTCCTGACGTTACTCAGTTCACCCTACCTTTGGTTAATTCCCAGCCATGATCCCTAACGCAAGTTCTGTCTGTTTCCACAGCTGGTAGGGGGTTTCACAGAACTTCTCTTTGGAGAGGGCATCCAGAAAGAAAAGAGAGAACAGAGGAAAAGAGAAGGACACAGGAATTGACTGATGCTCCCTGACTGGGGGGAGAGAGGCGTAGGGAGTGCAGCTCAGAAAATGGATAGAGATAGAAACAGAGTCTCAGAGGCCAAAGAAGACCTAAGTGTGAAGGGTGGGGTGTAAGGGGCTGGGGGATGGGACTCCACGAGCTGCCTTGAAAAGAAAGCCACAGAGCAGGGCTGGAGCAGGTGGAGGGAGGTGCTGGAGGCAGCAGCCTGGGCAGGAGCTGGGTGCGGTTCAGCCGCCAGGATGTGGGCTGAGCACTGAATGAGATGAGAGGCACAGCCCTGCTAGAGGCTGTGTGGGAGGCGCCGGTTCAGCTTGCAGAGAGGAAGCCCCAGCAGTGAGCTCCTGCCCTCGTCCAGCTCTCAAGCCAGCAGGTTCTCTTCGTCCCGCTCTGTACTCAGGAACCTCCCTGGTGACCACAGAGCTATTTTTGTGTGTGACCAACATCTGAAAGAGACCATTTGCGGCGAACAGTCCTCCGCCTACTGTACTCATCCAGCCCTGGGCTGGTGGCCCCTGTTGCTGTGTATTGGTCCCGGGGAAGAGAGCTTCTTTCCCACTAAGCGCTCAGCTCTATGTTCAAAAGGAAGTCACGTGCTGGCAGTTCTCACTAGCTGCAGATCAAGGGGCCGGGCCCTGAGGTGGCAGTTTTGTCCCAGATGTATTTGATACCGCCCAGTCAGGGAAGGTGTGGCTCAGGGTAGTAAACACAAAACAAGTATTGAGTGAACCTTACAACAGGTCCTCAAGTAATGTCATTTTATTCAACATCATTTAGAGTGCAGATGAAAAAGGAAATCCATTCCCTGCCAGGGCCTCTCCATGAGTTTGCATATTCTTGACATGTCTACATGGATTTTCTGTGGTACTTGGGTTTCCTCCCACATCCCATTGGCTTGTCTCAATTGTCCTGGTCTGAGGGAGTGTGTGTGTCTTGAGAAGGGAGGGCTTCCCATCCAGGGCTAGTACCCACCTTGCACCCTGAGCTGCCAGAATAAGCACCAGAGACCCTGAACTGGAATAAACACATGAATGTGTTACAGGGCAGGGAGAGGAGCACCCCAGAACCCCCAAGCCTGCCCTCTCTGAATGGGTTCTGCCATCCGCCGCATTAAGACAAACATATAAAACCTTTAATGGAAAGGAACTTTAATACAATTAGGGTACAATACAGAAAGGACAAAGAACATAGTGACTAAGTTAAGCATCCAAAGTTACCCATCTCCTTAAGGGTAAAAGTCCAGCCTAATAGTGTTACAGGGAAACCCTATTGGCCCAAAGCAAGGCCCAAAAGCCTGCCACACGTCTAAAGGACCTTTCAGTAGAGACTCATAGAAAAAGGTCAGAAAGATGGTGATGAGATGTAAAGAGCACAAGGGACTGAGGTGGCGGTGCACAGGTGAAATGGTGGTGGGAACCCACTGGGGAAAACAAACGATGTCAAATACAACTAAATATAATTTTAAAAAAGTAAAAATATATACATATATATTTTTCTAATTGACATACAATAAACTGAACATATTTAAAGTGGGAAAAAAAAAAAAGGTCAGAAAGAGTCAGACAAATCCGGGAGGAAAAGAGCAAAATCAAAATCAAGATGAAAGCTGCCATTGTTAACCTCCCCGCGGGTCTCTCACCCACATCTGTTCCAACCAGTCCAAGACCAAAAAGCAAGCTCAGTTTCTTCACATGTCCCTCT